>NW_010583096.1:475616-489953 GCF_000705375.1 Tinamus guttatus
GCAGAGGTTTGCAGTCATAGCAAAATGAAATGGTGCCAAGATAATTGTGATTCCTACCAAACAAGTATTCTAATAACGATCTGTCTTTTGACCTTTTAAACAACCTGGAAACTTTGTCACTGTGTTCACAGAGTTTCAGAATGGTTGAGGTTGGAAGGGACCTCTAGAGATCTAGTCCAACTCCCCTGCTCAAGCAGGGTCACACAGAGCATGTTGCACAGGCTTTAAAACAAAACATAGCAAGAATCAATGCAAATGTATAAACTTTTATTTATTTATTTATTTAGGCTAAAGTAGTTAAGATGTAGTCAAATCAAAATATAATGCTAAAGATAGCTCCCTGCTCTGGAAATCCCTGCTCTGCATTGTGGAGCTCCCTGCTCTGCATCAGTCTGAAAAAAAAAAGTAATTTTGGATGATTCTGGTAAATATTTTGTGAGCAATCTGGTAGGGCCATGTTTTTAAAGGTACTGCACAGGACTGTATCTATCAAAATAAGTCTTGCTTTATCCCTGCAATTAGTTTTAACTGAAATTAAAACTAAATTCTGCCAAGCAGTATTAAGAAAGCTGTTTGGAATACAATACCCACTTTTAAAGTTGAGTGCTACTTAAATAAAAATATTTTATAATACTTGTGTCTTTTTACAGGCTATCTTTGAGCTTTCTCAGGGAGAAGAAGACTTGATAGAAGATCTGAAGTTAGCAAAAAAGGTCTGTGTTTAAAAACAAACAAACTAACCCCTGACCTACCCATCCTCAGTATTCAGTTGCTCATATCACTTTTAAAATAGCCATTTCTTTTTATAATTGCAAAGATAGGAAGAGAAAAATACATATATTTTTTTCCCAGCTCTTTCTGAAGCGTATAATTCTGATACTTATTTTTTTAAAAAGATACTAACTAGAAAACATACGATACGCTTTCTGAAAGTTCTTAACCATTTTTATGATTTTATTTATGGAGAGCTTTAAATATTATTTCTGATTTTTCAGCTACCATTATTATTTTAATTGTGGAACTCTTGATTTCTTTTCTTGGCAGGCATATCATGACCCTATGCTTAAACTTTCCATAATGACAGAGCAAGAGTTGAACCAAATTTTTGGAACATTGGACTCTCTAATACCTCTACATGAAGGTAAAATTCTCTTCTTTTTCTGCTTTATGCAATATGGTTTTATATACATCTAGTATGGGAAGTCAAGTTTGTCTTCTTTTCTAATCATCATTAGATCTTCTAAGGCGGCTTCAAGAAGTCAGGAAGTCTGATGGATCAACAGAACATGTTGGCCATATTCTTGTGGGTTGGGTAAGGCAGATTTTCTAATCATTTTTAGTTTTGATTTGTAACATAGCTTTTGTGTTTATTCAGGCAATATTCATTCCACATGTAACATAGCATTTCAAAAATATATTTTCAAAGTGTTTTTTTAAAGTAAAAAGCAGCCATTTAGTAGCAAAGTTCATACTTTAGAAGCAACCAGCAACATAAACACTGAAAACCAGATTTAGTTTGTTCATTAATAAAACTACTAATTGCATGAAAGAATAGGCTCTTTCTGGAGGATTTAGAAGTATGAAAAGTTTATTCTGTGGAATATGTAAATAATTAAATTTAACACGAGAAATCAGGCTTACAATTTTTAAAGGGATTAGGTGATATATTTAGAAACTGTGTGTGAAAAACACTATTATAAAGGAAAGACTTTACAACATGACTGCTAGTACATAATGCATATAGTTAATGATAGCTGGTAAATATGATAATTATCTCCCATTTTCATTGCATAAAAAATAATTTTGAATATTTTCTAGTGTGTTTGAACACAAATTAACTTCTCTTGGTTCAAATATGCCTGAGACCAATTTATTCTCTAGAAGATTTTACATATACTTTTAAGTATAGGAGTTCTTGTAAAGAAGTATGTTGTTCCAGTCAACATACAAGCTAGCATGTTTTTCACACTTAAGGTTCTTCTGTCTTTGGTCAAGTTTTTTGAGAGAAACATGGAAATTTGGCAAAGTGAGGATGACAGGGTCAGCTTCAATAAGATATCAGCCATTCAGTTAACTGTTCTGGTTACCTGAAGCAAGAAAAGATAGTAGGAATAACTGCTTATTGCAGCATACAACTGTTGTATTCTTAGGATTTGCACAAAGTATGTTTAAAATCCCACTTTAAATATGTTTTAATGGCAATTTTTTCTGCTTAATTCTGTATGGAAGCTGGAAGACATGTATGCTATTTTATACAATAAATCTGATTGTATGGAAATGCTGTTATATTAAATTCTAATTTAACAGGATGGTCTATTTGATCTGGACAAAAGTTATACCTTTGTAAACCTTTCAGCATAGTTTGAAAATGTTATTATCAATAAGTTGCAGGTAATTCTCCAAAAGGTAGACTTTTAACAGAAGTTCTAACATCTTGAATCTTGAAACATTCTATTGAAGCAAAAAACCTTTGTTTCAGTTGCAGAATAATTTATTCTTTTCCTCAGCTTCCTTGCTTAAATTCCTACGATAGCTACTGCAGCAATCAAGTAGCAGCCAAAGCTTTACTGGATCACAAGAAACAAGATCACAGAGTACAAGATTTCCTGCAGCGCTGCTTAGAGTCTCCTTTCAGTCGCAAGCTGGACCTCTGGAATTTCCTTGACATCCCAAGAAGCCGTTTGGTTAAATACCCCTTACTGCTCCGAGAGATTTTGAGACATACACCAAATGATCATCCAGATCAACAACACCTTGAAGAAGCTGTGAGTTTCTGCTTTTTATGAGATTTACAGCACATAAATTATGCTGATTAATAAATTCAGGAACACTGTATAGACTATGGAAATGTGAATACATTTATGAACAGTTGAAACTTATGCATGGAACTGCTCTCCCCCAGCTTCCCTCCCCCAGTTGAATCCTATTTCAGTAGCAAAGTTACACCAAAAATGGGTGATAGTAGTAGTATTTTTCTATAAATTCTTATCTAATCCTTGTATGTCTTGTATTTATCTGTCAGTGTCATTTTTCGTTATAATCTAAATTGGCTAACATGCAGATTTACTTTGAGCGTTCAGATGGTTTAGATGAGTTTTACTCTCTGGTTTGAATCCTTACCGAATCTCAGAATCTAGATGTAATATCTTCTGCAGAAGTGTTGCTGAAGTTGGACTTAAGTCTATTTCTTATTCTAAATAATCTTTTGCAGTCTGAAGTAAAACGAAAGAAAAATTCCAAGCTTTTAAAATTTCTTTATGAGTGGAGAAAGACCTGATTCAGATATTCCAAGATTTCTGTTTCCTTTTCCATTCATATAATCCAGTAATGCATTGTGTGTGTGTATGTGTGTAATCTGTACTTTTACAAATAAATTTTTCCCTGTAAATATTTTTTGAAACAAATGCCTAAAAGCCTAAACAAAATCTCTAAATATCTTAATTCTTCTGCTTATTTCTGAGGTTTTTCTACAGAATTTCTGCTAAGAACTTTAAAAATATACTTAAAATGTTTTCTTCTAACACTTACTTGTATTTGGTAATTGTTTAAAAAATACAATCAGGATATTTTTCTTGATATTTCCATACCCTTATGTAGCTTTGTGATATTCTGTTTCAGCAGAGCTCTGTTTATCTTTCAAGTGATGTATTTCATAAATTGTACATTTGCCAAGTTGAATTAGAAAGCAGAAGTTACTATATGTGGTTATCTCCGAGCAGTGTTTTAGGTTTATAAAGCCCTCTTGTCTTCCTGCCTGGCAACGTGCCGTAAGCGTATCAGGCCAAGCTGCTCCCTGATGCACATCTCCTTGGTTCAGTAGGTTCTTGAATCGTTATTTATTTGGCTGGACAGCCTTAACTATGTCTCAGCCTGTCTGCCCACCACCTTATTTAATAGAGAAATTCTCTATTGAGAAAACTTGTTTAATATTTGGATCTAGTTGCATACTTTGCAGAATGTGGATCTTGATTGTGGTTCTTCTCATTCTTAGATACAACGTAGCAACTTTCAGATCATTAGTGATCTATACTAAATAAATACATTAAGACAAGTTATTTGTCCTGTGAATTTATTGATGCATTTCAGCTGACAAAAATGCATCTCTGATAGTATTTCTTGCATATCTTTATATGCCAAACCTAAATACACAGAATTGAGGTAAATACCTGATTTTCAAGCAACAGTTACAGATGCTGATGAAACCAAAATGCCTGTATATGTAGCCTATGTATATGTATGATGCTGTAGTGCTTTTATTCTGTTGCTAATATTAATATGGTTACAGACAGAGCCTTCATAGAATTCATTAAACATAGCCTATAAATTAAAATTAATTTTATTGCAGCTGCAGTTTAAGTTAGGAGATAATAGCTCTGAATGGACAATTAAATTAAAGCTTGTGCATTTTTGATATTGCTTTTCCACAGATAAATATAATCCAGGGTATAGTGGCTGAAATCAATATAAAAACCGGTGAATCCGAATGCCAGTACTACAAAGAAAGACTTATTTATCTTGAAGAAGGCCAAAGGGACTCATTGATTGATAATTCGCGTGTTGTGTGCTGCCACGGTGAACTGAAGAATAACAGGGGAGTGGTAAGCAACAAATATTTCGTCATCTTCATTTTGCTTGTCATGATTTGTGAGAAATTGCAAGTTGTTGTAATATACAAAGACATCATCATCTCTCTAGGGAGTTGCTGAATATTAAATGTTAACTATTACAACACTTTTTTTGCCAGCAGTCTAGTATCTCTATTTGGAGATATTAAACTTATATGTGTCTGTCTCTTAACATGCATATCTCTGGTCTTAGGGAAATGATTGTAATGTCTATAAATAATATGCAAAAATCCACTAACAAATTCTAGGTTTGTCAGAGGCTGTGGTTAATAAGTATGGTTTAGTTGCTTATTTGATGCAGGTTCCAAGTGAATTTATTGATCAGAGAAAAGTACTATGAATTCCAGGCTCTAGAACTTTTTAGTATTGATAAGTATTGTAAGATTTTTTCCATTTTCAAAGGAAAAAAATGTGGTTTAGGAGGTATTAATAAACTAGAAGTCAGCAATTCAGATATTTTTTCTAGTTCAAATTAAAAAATAAAGCTTGGAATGAATAAAAAATGAAAAAATATGTATTTTTCATTAATTGACCTCAGAAGAGCTAAAGGAACCCCTCAAGATACCAGAATTCTAAATGGTTTTCTCAGTACTTGAGAGTCCTTATATGAGTAGCGTGTTCTTAGATAGTGTATAGATGGATCATGTTTTGCCATATGACTGATGCTGAAAGATGAAGTAGAGGCTGATTTCTGGTTTACCTTATATGCTGTTGGGTTTACCTTATAAGCGGTGGGAAGAAAACCAAGCAACTTTAGATAACATGTTAGTTGACATAAATTTAATGATCTAAAAAGTGAATAATGCTTTATTATTTATTACTTGCAACAGAAACTACATGTCTTCCTCTTTCAAGAAGTGTTGGTAATTACTCGAGCTATCACCCATAATGAACAGCTCTGCTACCAGCTCTATCGGCAGCCAATTCCAGTGAGGGATCTTGTGCTAGAAGATTTGCAAGATGGAGAGGTGCGAGTGGGTGGATCCATCCGTGGCGCATTTAGCAACAATGAGAGGAGTATGTCTGCACCTTTGCATTTATTTTTCCTGTGTTCTTTTGAAATCATATAACCTTGAGACACTTGCCAGTGAGATCTCAATGTTTTCTCTAGAAACAGCATTATCTAAATACAGAATCTTGATTCATAATTCATACTGCTATATTATGTAGTAACTTGCTTCATTTATATTGTTTCTCAAAGCCTTCATTATATTGATAGTGGCAGTACTCCACATAACTATAGTGTTGTGAAAACTTAAGAGTTTTGTGTGAAAAGCTTTATAATGAACTTACTGGAAGAGATAAGGCAACCTCCAGCTGGCACAGGGAACAGTGATCACTGAAGACTCTGGAAATCTGCTTTGCAGTGAAGCAAGAGGAGTTTGGGAGGAGTTTTAATCATTATGATTCACCTGAGGCTCTATGAGGTAGTTTGTACTTGGCGGGTTCAAAATTATTTAATCCAGCAGAAGTAATTTATTAGAAGTGTTAGTATTGTCTCTGTGCTCTAGAGAACAGAGATAACCAAACTCTTCTTAAAGGTCAGACATGGTATTGGCAAAAAAATACAGCAAGTCAGAGATTTTGCAGATTCTCTTATTTTAATATACTCATTTATTATAAAATTCATTTGGCCAAAATGTTCAGCGTTTTGATATGTATTGTTTCTTTCAGTCAAAAATTTCTTCAGAGTCAGCTTCAAATGTGGATCGCAAAGCCAGTCTCACTCACTACAAGCCAATGACTCCTTCAACAAACAGCAGTGGCTTAACTGTATCCGACAGGCCAAAGAGAAGGTTACGTGTGCAGGAAAAGCCAAGGTGCTGAACTCAGAAGCACATTTTCTTTTGTCACCAAATGGAAGCAGAGTATCCCAGGGAGAAACCAGCCTTGAGCAAATGGACCAATCGGGCAGCGAGTCAGACTGTAGTATGGACACTAGTGAGAACAACATCGACTGTGAACGCATGGAACAGACAAACTCTTGTGAAAGTGAAAAACAATTAGAAACTGATGTTTGACAAAAATTAAAGCTCATGGAAGAAAAGCTGTGTCTTACCTGTACAGTATTTGCATTCCATACATGGAACCCTTTGGAGAAGCACTTTTAAAACATTCTTTGTGACAGTGTCAACGCAGTCCTCCTTGTATTTGTATCTATGAGTGTAGTACTGTATCTGCCAATCTGTGTAAGCTGGAATCTCTTGCAACTCATATCCTGTGATTATATTACATAAACATCTAAGGTGGATTAAAGAGGTACTTGACCAGTTATTCTCAAAGTCCTACTGTAAACAGAATCTCTAAACTACTGTTTATTTGTGCATTACATAACGTTTTTTCTTTTTTGTAGTTTTGTAAAGTGCTTTATTTGCACTTTAATGTTGCAGCTGATAAGATGGACTTAAGATGGGGTTTCAGGATGGGTATCAAAATCACAAAGGCTTACAAGAATTTTTTGTGGGAGGGGCAGGGAGGAAGCAAAACATCTTTCAGTAACCTATGTACCTCTTGTGGCATTAAATGAGCAAGAAATGTAGATGGTGGGCCATGTAACCACGGGCTCTGTAAGGGTTCATTTTTCGAAGTGAACTTCTATCAAAATCCATCAACCAACATTACAGTCTCTTCACTTAAAGTAGTTGGCGTAATACTTTGGTTTGCTCATCAAAGTATGTAATGCTAAAAATAATAACTGAAAAGCCACATCAGCACTGAATTAATTAAATGCTGCAAATACTGGGTATTTGTAAATGAGTTGCTAAGTTTTCTTTCAGTGCCATATATATCTCTATTATCCCCAAAAGGACAAGAAATAAGGAATCCTCTGCTTGTGAATAGGCCCTCTTCAGCATTTTGCACTCCACTGACCTCCACTCTTGGTTTTAATACCACTTAAGTAATGTTAAAACAATTAAGTTTCTGTAAATGGCTGTTTACAGTTACGGTTTTAAAACAATTTTCTATAAATGGTGCTCTACGAATACCCTATGGGATGAGGTAGAGAAAACTTCAACAAAAAGGGAACTGAATTTCCTTTGGGATATATTACATCCCTTAAATTTTTGTTGAATTATGTCTTTAAAGGGTTTTTTTTTTTTTTTTTTTGCATTCGATCTCATGTGTAATTGAAAATGTCACTGTGTTTTCCTATGGCTGACTTAATCTACTCATTATGATGAGTTGCTGAAAAATGCAGTCTAAAACACTCAGTTAAATGCCCTGTCACTTTGCAGAAATCTCTTGGTAATATTTCTTGTATAAGAAATAATACCAGTCTGCTGAATGTTAATTTAGAAAGCTATGAAACTGATATAGTAATGAATTTAATTGATCCTTGATATTAAACAGGACAACCTGTGCAAAGTACTTGTAACAACACAAGTCGTAAAACTGTTAAGTTATTGCCAAAAACATTTATTTCTTGTGTTCTATGAGTTTACAGGAAATAGTAAATGTCAAGTATCTTATATATTCTGATGTGCGTTACAGAAATCAGTGTGACAACATAGTAAACAATATAAAGTGAGTTATATTTCTTTATTTTTCAAAAAAAAATGTTGGTTTTACCCTATAGAAAATATTTCTGTATTTATAGTTTTTCAGAAAAGGTGTGGTTTTTGTTTTTTGTTTTTTTTTTCCTCCTGCTTCAAGCTTTGTAATTTATTTCAACTGCTTCGTTTTTAGAACTGAATGAGTATGTGAAGTGAAGATGAGAGAGGAAAATTTTACAGAAGAAAAGGTGTAGGAAAGCATACTATGTGATGAAACATTTTCATAAAACCCATTCAGCAAAATCTTTAAAAAGATAAAAGATCATGTAAAGTGTTCAACTAGGGAAGAAAGAATGTATGTATTGACTTTTTAAAAATAATAGCCTTAAACTTTTCTGGAAGCATTTTAATAAATCGCATAAAACTGCTGATTTTTTTTTATTTGGTTTGCTTGTTTGTGCAAGACTGCAAAAAGATTTCAATGGTGAGCTCGATAAAACTTAACAGTCGTGACCAGACTATGCTTTGGTTTTGGTGTAGATATTAAATACTTAGCTGTAGTTCACTGTAAGTAAAGCAGTAATGCAGAAATAAGTCATTGCACTCAATAATGGAGCACCTTCCCTAAAGTTTTATATTGTTAAAAGCTCAATTTAACAAAAAGCTGAAATCAAAGATTAGTATCCCATCAGTAGCTTCTCTATCCTGATTCTTTGTGTTTCAAATCTTTGCTAAATATGTATTTTTCTAAAACATCAAAATGATGCATTTTGGGGATATTACAGAAAGCCAACAACCAGTCAGTGAACTTCACAGATGTAATTTACTCCCGTGTACTGACCTTCATTTCACAACTTGCCGAGCATCACATTCGACATACTGTAGTTTAATGGGTTTGCTCTTGCTTTATCATTGAGATCCAGGCAGCTACAGATTTTGTCCAGTAGAGCTTAAAAGATTTTCTTGCCAAGTCATCTTCAGGAATAAGCCTTCCAGTTGAAGAATAGCAATTCCATTTTGGATTTTGTTGGCTTGTTTTGATTTTTTAGTACTTTTAAGATCCATATGTCCTTGAGTGATTTTTCATTTAGAAGGTGGGGTGGTAAGGGGGATGTATGATACAATAAAATATACCCATTTAAAAGCAGAGAGGAAAAGTAGCTGCATGAATAAACATGTGAAAAAGAGACCAGTAATCACTGTGATTAGTAACCTTAGTGTCAGCAGACTGGAATCTGAGAAGCCGTGTTGATAGACCAGATACATATGGCAGCCATTCAGGAAGCATAGGCTCCCGTGTGGCTCTTATGCAGAGAATTACTTATGATTTCACGTTACCTGCCACCTGCCACTGATGAGACAGGCCCTGGAGACTTTTACCAAGTTATATGAAAAAGGCAGTGCTTCAGTTTCTTTGCATTGCCGTAGGGCTTTTTACATAGATGCTCAGGAAACAATCCAGGTGGTTCTTTAAGAACAGTGATTCTAACAGGAACCACAATAGATTGGAGAAGGTATCTCAGATTTGGACGGACTATACACAACAAAAATTGGAAGATGTTTGGAGAGATGTAGTGGAAAGTAACAGGTTGGCTAGATTTTGTTTTTGTTCTTTGAATGCTGTAGCAACTTTTTACACTAGGTCTGTAAGGGGATCTTAGGTCGCTCCTGTCTCAGGTGGTAGAACAGTGCTATGGGCAGAAGGCGAGAGAGAACAAGTAGGGTGTAATAGCCAGAGCTGTCACGGGCTTCCAAGATCACCCCAAGGGAATGATAAAATAAGGTGAGTACCAAGGAAGCTGTGCGAGTTCCAGCCTCTCTAAATTTACTGGTACTCCAGATGTCACAGTTTGGGAGAAAAATGAGTCTTTCTTGTCTCAAGAAAAGAAAACTAAAAATCTGTTGTGGTGGTTTAACCTCTTTTTTTTTTTTCTTTATTCCTGATGAGAATAGATATTCAAAGGTAGTCTTGGTTTATGAAAGGTCTGATGATCCAGGAGGGAAAAGAAAAACGACAGACTGCAACCTGAGGAAGAAAGGTTAGCAAAAACAATCTCCTTGAAGTCTCTGGAATTTATGGGCCTTTCACACCACCTGCAAAAGAAAAATATTCTCTGTGGTCTTTGGTTCCCTATATTTGGTCTTCAGAACTAAAAGGAACAGTATCAGGATGAAGACGGCCTGTGCTCTGGAACATGGTAAGTTCAGCTGCTGAAAACACCTAGTCTGTGAGGCTCAGCAGCAGGGAGTTGATTACAAGAAACAGGTCTGAAGTTGAGCTCCAAAGTAGAGAAGACACTGGTTATTGATTACTCTTACTCAGTGTGGCCTACCTGAACAAGAACTACTGCTTTAGGAATACCTCTGAAATGGTGGGAAACAGATCTCTTGAGCCTTTGCAGAAATATCTAGGGGTTAAAAGAAATGCAGCAGACCTTGTAAATATAAATAAATTTAATAGGTTGACCTTTTTAATAAACGTGATATTTTATGGTGAAACTGGCAGCACTCAGCAGACTATCCTGAGTCCCACAATCTAAAATAGCCAGAAACTGTGAGTTTTTGCATATCAAAGAAAACTCGCTTCCTCTGACCATAAGGTTCTGGGTGTTGCCAAACGGATATTTTGGGTTGGAATCTCTTTTCCACAGTTCTGAGGTCATTGCAAGCTGAGCACAGCTTGAAACTATCTTTCACACAAGGAATTGACTATGATGGA
The DNA here is from genome assembly GCF_000705375.1 of Tinamus guttatus. The sequence goes on from NW_010583096.1 coordinate 486,455, forward strand.
GGAAAGCAGTTAGAAAAGCAAAAGATAAGATTGAAATTAGGCCAGTAAGGGGGCTGGAGGGAGGGGAAAGGCTGCTTAAGGCCAACCTTTTTGGCTGCTAAGGAGAAAGATCAACTGTCAGGAAGCTTAGCTTTACAGTATTTTCTTATCACAGCTTTAATATTTCTAAAATATATACAGCCTTTCTATATACTAATGCTATATATGTTTGCTAATTATTCAATAAGCAAAAAAAATCCAAACTGCAAGGAATTAAATATTTTTCAAAAGCTAGTGAATCCAAAAAATATTTAAGTGTCTTTGTTGGATTTTGACATTCCTAACTCTTTTTGTGCATATTCTTTCCTGCATAAGATGAACATTTTTTGTGAATAGCTTGTAATGCATTTTGCTTCATTTCAGAAGGGCCAACGCTTTCATATTTAATATGGATTATATGAATATGAATTTTTGACAAACTGTAATATCTTAATCTGTTTGACATAGTATTGCTGCCATCTACTGGAAATAATAGAAGTATTTTTAGAGATGATTATGATTATTTAACATATTCAAATACTTCAAATATGTTATTACCTACTAAAGAAATTCCATAAAATATAAGATATTTTCAGATTCTTAAGGAGATCTGTTCAGAATATCACCTCGGATTGCAAATTTGTCAGAAAGAAGACTAGGTGAATTTCTGCTACTAATCCTTGGCTTGATGCAGACCAATCTAGGCTGCTGCCGTAGTTCCACCTTTTTTTGATCCTAGGGATATTTTCCCTGTTGCAGATCAAAGATACCAAAGCTCTGAGTATGTAAATTAGGTTTTGTCTCTGTTTTTTTTTTTCCGACGGGGCCTCTCTGTTCTTGGGCTATCAAAGAAGTTTAATGATACAATTCTCCTGTGTTTGACCTCTCAGCACCTAAAATTAGTCAGCATGAATACCTTGCTCAAAATCCTCAAAAATTGAAGAAAAATTAATTCATCAATCATTGCTGAAAAATAAAATAATAATTTATAGTTATTTGAATGAAAGATATGTGTGTGTATGCTGAGACCAAGTGCTGTGCATTTTTTCATTTGCTAGAGCTGGTACCCAAGCTGACTCCTTGAGCATGGAGCTTTATGCAATCCTCGCATACAAATGTCTCGTAGTTTGTGGCTGTTACTACAGTCTACGTCTGCAGTACTAATGTACTACGTATCCTCCGTTTTCAGAATCGGGGAGATCTGCAGCTGCTTTGTGCTTGGGAAACCACTTGGTACAAGCCAAGGAGTCATGGTTGAATGTTTGGCAAATATCATAAACCACAGAAACCAGAACTAGAAAAATTATAAGGTGACAGATTTTATTATGTTCTTCCTTTTTACTACAAAGTGCTCAACTGATCTTTTTCCCTGGTAATTTTTCAGTGTAGCTTTGTTTCGTGAATTTGGGATTCTTGTTTTTCTATCATTTTATATCTATCAAGATTTAAGAGTCATAGTGCTATAGTGATGCAGATCTGTTGCATCATTTTGTCAAGTAGCAATTTTACTAATTTAGCAATGTTTGTAATTATCTCTCAGATAAAATATTAGCCTTATATTAATATATATGGTAACACTGTGCAATGGCAAAGTACTATTTTTTAAAGCAACGGGTGAAAAAGGAAAACTTCCTATGTTATTGTTTGGTAAATGAAAACGTAATATATTGCTTGATTTTGTTACATATATAATGTATATCTAAAATGAGCGAGGACACTAATTTAGCTCTGTAGTATTGCTGTTTGCTCATGAGTGCAGGCCACCAGAAATAATCAAATCCAAATAGTGATCAGTTGAACTAATTTTACAATGAGGATGTACATACTCTGGAAAAGAAGTGATTTTAACAGCTTTGCCAGTTCAAGCTTAATAAAAGAGATTGACAGGTTTGGAGATGTATAAATGGATCATCACAGACATGATTCTTCGTAACACTAGGTTAGTATTTTCTTTTTCTTTTTTCAATTCTTCAATTTCCTCAAATTCTTCATTTTTTATTTCTCCGGTAGATGGAAATTCAATTTGAATTGGGTAAAATAATCAATTTTTCTGGTAATATATTGACTCATTCCCAACATGCACCCTTGAGTAGTCTAGAGACAGGACATCAAAATCTTGTGGAGTCTAATTATTCGTAGAGGAAAACACATAAATGCAGTGTGCTTTACTTCTAGGCAATTGACGACTACATTCTGCAATTAAATAAATGCTGCTATGTTTCTGTAATTTATGTAAATTATAGCAATAGACAAATTATTGTTTTTAAACTTGGCTGTCCCTTGAGAGAAAGAAGAAACTAATAATTATTAGTTTATCTTCTTCTAACACCCTGGAGCATACCATTGCACCAGACCATTTGTATGTGGGGTAGTTATATTTTCTGACTTAAGTAATCTAAAAAGAGATTAAAATCAATAAATGGGTTTGATAAAAGTATTCTTTGAATAGAGAAGAACTCTGCATTTAAGCTTCATAGTTTTGGAGATGACAATATGAATTGGCTTAGTACAAGATTTAATTTTATTGGTATAAATAACTAAGGAATATAAGCATTTATTAAACAACTACAGAACTAGTATGCTTTAAAAAATACAAATTATGAGAACTTCTAACGTTTAACTAGCTATTTATAAAACTATAAAGTAAGGATTCATATCTCCCAGGCAGTGAAAGACTAGGCGGTTGTCAGCAGGCAGTTTTTGGTTTAGTGCAGTCCTCAGAGCTGCCAAGAAAAAAAGCTCTTTGCTGTCTTCAGTAAAAACAAAACTACCAAGTAAGCACACAGGAGACCTGAAAGGCTCTTTAGCTTATTTTTTCTTAGACTACATTGTTTACAATTTCTCAAAGTGAAATTATAGATACATGATTGCAAATCTGTGAATTAGTTTTTCTAGAAAAATATTGGACTGAGTGTGAACAGCAGATTCTATGATGATAAGTAGAGAGGTTGTAATACTTAGCTTTTTCCTGCCATAGCAAGAAGCTAATTGACCTGCTTAGCTATGAAGTGCTAAGCAGTGTGGATTTTTAAAATGAGACAATTAACCATTTTACTGCTCGTATCATATACTAGCAAGATACTCTTTTGTGAAATAACAGGATTCAGCTATTCTGAACTGTTTGCATGTTCTGAATATGCAAATGCCTTTGCCTCATACTCATTCTGTTAATGAGTGAGACTACAGAATAAATTGTATATTTAACACATGGTAAAAACTGTCTATTTTAGAAATCTATGCTGTCTCTTACCACGTTTCTTTTTCTTGCTCCCTATCAGTAGTTACATCAAATCATTCGCCTGCACTGGGTTTTTAGGCATTAGTATTCACACCTGTCTACACTTGCCTTATACCACTTTCAGATTGTGCTAAAAAAAAAGAAGTGGAACATAGTTTTTTAGTATGTTTTTAGCTGATTGGTAATTATCTTACACCGAAATTTGGTGTAAACAATTCATTACTGCTTTAACTGAGCTATTCT
>NW_010583100.1:0-18048 GCF_000705375.1 Tinamus guttatus
TTTGACTGGTCAACACAGAATCTTTTTTCTTTTTCACTTCTTCATCAAGAACAAGAGCAAATTTCAAACTTTTTTGGCTGAGTATAGACATATTCTTAGTAATTTAATCACTTTTTCTGATGTAAGAAGCTAAACAAATGTGATGAGGAAGCCACCAAAATTATATCTTATTTGAAGTTGGCACTTAGATTTAAAACTTCTTCATACAGGACTGAGACATTAAAAAAGAGAGAAAAAAATTCTTTATCCACTTTGTTGAATAAATAGGTGTTGTGCAATCAATATTTTTTTGATTTTTAGGGGGCTGATAATTGTTAGGAAGGCTTTACAAGGGATGTGGAGGCACCAACCCTGCCTTCTGCTGAGAAAAAAAGATGATTTAGTACAAATTGAGAAGTCACCCCATACAGTGTGTCAAAAGTGACCTCACTGTAGCCACTGTAGCCAGCTGAAGTCTGCTGGAGTCTGCCATGCTTTTGCTGGGTCAGATTCCTTGCCTTTTGTTATTTGAGCTTCCTCCTGAAAGCCCTGGTTGCCTAAAGGGGTAACAAGACATTCTCTTTCTTTGCCTTTAATCCAATCACAGGGGCCTTGTTTTCTCACAGAGGGCTGCAATGCACGCTAGAGTTAGATCAGCAGCTGTGAAAGTGAGGTGAAGATTAAGACTTAGACTCTGATCATACATTTCAATATGAATGAAGCCAATAAAAGGGAGATTATCTTTCCTGCTACTTTTCAAATATCTTATCCATGAGGCAGCCTGCTTATACACAAGCTTGATGCAGTTGACATGTCTTTGCCCCTCAGATGGAGAAGGTTTGCTCAGACATTCATTTTAAAGATATATTTGAGGAGGATAGGAAGGAAGGGAGGGGGAGATGGAAAGACACAGACACAAAGTCAGTTTTGGATGGTAGCAGATGGGAGCATGTCAAGTAAGAAATACAGAAGTGCTCTTCTGGTTACAGTCTGGCACTTCAAAGCAAAATGAAGAGGCATTTCAAAGAGGATACACATTATTATTTGATTAAGATTCAGCTTCCTGGAAGAAATGTGCATACAATTATTAGCATGATGATCATAGGATTCATAAGTGAAGTTTATTTTCTCTTATTGGTTCTTATTAGTAGTGTGCTCAGTCTCCTACCCTATATATGAACTTCCACTCTCTCTTTTTTTCAATTTGCATATATGGATGGGGTGTACAAAACTAGCTGTACCCTTTCTGTTTTGAATATAAGTCAGCATATGGAAGGCCTAACCCCATATTTGGGGTGTGTAGAAAAATTCAACTACACCAAACTTACATTCCACCTTCTTTTCACCTCCTACTGCTGTGTCTTTGCTTTTCTGCCTTCTTGGGTTTAACTTCTCCATTAAGTGTCAGCAACCTTTCAAAAATGCAGCTTGCCTCTTGCCTTATTTCCTTGTGCTATTGCCGAGAGTTGCAACACTAAGACTTTTTCACCTTCTGATTTTAAACTGGGTGTCTATGGAGACAGGCCTGCTACTATTCCACAGTTTTCTCTTTCTCAGTACATCTAAGGACCAAAACAAAGACCTACAATCCACTTAATACAGGCATCTCAGATTATACGTGATTTAATATGCTGGACACAGAAAGTCTCTCACTGAAGTCTCCACAGACTTCTCACTACTGATCAGACAGCAGAACTGAGATACTTCCTATCAGAGGGCTGAAAGAACTTTAGGGATCCAGACCCAGGCCACAGCTTTGCATTCTGCCGCGGTTCAACTGTCTAATGAATTTTCAAAATTCTAACTCTTAAAAACTGAGCAGTGTCAAAATTTGCCAAAACAAATTTCTGAGGAATTCAATAAAAGTTGGATTCACTAGCGTCCAACCTTGCAAACAAGAGCAGAGACAAGAGAGAGCCCAGAGACCAGGTTTACTTATTTTTTTTTGCCCAAGCCCTCTGTAGAAAATGACTGGAAGTGCAAGACAGAAGACAGAAATTGCCATTCAGAATTGGAGCAGCCGGTCATTCTGTGCAGACTGCTTCCCTCACCAGCGGTTAATATCAGCTCTGTCTGAAGAAGGAGCAGCAGGTGGTCACAATTAAGCTGCTACCATAGAAAATTGCCTTACCCTCTCCACAAGTAGGTTAACATACGCCTAAGCTCTGTTTTCTTTTCTTTTTTTTTTTTAACTTTGTCTTATAAAAATGTTTACTACTGCAACCGTAATTATTTTGTTATGCAAATAATCATTAATTTCTTTCATAGCTTTTCTGCCTTGTGGAAAGAAATTTCAGAAGTTAATTATGGCCTTGAGTTAGAAAAACAAAGACTTAATTAGCTGTAAGTTTGCTGCCTTCTGATTCCATGGAAGCTCCTTTACTCTGATATTATGAAAGAAAGGAATGGAAGAGTTTCTCATATTTACAGTGATAACTGTTTTCAGTTCTAATCAGTTTTTTTTTTTCCTCCTCCTGTCTAAAGCAAGACTGCAATTAAAGCTGTCTGAGCTTTTTCTGTTCCTAGGGAGGAGTCAGTATCTAACTGCATGAAATAAGGAGTTTATAATATTTTATGTGGCTGAAAAATGAGACAGTTGTAGTATTTAAACAAAGCTCACTTTGGACTTGCAAATTAGTTATATTAGAAGCCATATTAGAAGTTATCAACAAACTAAGATCTTCCTCTAAAAAAACAGTTTAAGTCACCTTGGTACAATCTTCAGCTCCATCAGACCTCTCTAAATATAGTGTACATATATGTTACAAATAGTAAGCATAAAATATAACTAAAAATATATACTATACTAAAAATATAACTAACTTAAAACACTTATAAAATGCTTGCTTATTCTTACACTGTTTTTTGATTTTCATTATCCTTTTGCTGGCAGGGAACTAACTTTGTTTGTGGTTAATATGTGGTTAATATGGTTAATATGTTAAAATGCTTACAACACACCCACTATATCATTTAGTTTCTATCTTAACTCTCATTTGTAAGAAAAATTAATCCTCTCTTTTTTTTTCGCCTGTTTGTTTTGTGTTCTCTTATTTTTTCTTCTATCCCAAGATTTCCTAGAGACTCTCACAGTAGGACTAGTTCTGATTAAAATCATAGGGATTAAAATTCCTACAGGACTGGTAGTCATTGAACTAAAGCAGCCCTTCAGCACATAACATCTGAGGATGCAAAATACCACCTTATATTTCCATCCAGAAGGCCCATATAGCCAACACTTTTAGCATTCACAGTTTAAAGGTTAGTGGCAGTTAGCAGAAATCACGTTTATTTCAATGTTAATGAGAAATACTCTTGACTCTTTGGGTAAATATAAGATAGGCTATTTCTAATGGCAATGCAAAAGCTGTACTTGTCTCTGCATTTCTCAGGTTTAGCTTTTAACTTTTTAAAATAAAAGCAGATAATCTTTCTAGTCACATAAGAAAGTTAAGGAATGATGCCACTGAAGAAATGGAAGTAGAGAGGAACTGTAGTATAAAAAGCACTAAATTATTATTTTTTTTTAAGTAGCACAGTTTTAAGAGCACATTCTTAGTGTATAATTAATATAGAAAGTGACTTGCCTTTTACCATGTGCTCTGCATAAAAGAATGTTGGTATGGTCTCTAGCTCAGTGCTGGGCAAAATTCTGTATCTTGACGTGAACATCAGAAGATCAAATATTGCATGGTTAAGACTGGTGTCACCGTTGGGCATCTTCTGGATGGTCGCAAGAGACCTGTGGCACCTAGGGAAGACACAATAAGACCTGTGTTTTTGATACTTCCTCATTGCCTCTGGACTTGTCAGTCCTTGACCTGGAGCTCTTTAGATTCTCTGGGACACTGATATTTTACATTTCCACTAAGTAAACTTCATTTGAACTCACTGGTTTCTATGCCAGTCTTCAGAGAACAAAAATATCTGAAAAAAAAAGTGGCTGAAGTAGACTGGGTATCTATTTTTTAGGCATTGTGCTGGAAAACAGGAAGCCTGTTTTTTACAATTTGCTTTTATAAAACCTGAGAATCCCAACTGAAAACAATCAGAACATGAAGCTTACTGGGAGGAAGACTAAATTAATTTGTTTTCTAAGCATTATATCATTTCAAAGGCAAAAATTCACTTTGCTGCTTGACTCAAAATAGCTGGATATGAAACCACTGGTACCACTCAATCCTAGGTCCCACTGACAGATTTACTGCTTGCTGCAGAGCTGCTGCTGCTGCATGATGGAAATGGCAGGTGTACTCTGCTACAAAGAGGATTTCTGTCTCAAACTTCATCCCCATCCACATGTGTAACTAAGAGCAGCTAGAGGTCACAGGGGGACAGCTCGGTGTTTATAGTGACTTAGGAAGAAATGTAGCTATTTTCTTTAATCTTGCTAATGACAATCTTCTTGCTAGCCCCTGGGCAGGGATACAGACCTGAAAGAATAATGACATTTGCATATAAATCCCCTAAGGCACAGTGTCAGCAATCTTGCCCAGGACCCAGCTATTCCGTGATATTACAATATGCCATACATACAATCCTCTCATTATGTCAGCTAGGGTCTCCTGCAGAAAAGGGTGAAACTGGAGATATTTTCAGAGTCAAAGCCTAAGGCCTAGTCTTTACTCAAAAAATCTCAGTTTTCAGTGAAGCTCTTTCTGTAAATAAATTCTGAACAACACCTCCCCGTTTTCATTCTGTGAGGTTTTTGTCATTTAATATACAAGCTACTGGTAGCTTGCAGGTGATTTTGTATCTATGCAGTGCTCTGTTATCGGAAAGACAAGAACATTTGTATTTGTTTTATTGGTCCTTTTCTATTTGTCTTCTCTCTATTCCTTCCAAACACCTGCTGCTGCAGCTGCAGAGAAAAGGCTGGGAGCAGCACATGCATGGCTTAAATAGGTACCTCGGGGCTTTCTGAAAGGGCCAGCAAGCGCTGTGCTGGGCTGTATGTTCACCTGGCACCTACCTCCACCTGGCAGAGTCTTTTATGAGACTCCATATCTTTAATAGCATTTTGGACTTTTGGGCAGCCAAGTGTCCAATGGCACTGGCAGATGCAATGGGCAGATCCAGATTTCTCAGCAGACACCAGCTGCCTAAATATCTCAGGGTGGCCCTGTGGTTTCATCACTCCCTGACTGCTGACAATGGTGCTGAATAACATCTGCCCATAGCCACCTCCTCTCCTGAGCTGAGGGAAGCATGCAGCTCAGTGAAACATGCTGTCCTGACACGGCTGGCCATACTGGGAATAAAGTGATCAGCTCTGAGACACTGAGCTGTAAGGAATAGACTGGCAAGCTGAACCACTGAATAAACTCTATTGTTGATAGCACATTATCTTTTTACCCAGTTCTGCAGGATAGGGAAATGGGAGGGAAGCTGCTTTTAGTCACAGAAATACTTTTTTAGCAGTTACAAACAAAAAAAGCAAATTCAGAATTAGAAAAAAAAAATGAGGTGAAAAGTCTAGTGTTTCCCATTACAACATAGCCAAACTACGGGAAGAGAAGAAACTTAGCGCAATATGGCAGTCGTTCACGCAAATGAGATGTGCTTAATTAAGTGCCAATCAGGAAGGTCACTGACAATCTCCAATCATTCTCTGCTATTACTTACTCCCAGAAAAAAAGAAAACAGAAAGAAAAGCACCCTTTTTTCTTTCATGAAAAGAACAAATACACTAAATGTGGATAGGCCTCACTCTTCCTGTGGCCTATTTTTGATATAAAACAGAGATAAATACTTTTTACACCTTTCCCCTTAAAAACGCATTTATTCATACCACACATTTTTCTACCACGTGTTAAACCTTTGCTTTCCATCAGCAGCTGCCTAAAGAGGATATCATGGGACTAGCCTTTAATTTCACTGCTAATACTGCCCTCACAATTTCCAGGCAGTACGTTTAGCATACACCCCATTTTCAGTCTGTTTTGGGTTCCAACTCTCCATGAAAAATGAGGCTGAGGCTTAGAATGATCAGATATATGCAAGTAGGATCATGGTAAGTATAAATGTTTTGCAAATCATGTACAGTATCTGTTTCCTACTAGGCAAGGATTTCTGCTCAGCTAAGCAACAATGTTTTTAAGCATGATTAAGAGATTCACAAGTGATGTCTAAACATCTTCCAGTCAAGAGAAGGCCCAGCTTCTCTTCAAAAGCTAATTCTGGAGAGCTCTGGGGACACAAACTGATCTTTTACTATATTACAATAACAACCATAGATCCAACATAGAAGAACTCTCCAGAGAAATGTATCTGCTTTCATTCATCACTTTGTACCAGTAATTTCAAACTCTACCCGCAGTGCTCACGAGCCACTAAGGACAGTGGTTACTACTGCAGCTCCCAGTAAAGGTAGGCTGACTTTTCAAAGAATGTTATTACAGATAGCGTACACCAGCTGGCAAACCCCTCTGCCACTGGTCTCTCCACAGAGGACAGAGTTTGCATGCTGTATGTAGCCCATACTTATCTCCGAGATGAAAGCTGAACTACCTACTGGTCCAAGATGTATATAGAACTGAGCTAACTGGATGTTGTTACTTTACTGCCATGTCTGCTTTGCATCTCATGCACTTACAAATAACGCAAATTGATAAATAGATTTCAAGCCCAGAAGAGACCATTATCATCATCTTAGTGTGACCTTGCATTCCGTTAAGGGTCACAGGATATTATACAGTTTTGTGCCTCCAAAATTGAATTTGAAATGAGGTATACTTTGTGTTAAGATGACCAGCATGTTGTGAATACATGAAAAGCACTAGTTTGAATGACCACAGAAAAACAGACCATCTATTCTCAGAGACTAGAGCAACACTATGCTAAAACACTGCTTTACTCATTGTATGAATGACAAAACTCTATCAATGTCAAAAGCTGAGGTCACCTTTTTATGCAATGAAGCAAGTATAAAGACTAATACATTAGCAGAATAAGAAGGTTTTTATTTGTCCTAAGGGCAGAGTTAAGGAGAAAGATCATGATTCTAATGATCTACACACATGCTCACATGCCTCGGCCACAATACTTCCTCAGGCAGACCTGGTTTAGAACATGTGACAGTGAGGACTAAAGTCAATGGAATGTGCTTGAATCCTTTACTGAATGAAAGTCTTTGTTATTCAAGACTTTTAACACCTCGCCTTCTTCAGAGGGAAATATTTCCTATCTCCAATTAGGAAGCTTTTGCTGTGGAAGCTTTTCCATGCATGCACTTCAAAAGTAAGGGTTCAGTAGTGCACTAAGACAGGACTTACTCACCTGAGTAAGGTTGAGTACCCAGATTTGTGCAAGATTTGGACCCAAGCACACAAAATCTTCTTGTACCATGCTTAAAATTATTAGATTTTACTTTCTTTCTCCTTAAAGTTTGTAATATGGATTAATTCACACTAATATTCAAACCACATTTTTGCAGAAAAAGAAATTCATTAACATAAAGCATAAATAACCTTATCTGATGAAAAATATATCGTATTCTGGGAGCACTAGATATCACAGAAAGTTGTGTGATGCTAGTAAACAGGAAATAAAAAAAGGGATGTGGATAGCCGGAGAAAATTCAAATCTCATAGGAGCAATATATAAACATAATGAAGTGTTGGCGGCAATTTGGCATTTCTTTAGCTTCTGGGAATAGAAGGGTCAGGGGTCTAATTGTGCTGCAGAGAAGAAAATGATAGCAATGTGTGGCTGTGTTAGGAACTGTCCTAGAGCTGGAATTAGGAATTAGTAAAATAAAAAGAAAGAGAATTAAACAGCTAAAGTAGTACAAGGTAGTGAAGGACAGCATTGTTTATGACACACCAACCATTTCAATATGCTTTTGAATATACACAATTTAAAAATTTGACTACCATGCCAGTGAAAGATGTCTTTTTGACAAAATGACAACTCACTTGACAGAGGTGAGAGCTGGTTTGGATGGAATCCTAACCTGAAATTAGAGTTGTTTCACATTGTTAAGCATGCAAAGCTCCAAAAAACCCTATTTGCTATTGGCATTAAGATTCTAACTTGAGTCTTCCTTTATTTCTGAAAATCTGCATTCCTCAGTTCCATACTGAGCCTCTGACACATCTTCCCTGATCTTCTGCCTTCTGTAAATCAAGTCCTAAGCTACAGTTTCTTCAGCCAAACCTATTTCCTTCAAAGCCCACACTGTGCAGTGGTGTCCTTCTCCTAAGAGGTGCTTGGGAGGACACAACTGTGCTTTGAGCTGGAGTAAGGCTTGGCTAGAAGTGCACCTAAATTTACACTGAGATGGGAATGGAGAGGGACAGCAGGGCACCATACCGATATATGCCTAGAGCACACAAATGCAGTCCGCAAAATACAATTACAGTTGTTTGCTAATCATTTTTCCACCATAGAGGTTCTCTTGTTTTATCCTTGACAGGCCAAGATAAGGATAATCATTGTTAGACCTCTTTAAAGAGGCCCTGGTAGAGCTGGAAGCAGCCTGCCATTGCTCTGGTGATTTGCACAGCTTCCTCTGGCCAGTGCAGATGCTCAGGCTCAGGTCCAGAAAAATCTAATTTAATTCTTTTAGATTGTGAATACACTTAAAGTCTTGCCTTTTTTTTTTTTTTAAATAAGGGCATCTAACTTGATAGATGGCAGAAGGCAGAGTATGTTTCTAAAATATATAACCAGTACTCATGCTTTCTATGCCTTGATCCTGTTCCCAACTAAAAATCAAAACTAAAAATCTTGCTGTTGACCTCAGCAAGAGGAGAGCAGAGCCCTCATATTGCATAGTAAAATACTCTTTATTCCTTTCTGCTTTAAGGTCTATATAGATGTAGGCTGGAGTAGGATGAAAGTGTCAGTTTTTACATTTAAGGATTTGTGCTTTATGAGCCTTGATATGTTAATGCTTCCTCTGGGGCTATTCTAGATGAGTGCATTGCACAGGTGGCCTACTGCAATTTATAGACACAATAATTGAACAGGAGAAATAAGAGACAAGAGCATTTTCAGCACATGGGATGCAGCTGGTTCAACTACTTTAACAGGAGGCATAACTTTTGTATGACAGAGTCCTTTTCTAAAACATGGGAAGAGGACTTTTTTCATGGAGATGCATGCACTGCTTTGTGCAGTCACCCTTCTTGTTTCACATACCAGGGTATGCTCTGAGAGTCACTTTGTCAGGCCCTTGAATGAGCAATTTAATCTACTATAATTTATACTGCTAAGGAACTCTTTTAAAACAAACATCTGTTAAACCAGGAGTTGAATTGAAAAACGCATAAAACTCCCACAAACTAAACAGACACAATTCAAGGAGCATTAAACTTAGCAAAATGGTGGCATGACATAAAAAAACAGAACAATTGGATATTACAGTTATTATTAAGTAAAGCCAAGTTCAAAATAACATTTTCACTGCTCTTTTATCAGCTGTTTATATGGTTAACCCAGACTTTTGCTATTGTGTACTGAATACCTTAATCTGTAAGGCAAGCAGGGTATTTTTGAGTAAACTTAAAGGAAAAGTTCATCTAGAACCATTTGTCTTTTTGAAACGAAGAATTCTGAATAAATGAGTCACTACAATAGTTCTAAACAGAACCTGGTAGGAATACTTCTAAACTGTGGAAGGATACTGAGTATAAAAATGGGAATTTTGAGGGTTTGGGTTCTCTAAAGAAAAAGAGATTTCAATCTTTTAATGGATAAAAAGAGAGAGATATTTTGTTATACTGAAGAGAGACATTTGAAAGAGAAAAGAGCACCTGATTGCATATGCTCTGATACCACAAGACTTTCAGGGCCATTCAGTTAGGGTTCGAAGATGAAAGCAACAAATGTCTAGCATTTTTGTAACGCAAGTCTTTTTTTCCCTTAAAAATCAATGTATAAAAACATATTGATTCATTTCAAATGAAAGTACCCTACCTTCATCAAGTATCCCACTAATGAATGGCATTTCTCATGCCTTGATGTTTATTAGATGTGATTTCTGGTTGGCATATTTTGGAAAACAGAAACTTAGCGTAACTCAGAGCTATGAAATCATGAAAATGTTGGCAGCTTATAAAAACTGTTTGGATTTAAAAAGTTGATCAACTGATACAGTTAGCTGTCTAGTTATGTTTTATTCGCTGCTTCTTAAAAAAATAAGAAATTCATTTCTTGGTATTCTGAAGCTTTAAATGTGCTACGTCTTCTAACACCACAATATTTAATTCAAGTTTACAATGTAACAGTACATAACATGGCTGATTTCTTATACCCTAGACATTTTTGCTTGAGGATGCAATGTATTTCAATAGTTTTTAAAACGTTCTGTTTGCAATGCTGTCTCTGCCACTCAAACATTAAAGCGGAAGTTCTGGGAAACAGTGAGGAACCCCTCCTGAATTTACATTAGCTGTAAAAGACATGGCTTGGAGACCATGCTCAGCACCTGTAGCCTGAAACTGTCAGCTGTCCTTCAGGCTTACACAGCTGTATATGAGCATCATCTCCGTATCTTCTCTGGAATTTAGCGGTAAGTTTCACAATCAGCAGTTTGGCAACTTTTAATTGTTATAATACTTACACGATATGATTTCTTGTGTTTGACCACAGTTTACCAAAGGACTAGTATCCTATCATCTGGTTTTAGTCTTAATTTAAGGAAGTACTTACACACATGCTCATATTTAAAACATGAGGAAGCTGACTGTACTCCATATGCTGAGCTAAGGCCACAGAAAAGGAACTGTGTGTGGACAGAAAAAAAAGGGACACGATTTCAAAGCAACCAAAGCTTTGAAAATAGGAAAAAAAGTGCCATGTCACAAATTTCTAAATGTCTGAATTCATAATTTGTCAGAAAGACATCTTTCTATTCTGGTGCTGTTAGAAAAAAACTTTTGCACCTTTAATTGAGAAAGGGACTGGATACTCTTGTTTCCTAATAACAGGTATGCATCAAAAGCTAGACATATAGCTCGCAGTCTCTAGATTTAGGTTTAGTCTCTGTTTCTTTGACCTAAGAACCAGAAAGATTTAAGCTTGCCTCACCTATTGTACTCAATATGTTAGATAAATTCCTAAAATGTACAGCAATGTACTGTAGATTAAAACTACCAACAGAATATCTTTAAGGGGAAAAATTATATTCACAGATAATCCCTTGATATGCTACTTACACTGCTTCCTTCCTATACAACCAGAATTCAGTTACAATCTTTCTAAAGACAGAAAAACAAATTCAGCTAGAAGTAAATGGTCATTTGGAATGATGCACACACTAAAGTAGGGCTCTTTTGATAGAGCTTTCATAGAGAATTAACAAAGGTCCATTACAATAGGAAATGCAGCCCCAAAGAAAAGCCCAAGAAATGCAAGAGGATGTCAGAGTAAGAGCAAGGTAACTGACATTTATATTTACAAATCATTTAATTATTACTCAGACCATGAGACTTCACTTCATACTACTCTTAACAATAATTTCATTTCTGTTGCATATTTATTATTATCAGCACAAAAAAAAAAACACCCAAAAACGACAACAAAAAGCCCCACAGAAATAGCGATGCCATAATTAGTGTCAGCTATCCAAGTGTTTCCAGATTTCTTTGAGTTCTTACTCAGCTATAAGCTTAGGCCGTTGTGCTCTAGTTCTAGCTGTTCTTTTGATTCTAAAAATAGATTTCTCACACTTTTCCCTATGCTGCAGCAAATTTATAATCCAGTTAAATGCTGTTTATAGGAGAGAGAGGAAGAAAAGAACTTGCTCCACCTCCATGTATTCTTCCTGCTCTGCCAGAAAGCAAACAGTTCTGCTTTGCTCATTGATTACCAAAATAGTTTCTTGATGACTTGTTAATTTGATAGGTCAAGCAATTTATTAGGTGTTTCCTGTGTTTCCAGCTACAGTCTGCACTGCAAGGAAACAAGCAGTGTCTGTGGCATGGAAGATGACTCTGTGTCTGATGAGAGCCATGTGTACCAAACTCCCATTTTTCATAAGTGCTGTCATTTTACAGATGTATGACCCTCTTCTCCTGGTTACAGAGGAGGGGGGTTGGGGGAAGATAATGTACAGGGTTCAGTAAAGAAACCCTTGTAGGCAGAAACACAAATCATGTCATGCAAACCAGAACAGGCTACAGGAACATCACATCTCTTTGCAGAAGACAATAACAGATAGGACAGAGAAAGATGGAGTCTAAGATGATTAGGAAAACAGGAATGGTTAATGGATAACAGCAACGTGGCGCCAAGCAGTTCATTCCATGTCATAAAGATATGAGGCAACACAAACACAGAGCAGGTAAAAGGTCTTTGAAATTCATCCAATCAATGCAGATGCAGATTTGTGTTCTCAGTACATTTGACAGAGAATAATACAGACTGTGGAAAAATTAATGTATTTCAAATTAAGCCCTTTGTTTTCTTAGCATATCTTATTCTCAATGTGCAGTACATCATCTCCAATTTGAAATCACTTTTTTTTCTTTTTTCCGTAAGTGCTTCTCTGCAAAATCTAAGCACTCATTTTTGCCTTGAAAGCCAGAGTTCACATGCATTTATGAACATCATCTCCCCTGTACATCATTTTCCAATGAGTTTGAGAAACAATCTGGGACACATGGGAGTAATTCCATCCCTCTCCTCACCTCCCGGGGAGATCCCTACTGCACTACTCTTGCTACAGAGTTTGACCTGCTCCCACTGCAGGGTGAAGACATGGAGGGATCAGTGCTGTTAAGCTCCTGACAAAGAGGGTACTCAAAACTCTGTTACATACAGATAAGGTAAATTAAGATGCTGTACTTCTTTTGAAGATTTCAGTTTAATCTGGAAGATGGATTAACCCTCTAATTCCACTTTGCCTCATTTAAGGTACCTTCTTCATTTTCTGTCTTAGTAGAAAATTACACATAAACCCTCATGTTTGGCAATTTGTGGTACACCACTTTTCTGGGTCTCTGCACATGCATCGCAAAGTACTTGTCATGAAATAGTCTTGAGATGTGAATCTCTGACAAGACAACTCTTAATACGCCAAGGTTTCAGGATGTTCATAGGTAGAAACTGTTAGGGATCAAGTTATGACTGAGTTTGCTTCAGTGTTCAAAGGCAAGCAATACACTGAAGCCCTCTCTGTTCTTAAATTCGAGGCCCTGGCAGGCACAAGTTTGCAAGTACATTGCAAGTCTCATGCAACCATCAGCACTGTAGAAGAAGCCAACAAGAAATGAAATGACGGCAGGGCAACAGCTCAGGTCAAGCACAATTCTTCTCTGAATAAAGTTAAATAGCCTCTCCTATCCCTTCTCACATGAACAGTCCTTGTAAGAAAGGCAGTAGTGCACAACTGCCTGTAAGTGGAAATATGTAATCAAAACATGCTAGTTTTCCCTTGATACTTCTACAGAAGTAGTTGGCAGAAAATACAGGAACACTGGCAATAGGCACACTTCACTAAAGTGCTTGCTTTTCACTAAATCACTTACTTTGGTCACAAGTGTTTATTCTTACTCAGGCAAAGATTTCATCAACTTCAGTGGAAATTCTGACTCTACAAGGAATGCAGAATTCTTTTTCCTCCTGTAAACAGAGGTTCTCTGGAATTGAAGCCTGCACATAATAAACTTCTGAAACAATTCAGACCTTTCATTCTAATTCACTGTGAACAGAGCTCAGTATATCTCAGCTAATGATAAACATAGGCTCTCCTCCCAGTCCTATTGAAGTCTATGGCAAAACTCCCAGCGACTTCAATGGGAGCTGGAGCAGACCCTGCAGCTTTCAAAGTCCAGACGTGTGACAGGAAAGCATTCTGCCTGCTCTGACTACAGGGGGAATCTTTGGTTTGGGAAACCAGAGAAGAAAAACAACATATTTTCTGCATGGTTGACAGAGAAAGCATAAAGCGGCACAAAAAGGCATCTATACTGAAAAGTGTTATGTAGGCAGCATGAATCTCCTAACCCTCAAAATCAATTTTATATACTCATCCTATAATAAAACTCAGTCAATATAATGCTTTCCCACAGGTTCCAAACCACTAAATGACAGTTAAGTAGTGTCATTTATCCCAATCAATTACATACAAAAGCTAAACAGATCAAAATAAGCCATATCTAACCTATTATAAAATAATGTTAACTATTGCAGAGTTAAGACTAGAATTAAATAGAAAATGATGCGTTTTGCAAGATAACAAAGGTAGGAAAACACAGCACCAAATCTTTGTATGCCATTACATCACATTTGATAACGTTGCCCAAGATGCTGCTGTTTATTCTTTAGATAAATGTCCTAATCAATAGGTACATGAAGACAAAACAAGAGCAATTAGGAGAAGTATATTTGCCCCTGTATTGGCACATATCTGTAGAAAACAAATAGAATGTTCATCAGTAAAAGTCAGTTTATGTCTAGTTTGCAATTTTTCTTTTGATTTATATGTTTTAGAAACATCTTGTTGGGGATACAGCAAATATTCAAGCATTTACTTAGCTAAAAGATAAAGAGTTATAAAGTCAGCTGAGATATAACAAACAAACCAGGTATAGTGTAGCCCACTCAAAATTGCAAGTCACCTTTCTTAAAGTCTTTCTTCGAGAAAGAAGTGATGTGCCCTCCACTGCACAAAGATTTAGGAAGTCTCTTCAAAGCTGGTTGATACTGTCTCTGACAGCAGTATTCAGCAAATTCTAAAATCTGACTGTTCTCTACAATTACTCCATTTAAAAACTGTGAGATAGAAAAAGGGTCGCAAGTGAGGTTTTGAGACCTGAATCGGCATCAAGCTCTCACTGTGCTAAGATCTGTACAGACACAGCAGCCTACTGCGGATGGCAGTAAAGAAAAAATCAAATTATTGCTTTTGATTCTTGCGGCATTTTTCAACAGTGTCCTTTCTCTAGCAGCAATCCCAGTCTAGTTTACCCTATCTCCAACATTTGCTGTAACTGTTTACTGGTTTTGCTGCCATCCAGATGAATAAAATTATCTAGGCTTGCAGAAGACAAAACACCCGCAACTAAATCTTCTTCCCTCATCTCACTAAAAACCAAGGATTTAAAAAATAATCACAATCATTTCAGCGGTCTGGGTTATAGCTTGGCTCCCTGTACAGCTGTCCCGGCACAGCTGAGGAGGGAACACACTGTGAGGCAGCCTACACAGCTAGAGAGAGGGGATTTTTCATACGAGCTTTGCCGCTATCAAAACTACAGAAAAAAACCTACATCCTAAGTCATCTTTTTTACTCTGAAAATTTATATACTAAGCAAAAATAAGCATGTGAAGAAAAGCTCAGCTCCACTTGAGTCAGGGAGTTTCCTCATCACTTCTGTCAGGATTTTACCTTTTCTATCTAACAGGGTTTGTCCTTTTCCCAGCAGGCAGCCAAGGCTAGTGGTATACATACTTTCTAGCAGCCCTGTGTGCAGGGCTTTCCCTGACTCTATTGGAAAGCGCTTCTGAAGATCAGAGGCAAACATTCATTTTCTGTTCAGTATTTCTGGAATGCTCTCCTGTGTCCGTGGCTCCTTAACTTTCAGCACCTCATGGTATCCTATCTGCAAAGTGGATGTCAAAATATTGTCGCTTCTCACGCGGTACCTCTGCAGAGCTCTAGGAGCCTGAAATGCAAGTTACTACAATATATGTGGTGCTGCTCTGTTCTCAGTGTGGACAAAAGCCTTTCCAAGGCTGGCACTTTGCATTAGGGATCTTTTTGATAGACAAGCAATGTAACTAATGACTGGAACTAGTGGTGTCACATGAAAAGAGACCCTCTATTCACCCCATCCCCTTTTCTCCTTTTTTTTTCTTTTCTTTTTGTATTATCTTTTTCCTTCCTATCTTTCCAAGGCCCCAGGCAATAAAATTTACATTTTCTTTGCATTCTGTCTTTAAGAAGGAAAGGAGGGGAGAAGTTGGGGGGGAAGTAGCAGAGATAAAAGAGACAAACAGCTCTAGATACCAAGCAGTGTAACCAATTCCTTAGAGTTAGTCTGTGCTTTTGAATATTTTATAATTTATAAACTGAAAACACATTATGCTTTGATTTTCAAGCAGCAGCTGATGTCACATGCCTGTTCTAAACCTTCTGGGGATGAGGAATCTGACTCAGATGAAAAAAGTATTCACTCATTATTGTCAAATGATCCTGGTGGTGTTCAAGATTTCTATGGCAGGTGGTGGGGAAAGGGCATTTAGGAGCTGGAAGAAAGAAGAAATGAAAGCCATTTGAAAGGGGACTTGAGAACTCTTTCCAGCCATGTGATTCCCCTAGTAATACCACTAGAATATTACTACAAACTTTATTTTTAAAAGGCTGCATAGATTTAATGGTGATATTAAGTATAATAGCTGCTGCCAGGAATGGAAAATTGTAAGATGGGTTTTCTGCATTTCTTCTTTTGTGAAGTCCTGTTGTGCTTAAGGGTCACATCTTTAATTAATTTGTGACAAGAGTGTGATTTGACCTGCCCTGATGCTCAGTAATGCTCAAGCTATGCTTTGTACTGGAGTGCACAATTCATTGCGTTTGTGAAGAAAGGAAAGGAAAAAGCACAACACCGAAGGGAAACTAATGAGAATTCTGGCAGATACTAAGAGGCCTGGTGCTTACCGGGCTGATAAGGGCTCTCTCTGCGAGCACCCCAGAACAGAAGCACTGAGCAGGGCTTGCTGTGCCCTAGCTACATCCCCGCTTGCAGCCAGAGCGGCCACGCAAGAGACAGGCAGTACAGGGATACTGTGCAACTTCAGCCCTTGAGTCCTACGACGATAAGGCAGCCTCCCAGGATTAACAGCCCTGTCAAGGGTAACTCTCTGAAGTGCTTATTTGTTTAGAAGAACCACCTCATTCATCATTAAGGAGTGATAGAAATGGAAGCCCTCTGACACAATATCTAAAGTATACCTGGATGTATGTTTTCTTGGTATCGTAGAAAGCAGCAGATAAAGCCTTGCTATCTGGTTTTGAAAACAGTATTAAAATGAAATACATTACTTGTGTTTTAAATCCCTTATTTCTAAGATGTTTATTTTATTGCTTTTCACAGAAACACTGCAAGACCATTTGAAAGCAAGAAATTCACACGGTGAACAGAAGTACCTAAAGGAACATAATCTTAAATTCAGCATTGCAGTTTGATCTTAAATTAAAACCTTCTTTATAGGAGATGGTTTTCATTTTTATTTCCTCTGGATTTACTTTAAATAGATGTGCCTGATGATGAGTACTGTCATTTTTTTCTGGTAAAATTGTAACACTGATTTGTTTTAAGGTTTCATTTACATAAAAAGTAAACTAAACCAAAAATTCATAATCCGAAAAACTCTAAATATTAATTAAAAGATTTTATCAAAAGACAACAGTCCATGGATGCTCTAATATTATAAAATAAGAAGCCACATGCATGTTTCTTCAGTGGTTTACTCAAAACTTGGCTTTTATTCATGGCCCATCTTCCCTCTATATCTTATTTAAAATTAAGGAAGAGACAGGGAGAGAGGGAAAGGTCTGATAAACAACATCTTTTAAAAACTGTCAATGCCTGGTAAATGCTCTTCCTAAAGGCCACCAGACTAAAATGAGGATGGTAAGAAGCAACAGAGACTTGAAGGAATAAATTGCTACCAGAAGTGCAAGGAAGCAATTCCTTGCTCTGTTGGTGGTCTTGTAGATACTAGACCTAATTAGATGTTCGGAATTAAAGATATCTTGTTCTGTCATTTTGACAATGTGTGTAGTGAAGCAAACTAGGGAAGCTCTTGTTTTACCAATGGAAAAAGTGGGAATAGATTCCACTGAAAAATAAACATGACTTTTCAATTCAAAAAAGTTATCATTTACTATAAGGCAAAGTATAAGACATCGCCATAGCCATGTTAGGAAATTGAAATTTTATTTTTAGTTCCACAATTCACAGACTGTTACTCTATGCTAAAGGCACAAAAGAGGGGAAAAAAGGAAAAACAAACAAACAAACATTTGCATTCAGTCTTTTCAGTGTTTCCCGAATTTCCTCCCCCGACCCTCCCCCTCCATTTTTTTTTTCCCCTGTTAAAAAAAACATACAGGGA
>NW_010583100.1:18075-88752 GCF_000705375.1 Tinamus guttatus
TTACACATATTTCAAAAAGAAAAAAGACTTATGCAGATTCATTGTCTTTCAAACAGTAATGGAGTGGCTAGAAACCATAAATCCTATCAATAATTTGGCATTACAGTTCATGCTGGCACTGTTTTTAAAATCAGTAAACGATATATGCAATGTATGACATGGTATCTGTTACTCTGCTACCAAGCATACCAAATGATCCTTTTTGTTTCCCTTTTTTTAACAGCAGCAACAACAAATCATCTGATTGCTCCCTTAGAAAGTGCTAATTAAGATACTGAAGAGTCTCATCTAATATTTATACTTCTGGTGTTGCACTAGATCATTTTGCAGTGCATGAACAGCGTCATGAAGAAGGAATTAGAAGCAGCATAGCTCTGAGCCTCTGATAATCCTTCCCTGATTAGCAAGATTCGCATCATCACCTATTCTGAATGCACTCCTCTCAGGATGTTGATAAAGCCCTTCAGGATCACAATATGGACTTCCAAGCACAGCTATGGCTTTTCCACCCAATCATCGTGAAACCCGCAGTTCACCTGGTTAAGCTAGCTAAGCCTAAATCGGCTTTCAGATTGTCACTTAACAACTCTGAGGCACTCCAGAAGGATCCTGCGCAAATCCTGTGGTAAATGAGGCCTAGGCTGAGTGAAAATGAACAAACAAAAAGCTTTAAAAATGGACAGCAAATTCTTTATCTAAGACATATTTTTATTTCTATAGCATGAGAATTAAGATGTCAGGAATTGGACAGTTCTGTTAAACTGCCCTTCAAAAGGCGCTGTAGAGCTGCTTAGATTTCAAATGATGATGTACAACCCTACTTTAAACTATAAACTAATGTAAATGATGGATTTTGTAAGAGGGTTTGGTGCTTTGTCATTTCTGAGTATGTGTGTGACTAATACAAAATTTCAGTTTTTAATAAAGATTTTTAAAAGTTTCACTAATTCATGCAATCTTGTTGCCTTTAAAATGTCTGAATAATCTGAATTTACTGGTCATTTCCCCATTCAGTAAGGCATCTGCTTCTAATGAACTTTTTAGCAGAAATTACAGACTTCTGTCTATGCCTGTACTTGGTAGGAAAAAGTACGCTCTCATCTACCCCTGCTGTAAAAGGTACTGAAAGCCCTTCTAGCCTTTCTAAAAGGAAAACTCAGAATTTAAGGAAAACAAAACAAAACACCATGTCCATTTTTAGCAATGACCAACTGTTGGCTGGCATTAAGAAGCAGAAAGAAAGGTGAATTTTGCACTCCTGACTAAAAACAGGCTATAGGTGCTGCCCAAATGGGTTCCCACTTTGGTGTCTTAGATTTCACAGACTGTAATGTAAAATTATTTCACTGAATACACAAAAGTTTGAAATTGCCTAGAGAATTTTGTATTAAAATAATAATAGCAGAAATTTATCTTGTCAATGTTAGCTGGAAGTTAAACTTCAGCTTGTAATAGGGAATTACTCAGCTTTTAAACAACATCCTTTTGCAACGAAATGAGAGGAACATTTCCTGTGTTACCTGACATGGGAAAAGCTACAAGTGGCAGAGAATAAAAATGTTGCCATGTGAAGCAGATCACTCAAGTACCAACGCTTACTGATAACAGATTAAATAGAAAAAACACACAAAAATCTATGTTTATTATCTTTCATACTGAATTGTTTAGAAATAATAAATACAATACACAAACCCTATACCACAGTAGTTTATTTTGTCTTGCGGGAAGTTTTAACAGTTTCTGGGATTAAACGGCTTTCCTCTTCTGTGAAGGGTCTGATGTAAACTCTTGTACCGGGGCTTAAAGTCTTAAGGCTGTTAGAAGTTTCCATCAGTCAGTCTGTATGTCAATGGATAAAAAGTTGGTTGCTGATCTGACCCGCTCATCGCTCTCTGGAAAGATGCCATCAAACTACAGACACATTCAGCCCTGATGGGGGTGGGGGGAATGGGAGACCAGGGTTACTCAGGGAGATAAGTAAGTTCACCTATGCATGAACGCTGCGGTGTTCAGACCAAGCCTTAAAAAGACCAAACCAATTTTGCACGTGGATGTGCTCCTTTTGGAATTGAAACCTCCAATTTCTAATATCCTAAGAATTGCATATAATTGCCTAACAGAGGGGAAAAATTAGGCTGTTTAAATATTCTTTTTATTTCTGCGTCTGGTAAAAACAACCTTTTGTTTAAACTGATTTTGCTAAGCAACCTATGCTTGCAGAGTAATACTGCAGAACTGACTGCCAAAACCTCTAAGAAACCTGCAAGAGTTAAAACTTACTGCTAAGTGAAAATTAAGATCCTTCCACCTGGATCAAAATAGTTACAGTAATTCTAAATTTATTCTGATTTTTTTTAATCAATCTCCTAGAATTTCCGAAAGCTGGGTTTGTGCAAAAAACCCACACCCCAACCCAGCACATTATTTCTTTCTCTGTAATGTATGAATTTACTTCCATTGGAGTTTACACAGAATTAGGGAAAAAGTGGTATCTCTAATGTGCTGACAATATTTTAGGTTGATTTTTAAACTGTTTTAATCCATCATCTTTGCTACTTTTAGCTGCTTCTTAGGAGTAATATTTTCTAGTTTTGTGGAAGTCATATTAATATCTGTCTTTAATGAGATTCAGCATTTTCTGCTACCTGACAAGCTAAGTTGCATTTCAGTTTCTCTCTCTTTAGAGCTAGAAGCTCTAAAGATTTCATTTTCTATTTGCAAACACTAGACAGCAGTCCAGGACCTGAAACACTTATCTGCACAATCCACCCTTTTTGCAGCAATAGGAGTCTTGCCTCAAGGAACAGTAATGAAGGAAGGGTTTGGCAGTTTATATGCATTTTGCCAAATTTAGGCTTCCACCTCTAGTGATTCCCTTAATTCAGGCTTCATTGGTGAGTAACTGTAGCGAGCATTTACCTGCAAGTAGATAGGAAATCATTTCTTCTCATTCTGAAGCATGAGCAACAGTGTTCATTATGGGCCAGACATCTGTGACTACCCAGACTTTACTACCCAGAGACTAAGTCAAGATACATGCAGGTATCTTAATGATCCACGGATCACAGGCTATCTTTGCATACCAGTCCTGCTCTGCAACTTCACAGGAACCTTAAAGTACTTCTAGTTTACATTTTTAAAATATGGTGGCAACAGCTGAGAAGAAATAAAGCAGAAATAATAGTGTATGTTCTGAAAGAGACCTCTCCCATCTCCTGCATGTCAGCTTGATAGAAGTGTTTCAGGGCTCTAGAGCTGCTTTGTTGGTGGTAATTTATCTTCTCCGGAGATGCTACTGTATTAATAGGCCTAACAAAGGTTTAATGGACAGGATTCAGCTCACCTAACTTAAGATGTCCACACTGGAGAATTAGTAGACTACAAGCTTGCCTCCAATAGTCCGTATTGTGTGTTACTCATCTATGAATTTCAGTCAGGTATTTCAGACTGAACTAATGCATGGTCATTATTTGCTGTGAGCATACAGAGAGCTAGAAATGCAGATGCAGATATTTGCATTGAACCATAAATTGTACTGTGTGTGCACGCAATATTCTAGCTATTCTAGACCGGCCTGCTTTGTACGCTATGGAAATCATAGCTTATTCACATCCAGGTAAGCTTCTACTATGCATGAGAGAGCCTGCCTAATCCATGTGTTTTTGAAATGGCCCTTAGACATGAGCCATACCTATCTAGCCGCACATGGCAGGCATGTCACATGACAGAAGCTGATGGGAAAGATGCTGAGGTCAGGGGTGCGCCTTGCCGCACCCTGTTTGTAGTTGACCAAAACAAGCCAATAAAAGTTAACTAGGTTAATTTTTATAGCCCTTTCTATTAGTTGAATGCAGAGTTTATCATTCAGGAGAAAGGTAAAATCATGATAGATGGAAGCCAAACATCAGGCATGGAGAGCACAAACAGAAGCCAAGCGTAGGTCACTGGACAATCAAATCAGGCAACCACAATGGTTTGGGAATGACAGGGGGCATAGTTCAAGATACAGGACAAACTGATCTGTTTGCAGAAAGTAGAATATTCTTTTGAATTTTACTGCTTAATCTTTTTTTTTTCCTCCTCAGAAGAGTTGAGAATCCTTTTGCAACCTGTCAACAATTCATTCCTCTTGCCACATCATCTACAGAGGGGTGGAGAACACCTCTCTCAAACCTTGCTAGGAGGTCAGCCTGTGATAATCGTGGGTTGAAATAACCTTGTTACACAAGTCTATCATGGACAGAAATAGTCACTATTGTAAAGGAATAAAACAGCCCAAAAAGTAGACTAAACTCAAATGTGTATGAAAAGGCTATTAAACAAGACATGCTTATATCTAAGAACACACATGTTCTTGGCCTTGATCTCTTGGATGATTTCCCTAAATGTCAGTATTAAATTCAGCAATTTGAAATACTGTTAAGAATTTATATTCTATATATATTGTCATTTTGGGGCAAAATAAAATCAGTGTCCCATTTAGCTAGGATTTTGTACTGCTTGTTCCAAAATTCGATGTCTTTATCTCTGCTCTTCAGCAGATTCCAGATCCTGTCCACTACCATAATTCAGGCCTTAGAATATTTTTACTTGTATCTTCAAACCCGTGTTACTGTCCATTTATGATGTGTAGAACAAAATAGATATAAACTGCCATTGCTCATGGCACAACATCATGAGTTTGGAGAGGGTGTTGTGCTTTGCAATACATTCATGAAGAAAAGCACTTCAGGACACAAAATGGTCACAAAGTATATTTCTGTAAAATGGCCCTTTATGAATCACTATTTAAGTGATCTTCTGATTTCTTTCACCTCTTTTTAAATATTTCATATTCATGAACAGATCTAATTTATGTAACCTGTTTTCTTCTATCCACCAGGATTAGAACCTAGGACTGCTAATGCAAGAGGCAACCATGTTTACTAAGTACAAACAGAGACTTGTAGAAATGTATTTTAACTTTTTAAATAGCATTTATACAACATAAATATAAGTTGAGTCCCTTTCCTCAACAATAAGCACTTCCTCAAAAAGCAAAAAGTAAAACAAAATGCAGTGTTTTTGGTGGAAGAAAACTGTCACTACTTGACCTTGAACAGTTTCTACCTTCCTAAATGTGGAAGAAAAGGGAAGAGAAGGGAAGAACCTGACATTAGCTGCGGAAAGCTGTTCTGCAGCAGGCATATGGGAGAAAACTTACTGATGCTGATGCCAAATATATCAGACCCGTTTGACAGTTGCATGTTATCTAACGTATGTGTACATTTGTGCATGCCTTTATATCTGTATATAGGCACTGCCATATGCCTCATTTATTTGTAGCAAAAGGTCACCTAAAAGTCATTGAAGATATGTCCAGACAGCCTAGCAGGAAGTTATGGGGTTTTTTTTTATACCATCCTATGGATTTCTAGAGTAGAAGGTCTGATTCTTTTAATTCTAAGCTCTTAATTTATGCAAAACTTAGATTTAGTTCTGAGTTTGTACTGAACCCAGGACTACCCCCTACACTCTCTCTCTACAGTACAGAGATGTCAAAAATAAGACTTTTCAAGTCAGCAGTTTTTCGTACTACCTGGATTCCAAATGAGACTGGCTTGTCTGGAAAGCTGTTGCAAAATAAGTTTGAAAGCATATCAGGACAAAATCCTACTGGATAGTGAAACTGTAGTTCCTTAAATCTGTGACAAATTTTCCACTGGTGCCAAGATGTACAACATATGAATCTCAGGCATTAAAAATCTGAGCAACTTTGCTGTCCTTGTATTTGCATTAAGATATATTTGTAGTGCACATATGTATTTTTTTAGCTACATAGACTTCTTGGCAAAATAGACACGCATGCATTTACATATGCCAGTAAGAGACAGCATTACTAGTTAGTATATTTACAAATTTTTATTAGCTACTATATTTGTAATGAAAGTAACAGTGTCATTAGGATGAACTCCAGTCTCTCTTGAGCAGTTCTATTGTGTGTTACCAGGACTGGCTTAGCGAGCCTCTTTAGTTCTGTACTGAGGTCTTTTCCTTCATCCACTATGGCCCTCATCCTGGTCTAGTCCCTAACAAGGAGGCTATTAGTTAAAAACAAAGGGGTTTTTCCACCCTAAAGTAATATACCTATTGCTTACTAGTCCGATATCATGCTAAGAGCCAAGAATTAAAAACAATAAAAGAGCTGTAAGATAGTATTTTAATCCTAGAATGACCCAAGCACGGCGGCCAAATTTTTAAATTAAATAAGAACTTGCAAAATCCCAGTTAAACCCTTTGTTAGGGAATCTATCTACAGACACTGGATTTCCTGTCATTGTTTTTAAGAATCCAACACAAATTGTAATTCTGAATTCTTATCACTTTAATAGTTGCAGCATGAAGTTGCCTTCGGACGTATAATAATCATTCTTCTCCAATGTTATGATTAATTTCAGTGGTCCTGGGAAGAAGTAAAATATCCAGATGCTTAGAGCCAAACATGAAGACTAAGAACAACGATCCTAACTGAATTTTCACAACTTCCTAAACAGTTTGAAGTTTGACCTGCTTCAAAACCACTCTTAATTTATCTTAACTAAATTTGCTCCTCTCTTGTTTTTTCTAGAATACCGCTCCTAGTCATAATAAACCACTGATCATACTGAAGAGAAGAACTGAGAAAGAAGATCTCGCAACACAAATAAATAAATCTAAAGAGCAGCAAAAAATATTTCACAGCAGGATTTGCATTGTTGGCATTCTGAAAGGCTGAAATGCTTTATAGACAGTATCATGTGCTAGGAGGAGAAAAAAAAAAAAAAGAAAAAAAGCAGTGTGTGGTGGGCAATTTTATGAAAGTAGGGAATTTTCCTTTAGAAAGGTTTTTTGTGTGTTTGTGAAAACTCAGCTTTCCATTATTTCAGGCATCTGTGACTTTCCTTTTTTTTCCCTTGTAACGTATGGAACTGTCACTTCAAGACATCACTTTGCATCACTATAAAACCTATATTTAATTTCTCTAATCCTCTGTGGCAGCCAGGGATAGCTTAAGTTTCCTATACCACAACTTCAAACCTGAGACCTGCTCATCAATGAAATGAAATAATTATTTTAATGATTATGATAGTATGATAGTTATGGTCTGACACTTACAGCCCAACTAATGGCTTATCGAGACGAACAAAGGAAAAGTATGTTTTATCTGCCACCCTTCAGCATACAAATGTAAGTATCAAAAGGAAGAAGTATGGAGAGAGAAAGAATCTCTTCTGCGGCTCCAGAAAATTTTATGGTGAGTGAAAGAGCTGGCCTTCCTCTGATCACACAATGTTCTATACAGATCACTGCAGGAAAGGGTTGTATACCAAGTATGAGGGATAAAAATATTGGAATATTTGGAATATTGTCCAGCTGGAAAACAGTATTGATGCCAACATACTTTGCAACTGCTAGAAAAGTCGTTATCAACTTACACTTAAAAGCAGTATTGATTTGTAAAATGTTGTGTTATGAGCTCATTACATCTCATTATACCTCTGCATTTGTAGTTTGTATGGAAATTAAAGAGAACGAAACATCTTTGCCACAATCTCAAAAATTCCCAAGTCATGGGACACCTGACAGCGTTAATGTATCTGTAAAATATAGGGATGATTATTAGCACTTCTCCAAAGGACCTCCAGCCTCTTCATGGTTTCCAGAGAAAATATTAATTCTTCTACTTGGTATTACACTTCTTAGCAAATATACATATAATTGAAATAAATTATGATTCTCCCATACCCTGACCTTTTGCACTTAGGACAGCACTTCTGGAAAAGGATCTAAGCTCTCAAACTCAGACTGCAACTGGTATTTGGGTACTTAAGAGGACAGGCAAGCATTCTGCCTTATTTTCTTTCTTACCAGGAAGATGTCTACCGGGATCATTACTAGGACAAAATATATTACACCATTAACAACTTACATCATTACGGAAAAAAAAAATACATCCCAGAGAGAACTTGCTAACTCATTACATGTTTTACATGCTGATATTGAACTATACTTGTCTGCATTAGATCTGAAGTACATTTGTGTTAAGTCCTCTGTATTTTTACTCCATCTATTCATTTGAACATTTCACATTGGAACTCTGAATCACTCATGTGGTTAACACTCTCAAAGAATTTCAGAGAAATAAACAGGCATAACAATACTAAATGCATATATAATTATTTTCAAGTTTCTTCTAACTCATTAGCTCCCAATGAGTTGTCTTCATTATGCTCACAGAAATGCTACTGCAAGCAGAGTTTCACAAGTACTTACAAGAATACGTTTTTGCCGCTCAGGCATAACATGCATAGCTCAGTCTTTGAACATCCTGGGATGCTTATATAGCTGTACACATAATATACGGAGACAAGGTAAATCCCCACTTTCTGGTTTTTCAGGTATTCTCCGTGGTTTCTTTGTGCTTGCTATTCTATTTGAATTTTGCAATCCCAATTCTCAAAACCAGCTGAAGAATAAAGAGAGAGGCTTTGCGACATGAAAGAGAAACGAGCAATAGACAGCAGGCAATGCAAACTGTTTTCACTTCTTTCTTTAAAGAGCATACAGTTAGAATAAAGCTTTTCTTAGGGGGAAAAAAAAGAAGGAAGGAAAAAAAAAGGAAAAATCTGCAATCACGAAATAATTTTAGCTGCTAAGGGAGAGTCATTCAGTATCCCCAATACACAAGAAAGAGTGCACCTTCTATGTGTTTTTCCCTAGATGGCAGCATTTGCCTTACCGACTTTCCTCTACATCTACCGCCAACATTTCTCATAGGGGAGTAGGAATGAGAGCCCAAGAAAAATACTTGGGAAATCCTTGCCATTTGCTTTGGTTTGATTTTTGCACTTTTCACCATTTATTTGGTGGGATTTTGTTAGTATGCAGGCATAACTTCTCACACTTGATAGCTGAAGTTGTTGTTTTAGCACAATTAATTACGAGCTAAATAACCAAGTGCAGTTGCATGTATGAAAACTACAGTGGAAATGTAATTAATAGAATAAAACATGCACTGACTTAGCAAAACATATTGACAGGAATTGAAATGAAAGAGTTGAAAACCTCACCCAAATTCAAATTACATCTAAAACAATTTTTAAAGCCTGAGACCAGTTTCCTCGCTTTCAATTTCTGAATGCTGCATATTCCATATAATATAGTGAAAGATGCTGTTCTTGCGGATTCCTGGGTGTCATCCAGATCCTTAAAGAAGCAGATTTATAAAAGACTGATTTCCAGAGGCTGCCACAGCATTTTCTAGGGGTGAACACACCTTCACATTTCAAAACCAAACTTTGATGTTTGCCTTTTGCTAAGGCTTGATCTCCTAGGGGAGGGGAGACACAGGGGAGGGTCTCTGCCCATTTGCAGAGCCTCATTGGTTTACAGGGACTAAACAGAGATCTCCAACTGCAGGACAAGATGCCAAATTAAGAGACAGAAATTACTGGTGTGTAGAGTGTTGTATTAGTTCTTATTTTACTCCTTCTATCTAACATATTCCAGATGTTCTCTCATCATTAAAAATAACTATAAATTTTAATAGACTTTATTGCAGCATAAACTCATCCCTTTAGTAATTCATACCAGCCCTCTTACCTCTGCTAAGTAGTTACACTAAAAGCCATACTTAACTTTTTGCATTTGTAATGGTATGAGGATTTGATCACTAGTCTGTATTAAATGGAAGAAATTTAATTAAAGTATAATTCCTTTTTTTTTTTTTCTCCCAAATACATGCTATTCATGCTATTCCTGAAAAGAGAGGAGCACAATTGTTAGGTGTTTGCAGCATTCTGCCTCCTGGGTTTCAAGCAAATCATAGCCACATTGCACATCCTTATAGTAAACGGGTCCACAGTAGCCTCCCCTGAAAGGACACACTGCAGTCATTATCAACCTGCATTTTTAGTGCATCGTGACAAATACATACAGCGTACTTGTGGTACAGGAACCCACTGCTATGAGGTATGGTAATTTTTAGTAGCAATACCTAACTCATTCCCTATTTGGTGCTTTTCATGCACACCCACTGCAAATGATTTTTTTCCCCTCTGACCTGTCCATTAGACAGACTTCCACCACCAGCTACCACTATACTCCAAGTTTCATGTAAGCTATAGATTTTTTTGAGTCCTATCTTTGTTTTTCTCATGCTTCGTGTTTCCCTCCTCCAGTCTGCATTTGTATTTTAGTTTCCTGTGTTGTCTTGAGCATTAGTGTTTGCCCTAGGCTGACACTCCGAGGCCAGGCATCCTACGCTGCCAGAGCCAGGACAACCCCTGGCCAGGACAGCTCTGAGTTCTGCATTCCAGGCACAACTGGCAATTTAAGGAGAGGTGATCACATTTCACTACTCATCATTAAACTGAAAAAGGAATACTGTTAAAAAAAAATCCTCCAAAATACAGTAGAAATGGGCCAAATGTTAACTCATCCAGAGGAAGAAAAAAAAAAAAAGTAAAAGCATAAATATTTGATGCTGTAGCAGTTTGATCCAGGTTTTTTCCTCCCTATTTTATCTCCTTATCTGTGTCTCATCTGATGAATGCCTAACCATTTGAGAATTTACTCTCTGCTCTCTCAGGAAACTTTTGTAATTATTTTTAAAAATAGTGTTGTGGAGACTTGGTAGCCAAATGCCTATTGATCATGTGGGAAGTTATATTCTTCTTCTGACTTCAAAGACTGCACTGCTGTCCAAAGAACTAAAACTGGCAGCCAAAATACCAAGAAAGAAATAGATAGGGGTAAGGATAGAGACACTTTATCTCAGAGTGAGAAAAAGAAACAATGATCTCCAAACTCTTCACTTAAATTACAGCAAAGGTACAAAGCTACTGCAAGGTGCCAGACTGACTGAAATAACTTCTGAAGATAATAAGAATTACTTAAATAGATCGGTGTAAATCTACTTGACAAAACCATCTATAAAGTTATAAAAGCAGCAGTTCTTTCCTAAATTGATAGGAACAGAGAGGTCATGTTTAATTTAATAATCGAGTAATCCATGGACATTAAAACAAATGGCATACTCCAGATACATTTTCAAAGAGGGTGGAAAAAGTCATCATATTGAAATCAGATGTCATGGGCATGACACATCATTCCTTCCCGCACTGTACTCCTGTCCTGCCCTGTTCTTTCCAGCTTTAGAAAGCTGTTTCTGTTTCTTCTCCCTCAGTTGATATGATCCAGTTAAATCCAAGCTTTGGAGACACTTGCATGAAACATCAGTGATTACTTGATTTCTCAGCATATAAATCTAACTACAAAACCTACTATGTACCTTGGTTATGAGGTAACTTTTCCTATGCAACATTTTTGCCCCTGCTGCTATCTGTCCTGAGACCCACATTAACATAATACTGCCAAAACTGATCTCCATTTAACATGTTCAGAAATTGTTTTCCCAGAGCAACCTGATGAAGCAACTGAAGGATTAGACAGGGCCTCTCAGCATTTCAGTAAGCAGCTTCAATATAAGTTCAATTCCAAGAGGATTTCAGCTTCTAAACCCCAAGGCCACAAATGACTTCTGTTGGATGCAACGTGCTTAGAGTGCAGCGTGCTCTTCCTCTCATCATTCTGCCTGCTCTCCAAAATCCCCCTCCATTTCTCAGGACTCTGCCAGATACTTTTGCACTGAACTATTACTAGCGCTCCATGTTGCCTGCCCCCCTGCAGTGACCCGATCCACAGGAGGGCCCAGGAAGGGCTCTGGGCAGCTGCACAAGGTGCCCGCAGACAGGAGGGTGGGCAGCATTGGCAGCGAGTGGCAGGCAGTCCTCCTGACCTCAGCACAGGGGCAGCTTCTGGGACTCACTGAATTAATCAGGACAGTTGATGCTATAAAGGAAGTTACTCAGACTAAGCGCTGTGGCATCCCACGCCTGCCAAATTCTGTCTGCACTACCCCCACTTCTCCCAACACAGGGAAAAGTTACACCCTTGCCTTAACTATATCATATTGTTGCATTCTGTCTGGCCAGATAACTAAAAATTATTGTCATGCTCTGCAGGTTTTGGCGTGCCTTAGTATTTGCCTGCTAAGCAGCCTTCCCCGGAGCTGAGGATAACAGTGTGTTCTCTCACGCTCATCTCCTAAGTTTCTGCCACCGAAAGTGGGATAAGGCACCCGCCAAGTGCAAGGAAGGGCAGAGGTTCTGCCTGCATCTGTGGCGCTGCCAGTCACGTGGCGGGGGAAGGGGGATGCAACTCAACTACAAGCCCCAAACACCTCTCCCCCGAACCTGGAGTCCTCTCTTTAGATGCTTAATTGGTGAAACTGTGTGCTGACATCAGTAGGCATCCAGACCAGGCTTTCAATAGAACTTGTGATGAAGGCTTTATTAATTAGTGAGATTATTTACTGCATGCACGGTTTGCATGCTATTATCTTGCTCGCTTGCTTAGGCGAATATTGCAATTTTGCATTTTAGAGTTATTCTTATTAATGAATGTAAATGTTGGTACACAGCTTTGGTTGCCTAATTTCCAGTGGGGTTCAGTCTCAGAGGAGGCTATATTTTACACTCACAGGAGAACAAGCCAAACACATTACTAGATTTTAATATCTGTGAACTGCGTCATTCTATCAACTAGAAAATAACCTACATAAGCACAAATTGTAAAATTGAAAGGAAAATTACCCAATTAACAAATAGTGAAGTCTATATTACTAAGTTATGAATCTCCTAACCCATTTCACACGTAAGAAACTCTTCTTCAGAGTCATTAGAATCAGTTAGAATATCTATATCTTGCTTTACTAAACTGGATTTCTTAAACTATAAAGGGACCTTTTCTTCATTTCATAATTTTGCTTGCCAGCCCTTCCGGTAACTCTAATTACCAGAAGTTATTGGAACATTGTGAGAATATTTATTATATAAACATGCACCTATTTATTTAGTACTTTCCTTATGTTGACAGACACTCAAAACACATGAGCTTTGTATGCAGCTGAATAACATGCATATATGTATGGAGAAAACTGTAAAGGAGAAAGTCCAAGCAAGGTATTTAAACAGTGTAAAAGCATTTCAGGATATCCCACTGTCCCCTGAAATGTGTGATACTTAACTAAGGAGGACACACCTAAGGAGTGGAGTTTGCAAAGTAGCCACTTAATGCGCAGTCTTAAAATCTGCATTTGTTTGTGCAAGTTGGTGCACAGGATCACAGTTAACACGAGACTCTGCGTCATGGGCAGACACAAGTTTAACACTCTGTGATCTTTACCAGACACTCAGAGCTGGCTCTGCTCTCCGACCTATGACAGTTCTGCCTCTCTACTTTCAAATGTCACCAACCTCCCCTAGCACTTAAGGGACTGTCTCTTATTGCCAATGTATGGCTTTCATGTATTGCTTAGGTGGCTGATCTTGACAGATCAAGAGCAGACCCCACACCATTGTATTCCCATTGGCTTAAATGGAGACCCTAATGCTGTGAGTGGGTATATGCGAGTGCGCCATTTGGCGCTCAGCCTAGAAGATACTAAATGCATATATTTTTTCCTTTTGTCTCATTTTCTTGTTCAGGTCTTTTCAATTAATTTAAGTTAAACTACAAAACATTATCAAACATATTAAATATATTTAAGAATTAAAAAAATGTATTTTAAAAAGAATAATGTAACAAACTTCCTGAGTCTTAACAGATTGCAAAAATGAAGTTGTGTTCTTTCCCCTTTTACATGCATATTTCAAGTATTTATACCATAGTTATGACCTGAAGGTAAGAAGTCCTGCACTCTTTTATGTATTCCTTAAAGCCAGAAGAAACTTTTTTTTTTCCTAATAAAATAAAAACAGGTACTTCTTGACCATTATATATATATATAAAAAAACTTGCTTTTCAACAACCCTCTTCCTTATATCTGAGTACTTAATCTCCAGGGCAGTCCATATGACAAAAATTGGAAGGTATAATTACGTGAAAACATAAGCTTCTTGAAAATTGTAGTGATCTAGTGATACCAAAGCTAAAAAAGCAGAATAACACTTAAAATATATAGAGAGTAAAGTCATGCTCTGTATCTTTCACAGGGACTTAATTATAGAGCACAAACATTAACAATGCAGAAGAGTCCCTTTAGAAAACCCTGAAGTTTCAAAACAAATCTTGGGATAGTCTAGTATCTGCCATAATAATTTCCATATTCTGAATCTCTTGAGTTTTTTAAACTGTGAATTATTCACAGTAAACGGAGAACTCTGAAGCTCTGCAAAACAATATAGCAGCATTTCTGCCAGTAAAAATATAAGAACAAAGTACAGACCCCACTTGGCTCATTTTTTTCCCCTCCTTTTCTCTTCTAATATGCTCCTTGCTCATCTTTGCCCTGAGATTTTATGCAGCAGACTGATCACTGAAGTTCACATGCTTTTTATCCATTAATAGCCTAAGCCAGAAATACTTTAGCTCTTCTTGGAGCTAAAGATGCATAGGATGCCAAGAAAACCGTCTGCTCCCAATTCACTAGGTGGTTTATTAGCAAGAAAATGGGAAGGAATCAGAAGGAAAAATCTGCATGTCTGTCTGGCATGAGGGTGCCTTTGTGCATGGTGGCCTCTTGTCTCCGTCACACAGCATTCCTGTATGAGACTGGATGTGCCATCCCACCTCTGAAAGTTCTCATAAATAGCATGGCTTTGCACAGCAGTTAGAAGAACCAATAAAACAATAAAAGAATACACTAAAGAAAAAGTGCATTGTATGAAGGGTACTGCTTACAGATGAGGTTAAAGGAAAGCTCTAATACTTCCTATGAAAGGAGAACTCCAATCCCTTTACCCATAAATAGTAATAAAAACAGTCCGGCACTGGGCATGTCTCTCCCAGTGGTTCTCCAAGGAACAACCAAAGGATGGACATGGTCCTTGCTGCCTAAGGAGAGCAAGTGAGTCAGGAGGTCACTGCTGCAACTTAAGTCCTTTGCCCAGCTGCAGCTTTAGATGATCCCCAGCAACTCTCCTGACAAGTGACTTCTCTCCATGATCCAGAGCAGCTCCTGTCAGTGGGGAAAGATGAGTTACTATGATAGTGAAAATGTAGATGAGAACTTAATGGTAAGTTTAAATCTCTGTGAACTAAGTTCCTATTTTAAGTTTCAGGATTTGCATTAAGATTTAAACTACTTTTATTGTATTTCTTGCCATGCCCTTCTGGCAATCATATACCAAGCTGCCCAAGTACTAAAGTCCCCTAGGCAAGCTCTGAAAAAGCAAAGGGCCAATGGGCTTCTGAAGAGCATGGTATGCTGAGGAAGGCCAGGACGCCTTATGCTGACCTTTAATATCTAAGCTAGTGGTCTCCCAAAGCCAAACTGTGTGGAAAAATTGAGTCTTCAGAATGATAAACCACTTCAGAAGGTGGTCTTTTCCCATGTAGAGCTGAAGAGCCTTTTCAGCCTTTTTGTTCAGACAAATATTCCATGTAGAGCTGAAGAGCGTGGGCTATATTTTCAGCCTTTTTGTTCAGACAAATATACCTCTAGCTACAGAGCACTAAATAATTCAACAGAGAAGCTCTCAAAGCATTCGCTGCTTCCTCTGCCCTTTTCAGTTCTGCTTTTTCTTTGTGATGTAAGTCCTAAATAGTCTTCTCTATAGGCAGGGAAATGATTAAAAATGCTTTAAGCAAGAGCATGTTATAGAACACAAAAACTATTCGCGCATCCTTTGAGCACTCTTCCTAAGCATAAAAGGGAAACCATCATGCCAAAGTCGGGGACAAAATTAAGGTAAGAAAGGGCCAATAGATTACAATAGTAAACAAAAAAAAAAAGCCTATTTTTCCCCACTATATTTACAAAGGCTAAAGCTGTGTGTTACAAAGGACTGAATCCTTTTCATATTTCTATTAGGAGACTGCCTTAAGGAAGAGGGGGCTTCACTGGGCCTGGCATTGCACAATCAGAGAAAATACAAAAGCTTTACTCTGTTTGTTTTATAAAGTAAAAATGTTTTTATTTAGGGCCAAATCCTGTTCCCGCTTAAATTCGTACAAGCCCATTACTTTGCAGGAGGATATTCCTCTATATTCACATTTACTGTATATTCACATTTCTAGTATATTCACAGTATATTCACATTTACTGTTTGAGACAATTATTAGCCAACACATTAAGCAACATTTTATATAGCATTACTAAAACTGAGTATGATCACAGAAGTGCCTGATTCTCTAATATAGATGTAGACTCTTAAGTATTCTGGCATTTTAGGAGTCTTTCAAATATTCTAATGGAAAGAATTGAGGAGAATGACTCTTTTCCATTACACTGAATTTCTGACCAACAAACCCAAATTGCTTAAATGGGTATCTTTAACCTATGGCCTCTCCAAGGCTTCTCAGCAGCAGGTAAAAACGGAGATTTGTATTTGTTTAAACATGGAATATACTCTAGAGCACAATAGCAAAATAATAATAATAATAAATAATAAAAAAGAGATAATGTTACAGCTTGTTTCTGACAGGAGCTGACCGTATACAGTGAAGTGTTGATGACTTGCCCCCACTTCAAAGTCAACAAGAATGCTGGAAGACTGACCAAAAGCCTGCAAATCACACTCAGTTGGTTTTTTTGAGGTAGGGTGTGTTTTTTTTGATTCTTCAGTGTAAACAAAACAATAACAATTCTGTAATCTCTCTTTTCAATAGCTCTATGTCTCTTTTAGTGGATAGGAAGAGAACTAGGGTAGTGCTACCCATTTTAGCGGTAAGACACTTGAGGCAAAGCATTTCTGGGGGGTTATTAATCGCCTTGGATGTATCACTGCCCATGAAGTGCAATAAGCCCTGAGAAATGTCTGGAGTGACTCACTGCTGTTTTGAAATGGGATACAGCATGTACTGTAGGAAAGTATGGGAAAAAGGAAGGGAGAATAAGAGAATGAGGGAATTCGTCACATTCTGCCAAGTTTCCATGAAAAACACAGTGATCACATGCTAAATCTCGCAATGGCTGTCAAGTGTAATGCTGTCAAGTAGTCCTCCACCATTTCATAGAGCCAGAGATGAGACTGGTTTAGAACAATTTAGGTATATCCACTATCTCCTACTAAGTAAGGAATATCTCTACATTTTGTCTTTATTAGCATAAGCCTCTGGAGAGAAAACCTCTGCTTTATATACAGTAAATGAATACATACTGGACTATCAGTCTGGAAAAACACTGCTTCTGGGAAATGGTCTCTATGGGAATACCAAGAGACAGGCTAAGGTGGCTGATGAATACAGACTGAGACAACTATCATTAAGCATCTTTTGTCCTATCCAAACACTGGTCGCTGTTCTGACAACAATCTTCAATCACACACATTTCATGCTTGTTACCAGATCTTCTGCCAAACATGCAGTTTATGTGTATACTAGAGCAGACATTTCATCTGAGATCAGTGCTGATTATTTGATCTAATGCTCGATTTCAATCAACAACCAGATTTTATGTTCTAAGGTTTCAAATTTGTGGCCCAAAGTCCAAGTTGTCAACTTTTGTTGGCAGATACTCACCTTGATTACCAAACAGAGCTTTTAATAAACAAGAATATCTTTTTGGTTACACACTATACTGACAAAGACAGGATGAAAGACATTGAGAATAGCTGCAGGAAAACACATATAGACTGTGAGTAAAATAAAATATAACAATAAACCCATTTTTGTGGCTATCTTACAGCATTTTAATCTGATAGCAGGCATGCCAAAATCATAAAACATTTCCACTAACACTAGATTAGTAATGAAAATATTTAATATTAAACCCCCAAGCTAGATGTGGCTATAGTTGGCTTTATAGATATCTAAATCTAATAAAATATAGTTGCTTCCTATTTCAAAAATTTAGTCTCCAAATTCCAGCTTTACACTCTGTAATAATTTTAAGATGCAGTGCACATAAAAGCAAACCATTTTCACCTCTGAAATTGGTTTTAAAATTGCTATAAATGGTAATTAGAGTTGCATGCCCATTTCTTTCTTCCTGTGTACAATAGGAAGAAAGTTGTATTTGGAAGCAGTATTCAGATATTTCTATAAATAAAACTAAGGATAGCATGAATACATTGAAAATTGCAGAGTAGTCAACAGATATACTCCTGGCATATATCTTACTGGTATAAGCCTAATGGATGACTGTTTTTCCAAATGTGTTTTTCTTTCTTTTTTTTTTTTGTCTTTTTAAACAAAATTGGCAAAATATTTTAAGATATTCTTTTGTGACTAGAGAGTGCATTTTATTTATTGCTGGAACCCAACATATAATCAGGGATATGCTTGCATTTAATACATATGTAATAAAATACAGAATTTTGTTCCTGCATGAATGTGTGCATATACACACGTGCATCCATTTAATTATCCCCTTTTAAACACAAAAAGGTATATGAAAGTGAAGGG
The DNA here is from genome assembly GCF_000705375.1 of Tinamus guttatus. The sequence continues at coordinate 36,505 of NW_010583100.1, forward strand.
TGATATGGGCAAAATATAGCCCTGAGCATATGATAATGTGTATTCTATTAGTACTGTATCACAGATACTATCTTACATCTTGTTTATCTTACATCTTGTATATCTGTTTTCATTTTTAACTTCTCTTATACCTACTGTATCTCTTTAAAGAGTTTATCTATGGTTTACCAGCATCCTGATTTTAAGTCTCATTCCCAGCCCTTGCCTTTGACTTTCCTAATACATATTCTTCCTCGTATTATTAAATGCAATTGAGCAAGACGCCAAAACTTGCATTGGAAAAAATTTAATGAAAACCATTCTCAGTCTCTATAACAGAGATTCATGTAGGAAATCTTACTTGCAATCAATGTGCACATTCTAAAAAGGTAACATTACCTGGAAAATAAATCATTTTCTCAAGGATTTTTTTAAAAATGAAAAAAACAGTCCTCTCCCCTCTTTCTGCTCCAAAATCCAAGCCTGCCAGAAGACGACCCTTCAGAGGATGGAATATTGTCTCAGAGCCAGAGGGGTGTATGGACTTAATTTTTAGCAGCTCTGCCTGATCACTTAAAATTCTGATAGATTTCCAAAGAAAGTGCACATCTTTAACACTTTTAAAAAGCTAATAAGTTCCTCCATAAATTATGTTGACCAATTGCCTCTAAGCTTTAAAAAAATTGGCTTAACATAAAATACAGCTTCTGGGTTGTCAATCATATACATACTATTTTAAGTTTTCAAATAGCACTAGGAAGAAGAATAAAGTTACAAAGGATTTGCCTCAGCACAATTCTTCCCTAAGAAACACAGTGCTGACAAGCAAGCTCTTACCTAAGACTCAGCTCTGACTCTGGCGCCGTGGACCGGGTGCGTTCAAAGAAGCACTATTCAGCTAATATTTGGCCACAAAGCAACCTCTTGAGCATTAGGCAAAGTGAAAAGGCAGAACTCTAAGTAACCTGCTTTGGTCTATATCAGAGATTGAAGAAATTTCCTCATCATATTGGAATCAGGGAAGAGGGGCTGTAAAGGTGGAATGCAGTCCCGTGTATTCTGCTCAGCTCTGGCACAGCATATACAAATTAATGCCAGAAAATACTGCTTTCCCCTCCAAGTCAGATTCTTGTTGGCAATCCCATCTTTGTTCACAAAATGGGCAGCAGAATAGAACCCAGCTCAGTCTTTGGATTTGTACAGTACCAACAAATGCGCTCAAATTGCACAGAAATCATGTAGAGGTCCCTTCCAAGCTTAACCATTCTGTTATGCTGTAAAACTTGCTTCTGTTAAGGTTCTTTGGTATCATTACACATCTCCCCAGATTCCCCAACTCAGATTTGCATAACTCAATTCCATTTCATCTGCTGCCTCACAGCACTATCTATCTCCACCAAAAGCCTCACAACACCCTGATGTCCTAGTGACTGTCGGTGCAGGAACATCATATTCCCCCGTAAACGTCTCTGAGACCCATTTCTCTTGTGCTGCCCCAAGACCATGTGGCCTGCTTCGCTTCATCCTCTGACCTCTGCAATTTTATCTGGCTACTCATTTATTTTGGAATATGATTTTGATAAATTATTTACTATTGTAAATGAACACGTTTCAGTAGCACTAGGCCAGGCCTGTAGCAAAATAGAAAAATGCCTTTTGACAGGCCTAAAAGTTCTGGCTATCTCACCCTCAATATCCAAATTTAACAAACAAATAGATAGGGTGTTGTTAAACTGTAGTCAGCTATTTCTGATGTGTATTTTATGTGTATTCTGATGTTAGTATTTTATGACCACTAGCAATTCCCAGATACATGAATGCAGTCTGCATGTGTGCAAGTACTAGCATATGATTTTGAAGTCAAATATGGGACAGATGAGACATATGGTGAACAATATTCTGTTTTATTAATATATTGAGATTATTTATCTAACCTTCAAAGGCCTGAATTAAGAAGAATGTCTATCATTCTCTGATCCCATCAGTTCTTTCCACCAGTGGAAAGGAAAAGAGCTAAACTTTGATATGGTAGGCTGCAAAATACTACCTGTGTCTTAGAGACCACTTAATCAAATACTATCTACTATCAAAACAGTACCTATAATTTCTCCGTATTATAAAAATATGGGTTTTTGTTTTTTGTTGGTATCTCTTATCACAAATAAATTGTAAACACAGGTCAGCCAATGAACTTAGCTCAAATTTTTACTTTGTCAGAGCAGGAGAAAATAATTAATGCTTGCTATGCATTCCATGATTCTATGATTAAAAGCAGCTATTATAGATTCAAAAAAAGGAAAGAAAAGGAAAGGTACAAAAAAAAAAAAAAGAGAAGTTGTTTAACAATTAAGCATTGCAGAAGACTATGTATAACTAGGCATGATGATTTCTCCTTTGATATCAAACAGCAAAATTCGTGAAGCAGAAATTTGAAACATAAATTTACTTTCAGATGCAGCACTAACATCCATCCCAATGGATAAGCAATATGTGTAGCTAAGTAGATCTACACTCATAGGAGCACTACAGAAGTGCAGATTGGTCACAGAATAGCTGTTGCACAAATTAAAGCAAGAAAATTGTGAATAACTAGTGTGGAGAACAGGAACACAGAGAAACAAGAAAAAGGAAACGAGTAACAATTAAACTAGTAGTAAAATCTTCCAGTGAATTTCCTGGAAAGCAGTTCCAGCTGAGTACTTGGCGGAAACAGAGCAAGTCCCAAGAAGCCAAACAGCAAGTAATATTGCAGAATAGCTCAATCAGCTTCAGATAGTCTTATGCAAGTAGTTTGATCTCAGCCTGACTGGAACATTCAGCTAGGAAAAAAAAAGGTAAATCCTGCTCATTGTAGCAGTGCATGACTATGTCTTGCTAACAACTTGGACCCCTATAATCATCTTTACAAGGGCATTTAAAGAAAATTGTATCATATGGGTGTGTGTGGGAACAGGGGGAAACGTTAAAAATGTTAAGCCTGGATAAAGACATTCGCTCATTCAAAAATCAGCCGCCTATACTTAGCACTACCTTACATATCGTTAATAGCGACTAGCATGAGTTTACCAGAGCTGTGGCTATGTTTTTCTTTATAGCAGGTATAAACGGATCAACACATTTTCCCACCTATATTTAACTTAGTTAAATACCTAAGAGAAGAACAATGCCACAAGGAGAATATATGGTTCTGACCACTGTAGAAATTTATTTCAAGAAGTTTCTGGTAATTATAAACCCAATACAATCAAACAGAAATTAGAAAGCTTGTTTCTTGGACAGAAGTTCACAGTGTAGGGCAATCCCTGCTCTTCCAAAGCTGCCATGCTGGATCAGAAGAGATGTGCTGAACTGCACAGTCCAGCCTTTGGGTGAGACAAGGACAGATACTGCGATGACTCATACAAATACAGTTTAATGACAGATTGAGCTTAAAAAGGAGTATTTTGACACTTGGTTTTTTTTTTTTTTTTTTGAACTTTGCATTGTGTAAAAGGATTTTTTTCTTTTTCATACAACTTCAGGAAAAAAACCAACAACTTATTATCTGAAGTCATATATTTCGGTTTTCAACCAACTCTTGTAACCAGACTTTACTACATTTTAATATTTCTAAATCCCAGTTCTGATGGCTTGCTCCAAGTTCACATCAAGCTTATACTGACTTTGTTTCCCTCTTTCCTCTTCTATCCCTACCCTTCTTTGCAGATCCAACTTCAGGCAATTATTTAGGCATCCCCTATTCCTTTCTAAAAGAAAGCTAAAAAGAAATATGGCACTTACTAGTAACCAGTATTTCTCAATGTGAGCTCATAAACAACTTGCAATGAAAGAAGTTCTAGTTTACAGGGGTTTTCGATTTTGCAATAATAACCTTTGTATGCACGCTTACTCTGCAGTAAATGAAAAGCCATTTAAAATTTTTTACATGTCACTAACTATCTAATGGGAATGTCTTTTTTTGCATGCATGCTCAGAAGAGCATGATTTATTACCTGTAATGTCATCCACGTTCGTGACTGACAGGGAAACAGTATGTGTTAACCCTCCACCCTCAGAATCCTAAAACCAGGATTAAAATAAAATGGTGTGACTAAGATGCTAATTCACTCTTATTTTTATACACTGTGCTTTCTTAATATGAATGTTAATAATTGTAGGAAGTAGTTCTGATGACTACAGCCACATTTCCCTTTGTTTTAGGGCTTGCACATATATAAAAGGGATTTAGATGTGATTTTCATTTCTATGCCCGAGAACTTTCTATTGATTTTCAATAGAAATTATGAAATCAGAATTCTGACCCTTAGACAAAACCAGGCTATTAAGACCTCAACTTCCCCCCCACCACCCTCCATTGGCAAACACAAAAATTTGTCAGTGCATATATAAGCTCTTCTTTTTACTGATTACAATTTTGTAAAGAAATGAAAAGCATATGCTTCTGCACTTTTCCCTTGTGTTACTTTGCAGCAGAGGGGATTTCATGTTCCCCTGAATCTCTATTCTCCATTGTAATCTGTTTCTGTTATTTCAAGAACACTTCTACAAGCAAAGCACTTTCTAGTAGACCAGTATTCAAGGATGTAATGTCCAAGTTTGGGATGAATGAATAACAGAGGATAAGCTGCGCACTTCAGGCAGTGGATTGGAGGCTGTTCTAAGTGAGAGTCTCCACAAACTGTTTGAGGAGCTAAATTTAAGTTTCCTGTTTATTGTTCCACAGGAAATGGATTAATCGGTAACCTGGCTGGGGGCTTTTGGTCTGTTTATGTCCCTTGCTTTGCATGCAATTCCAAAGGATATTCCCCTTCCTTTAAGGATACGAAGGCTCTAAAAAACCCCCAAACCTTCAGAACTTTCAGGACAAGTCACATAAAAGTCATTTCTATTAAAGAAGGGGATATATTTAATTCGAGCTTAAATAGGATGAAGTGAAGATCCTTGCTTCTGGGTTTTCTCTAGCAACAGAAGCAGCAGTTGGCAAAGTACACCTTTAAGCTGTTGAACCTTTAGTTCAGGTTTCCTTCTTCCTAAAGGGATTTGAACCCTCATATGAAGGGCACTGTTGAAAACGGCATTTAATATTTTACTAGAGAGAGGTTTTCTTTCATTTCCAGTATGGACAAAATTCCTTGTATCAAAGGCTGAAAACAACTCTGGCCTGGTTGTAATGACCTGTATCAGAAAATGGGTTATTTTCCTGCTCCTGAGGAACAGGAAGTTTAATCAGATGTATTTAATCTGGATACAACATGAACTGGAGAGCATCAGCAGTATTCTCTGCTGTTATGACCAACTCCGCATTCTACAGTGGTTAAGGAACTGCCTGAGTGGATTCAAACTTGAATACCTACAGCCCAATCTGCTGTAAAACATCATAGTCACCAAAGTACTGTATGGATGGCGGGTAGGACGACACTTTCAAACAGAAAAGTTGTGAATCTAGTTCGAAGAAAGCAGCATCACAAGAAAACCAAAGCAAATCAAACAAAACGGCTTTGACTTGGAAAAACTACTGAATTTGAAAGTGAAAACCCCAATCAGGTGGAAATGTAACACAGACTTATTTTGCTACTTTCAGAAGAAATTTCTATTTGTATTCTTGGTAGAAAGGGCAGGAAGAATGAAAAGCAGGAAAAAAAATCTTCTAAATAAAGTAGGAGAGAAGAAGAAACACCAAGACCTCTCTATTACTAGTCTACACCATTACTGACTTAGAATCAAGCATCACCAAAAGAGTATGCAAATTTCTATGGAGTTGTAGGAGGCAGCTGGAAACAATTGGAAGGCTGACATATATATGTGTATATATATATATATATACACACACACACACATAAAAGAGGACTGCAGGTGAAGCTAGAGATCACTAAGCATCTCAAGAATCTTTGGCAAGCTCTGAGATGTTTGGTTTCTCTCTCTTTTGAGATTTTACTTCCATCCTTTGAGTCATCTGCTCTCCCTCACCGCACACACCTTTCTTTTGACACTTGCATTTCATTCTTCTCCTTTCTGCCTTATAAACCTCCAGAGACCCCACTTTTCCCTCCACCATCCTAACCTACTCAACTATATGACCTGATATATACCCTGATTTTGAAGTGTGACATGACTGATGAGGTGCATGTCTCCAACTTGTCACCTTCTCTGGTAGCTTATTTCATGCACATCCTGGCACTACTTGGGTGTCCCTATGGTGCCCAAGGACCAACAAGATCTGAAGACAGTAGCCAGCTTGGAGGAGATTTCCAGCCCTTCCCGTACATGGGAAAGGATTTCAACATGACAGAGGGTTAGGAAAAGACCATGGGGAGTCACCAAGAAGGTATTTTTTGAGATTAAATAAATCCAGTAAAGGTTTGCATTCTGTTAAGTACAATAGAGACTAGAGTAGCTTTTTAAAAAATGAATTCATCCACATTGCACAATAAGATCCATAAAAAAAATAGCATGAGAATAATGAGTACACCCTGAGTGAGTAAAAAACAAAAATAATGGCACATGGGAAAGGGTAAACTTGCAAAGTTCGGATGAATTTGTATGTTCAAGATAGGTATGCCGCTTAGGAAGCCCTTTCTGAATTAGACCTTTCAACCTTCCGAATTTTGGCTGTTGCAAATGTTTACCTCAGCATGAAGTGTGTAGAAAAAAAAGAGAGATTGAGAGGGAAAAAGAGGCTGATTTATAAATCTGAATTCTTGGAAGGACAAATTAATTGCACTGTGGCACTTCTCTATAAACTAATATTGACTTAAAGGACAGCAGGAAGAGATGAAGACAATGAGTCCCTGTAGCACTTACATGTCATGAGGCCCATTAACCAAATGTGTACTGAAGCACTAAATTTGTTTGGAAAAAATAAATGTACATCCTACAGATGAGTGCAGTAATAACGACTTATTTTGGACTCCATTTAACTTCAATACACCTTGGAAAAATCCTGCTCATAAAATTACATAAATTCTCTTTATACTGAGTCCTGTGAACCAGGGTATTTGCAATAGAATGGAATATTACCAAGTGTGGTCTCCCTGAGACCCTTCTAATGATAAGATGTATGTCTGCTTAAGCCTATCTCCAGGCATAAAATTGATATACAATATTGATTCTGCACCAAAACTGTGGGCAAATCATGACTTACACATTGATCAAAATCTCTCCTCTCTGAAGACAATCCATACTGAAATATTTTCAGAAGAAATAAAAATAATATAAACCTATATAACTTCCAACTGCTGTCTGATTTATTAACTTATTCAAAGACTTCTCTACATCATAATGTTAAAATTCACCTCTTTACCTCCTGCTTTTAGCTTTCTCATTGAATGGTCTTTTGCATTTGTGCCATTGAAATAAAAATCACATTAACTTGTAATAGGCTCTTACATCTGCAAATATGTTTTTTTTTTTCCCTCAAAAAAATCCATTCTGTGAAAAGTGAAACCTGGTGTGGTTGTGTGAACTGACCTTGCATAGTCTGGGTTTGAGTATATCTGCAAAAAGTTATATGATTAGAATTGTCAGTAACACTTCCTGGAGCCATTAAACATGAACATATCTGCCAGTGCATTTATTTGACAGCTTGCAGTGAGCTCACTGGAAAAGCTCTGCAGACCTTTCCCCCACTGTCAAAAAGAAGAATTGCAAGAATAATTGCAAAAAGATTCTTCTTGCAGAGACAGAAATAGTCTGGAGTTAAATCATTAAGGAGCACCTTAGATTTCCAACCATTTAATCAAAAGACTAAAAAAATCAGATAATATTTACAAAACAGTGCCACCCACCATAAAATATCACTAGAAAAATAAACACTGTTTGTGCTTCTGCCCTCTGTGAATGCAGAGGAGTGAGAGCTGGTTCCAAAAGCTCTGTCTTCTTTTCCACCTCTAACCTCTTCCCCACTGGTATGCCTCACCAGAAAGCCTGGCCTCATCATAGGCCCTTTGCTTCGCAGAACAAGGACACACGCACTGTTCTCACTACAGCCTACGGGGGAAGATGCTACTAGGATTCAGGTAGTACCAAGACGGCTTCTCGAACACTTCCTGTACCCTGATGTGGAGTAGGCTGGCTAAGGCCTGCATACCCTTAGCTTCAGAGACAAATGCTGCACACTGTGCAGCATGAGACAAACGTATGTCTTTTGTTTTCAGAAAAAAAAAAAGACAAAGATGAATGCCAGTCTGCAAATAGTTAAAATAACATTAAGTAAAAAAAGTTGCTGCTTTATAAAGATAAGGTACTGATGGACCTGAAAACTATATTAAAACTACCTTGCCTTCTATTACCAGAACCCCAATTCTAGATATTTTTAAAATATTTTTTCAAATATTTTTACAGATGATCCAAGAAAAGCTGGAGATAAAGCAACATCTTCTGCAAATCACAACAGAGTTACTAGTAATGTATAAGTCCTGAAACTCAACAATAGGTGATTTCTATGATGTATGCCATTTTTGTTGCTGTCCCACTAGCTATCTATCAAATCACTCTATCTCATTTGTGCTTATTTATCACAGCAATACTTCCATCATCATTAATACATCAGGCAGATTTTCCTAGCCATAAGTTTTGCTCCTAATGTGCTTAGACAGTGGAGCTAATTGCACAAGACACAGTAGTTGGGATTCCCATTCAGAAACAGAATGTTACACGGTTAATTCTCCTGTCTAACTGCTCCTGGAAGAGCACAGGGAGCAGCATGCCATAGGCTACTGTGAGTGTTACTGCACAAGAAAAAACTATGGACTAGATGCTGGCCAAGCCAGGTGTTTCAATGTTGCTTAAGCCCCTTTCTGTATTTGTCCCTAAGTGCTTTGTCCAGGGCTATACAGCAAGTCTGAGTTAGAAAAATACAGAACCTTGATTCCGAAGGCCCAAGGGATTAATTCCTTTCCTCTGATAACCAAACAACAATTCACCTTGTAGCAATGAAAAAAAAAAAAAAAAAAGAGAGAAGTCTAGCATTCCTCCCTCACCCACATATACCGCTTTGCTGTATACAAACTCCTAGAAAGTCCTGGAATAAGGCAGGAGTTATATAGTTGTATAGTGAACCAACTATGTAAGCTCATTAAACAACCAGGTTGGAAAACTAAACTAATGCATAGTCCATGAATTTTTAAGCTACCTCGAGCCCTCTTCCTCTCAATAATGGTAAAAAGAGCACCATATTTCCGGCAGTAAAGGCAAGGGAGATTGTATCTTAACACTTCAATACATTGATTAATCTTGTTGTAAAGATACACTAACGAACTGCAGAATCATTTTACCTCGTTTTTTTTGCTAACTTAGCACATCGAGAAACCAATACTTGTAGACAAAGACACGCTATTTTGTGATGAAATGTTCTTCGACATTGTCTGCTAAATCCCTATAATTAGCATGGCCCCTGGTGAATGTCACTGTGTATTTGATGAAACAGGGCATGAACTCTGCAGCAACACCCAGGGGGGTCGGTAATGCTATCCAGAATGACTCTTGGAATTTTTAACTACTAGATAGGTTCTCCTTATCTAGGAAACTCAGGGGAGAAAGGCATTTGTCTGGTCTAATGACCCCTGTTAGCAGATTTATGCCACCTCCCTCTACACAAACCGTCTTTTCTCCCCTGCTTTGGGGTATTTAATTTGAGAGAACTACACGAAAGAGTATTTTAGGATGGAGAACGGCATGAAATGGTAAACAAACAGGCCATATTCTACTTTCAATTCTGCTAATGCCGTTGTTCTTACTCTTGAAACACACCGAAGAGCAACAAGTTTTGTAGGGGAGATAAAAGAGAAGTAGAGAGAAGTAAAAGAGAGCATGAACGCAGCAAATAATTTCAGGTATCCTTGTAGAACTCTTTCTTTTTTTTTTTTTAAAGAGACATCCTGATCTGGGAGAGAGGAGGGAAACCCTTACTACTAGGAACAGAGTTTTCCTTGACTAGCGACATATTCCCACAAAACAGGAAGGTGCATTCTTCTGTGCTGGTAAACATCTTCCAGAACAGTAAATAAGTTGAAAAGCTTTTAAAGTATCTGTTTCTTATAGTTTCTAGTAGCCTGCTGGCTGCTAACATTTACATGGGATTTGGAGTCTTGGTCAAAAACTTGCTGCAAAACAGAAGTAGCAGGGATCCTAACCAGGGCTCCCACTTCTCAAGTGGGTGCTCTATAGTAGGCACAGTGGTAGCTGTTGTGACAGTCCTTTATTTTGAGAGAAATCCTCTTTCAGATATGAGAAAGTTTGGATAAAACTTCAATTTGCCTGGCACATTTCTCTCAACAGTTTTAGTTTCTGACATTCTGCATTTCGTAATCTAAAGGATTTAATGGCAACATCAATCTTGCTTTAGAAAACAGCATGTACCTTCCACATTTCAAATGCTGATAATTTTCACATGAAGAATAAACCTGGAATGCCACAGGCTTATTTCCAAATCCATTTTGAAGCAGTTTCATGTTAGTGACAAACTGCTTTTCTAAAAACTATAAAGGCACAATGACAGATATCAATGACATTGAATTTTACAAATGCAAGTAATTTTTGAAAATCCAAAACTCTCTAAAACTATTTATTTTTGTTTCATTTAGATTTATGGGTGTATTGCATAAGAAATTTAATATGGCCTGTTCCTATTTTTGCATCCTAAACAGTGCACAATACCAAAGGATGAAATGAGCAGTAGCTAGGGTTGGAGGAGGGTGCCAGGGAATGCTGTATATTGTATTAGGGACTAACTCCTTGATTAAATGTAGACTCAAAACAAATAACCTCTAAGCACATGTTAACTAGCCTAATTAATCTTCATGTTAGATTAACTTGATAAAATGTTGACCTAATTTGGGATTAAAAGATTAAAAGTAACATTTTCAGCTGAAAGTTGTAATATGCCTCATGTCAACACAGTAATGACAGAATTAACCCTGCAAGCCCTCTCAAACCTGTGCACTGGATGTCACTGCTTAAGTAGAGTTTGGATGACCTGTAAATGCAGAAAGGCTTCCATTAAACAAAACAAAACACTAATACTGAAACCCTGGGCTCTCAGTCTAACAGTTCACATAGATTGAACGGCTGCCACAAAGCCAATGAGGAAGTAGAGATGCATCATCCATACATGCTTATAACTTATCAACTACTATATACTAAATATATTCTGTGTATTTACATTTAGCAGTAGAAATTGGAAAGGAGCTCTTTGGCACATTATGAAATCATTACTGAGTAAATCATTAAGAAGATAGAAGGAGAAGAAGAGAACCTCCGTAAGGGTTTTTATGCCACACTTTTTCTCTTACCAATTTCATATCTGCTCTTTTCATAGGCAAAAGTATGCTATTTCTTACCACTTTGAGAAGCACTGGAGTCTCAAAAGAGGAGCTATGTACTTTCTAGCTCACAGCATCATAAAAGCGGCAATTCTTCCTACAAAAGGACTGACAGCCCACTCCGTCCTCATGCACACATGAAATACTCTTGCTGCAGCAGTGTAAGAATCACTATCTGGTATAAGTCTATGTCCCCAGGATAATCCAGGACAAAACACCATCAAGGAATCAGCTCTTGAAATACACATATTTGGAAAAGACTTTCTTTTGAGGTGAAATTTGGAACTAATGATCGGATTTAAATCTCAGGGAATCAAGGATGATAGGGTAAATAATGATAATACAGAGAAGCAACACAAAGATAGAACTTGCTTTTTTGTACCACAACCTCCTAATGAAGTGTTAACAATACAAGAATAGTATTCTTTTCATAGCTAACAGCTTTTTTTTTTTTTTTTTAATGAGCATACCTAACAAATGCTTTAACATAAGTCATGAAGACTTGTATCCCTTGGAACAGAAAAATATAGGTGAGAGTATGGTGGATTTATTTCCATTAAAACAGTATGCCCCTTGATAATTTACTACTATAGTTATTTCTACACATTATTGCCTAACTTTTCCTATATGAAAAAGGGAACAGTATAAAAAAGTTTTCCTAAAGTTACTATTACTAACATCCCAAAGAACATTCCAAAGTGTTTTATTATTCTATCACTTCCCATAAATTCACGACAAAAGACAATGACTAATCCAAGACTGATCAGACAATGTGGGAGAGGTTTAAAAGCTGAACAACAGAATTAATAGCATTTTTCTTGTTTTTATTCCTGTGGAAAAATGGTTGCAGTCATAGCAAACTGATGTGATTTCCCATCAGTTCTGAAAGATTATGCAAGACTAGAATAGGCCTATTTTCAGAAAGGATACTCCATAGCAACAGGTAGATGCTCCTGCCCTTTGCACAGATAGTATCTTTTCTTGAGAAAGCTTGAGAGATCAGTTAATTTGCAAGATACTGCAAAAACTTGTGCTAGCAGAACACTTCCACCGAGACTTTTCACTGGAAACTGAAGTCTTGACTATAATTCACCATTAGATATTCAGTTACATTTCTGTGAGTATCTGTTAAACAAACTCCTCACAAGTCATCCTGCATCTACACCCATATATCTCTGTAGTTTTCTTCACCTTTTAGCCTCACATGTTGTGTACCTTTGCAAAGTTTCTGCTCTAGTTCAGCAATAAGGGAAGAAACAACTTGGCAGCTACAGACTGTGAAGGTATAAGCTATTTTTTGAAATACGAAGAATGAAAAATGTCCTCAGCCTATTCGTTAGATAGATTACTCCAAGTTGGGAATGTGGATAGTGTGAATATTCACAGAAATAGGTTGACAAAGTAAACAAGCAAATTATCACCACTCTTTTGTATGTAAACAATGTTGATAACCTATATGCATCGTTTAAAATCTGGGCCTATGATTCCTAACTTGGTGGTAAAGGATGCAAGAAACATAAGAAAATAATGCTGTTTGCTTGTTTGCTTCTTGTGAAAAAAATGGTTACAAAAAATCAAAATATATCTGTAGCAAAGCATTTAACAATTTTTACTTTTTAAAAGCTACTCCAGATCTCAGCCTCTTTCTACTGTTAGAGGTTCTTCTACCTTTAAGGTAACAACAACAACAACACTACATTGCTATCCCGCACTGGTCATTTCAAAGTAAATGAAACACCTGTGTCAAAGGGAAAAAAAATGACAAAGGTTTATAACACCAGTAAAATTGTTACCCAGATTGAAATTTTCATTCTGTACAACTTCTCTGAAATATAGTTACTATTACTATTTCCAAAGGGAAACAGAAGCCCAGGGCTTTTTAAAAAAAATCTATTCTTTCTGTTCAAAACAAGAATAAAATGCACCAGAAACTGTACCTTCCAGGACAAGCCTAGCTGCTCTGAGCCAGGCCAGCAGTGGAGCATATGCTTAATATTAAAATATTAAATGTTTTAAAAATTGACATGCAACAAGACCCAAATTAATCCAACCTGAATTCTATTCTGTGCTGGTGTTTCCTATTAAGGATACATTTCTAAAGGTCTAGAGATAGACAACAGTAAATATCAGAAGCAGAAACTCAAGTGCAATCCATGATGGTTTGGCCAAAGAAAGAACTTTGCTGTATGGAAGTTGGTTCTACCGCTTACTTACTTTCTGACCCACAGTCCCAGTTAGTCAGCCAATATTTTCTACAAACTTATTAGGCTGATGACAACCAGAGATCACCTTATGAATAAGTAGATCTTCATATGCACATATACACACGTAGCATCTAATGCTAAAACAATGATACTGTGTTTCATTGGGCTCTCTGCTATTTGAGAGGATAGAGAGTTAGAAAGCTGTGACAGGAAAGCAGTTCTACAGAGGCTCTTTTCTTCCTTGCCACAGCCAAGGGGGACACTCCAGAAGTTATGAGCTCAAATATTTCTCTCTTTTCCCCCTTGATTAAACAACGCTACTATTAGCCAACTGGTATTTAGCTTTTAACTTGCAAAACCATTTACTATACTATGATCATAAAATTAACAGCTACCTATAAAAATGCTGTCTTCTGACTCTATAGGGCTGCCTTGCCTGTGTCTTGCATCACATCTGCTCACTATAATGAGGAAAAATAGAATGTTATATTACTTTTAGCCAGATATAACCTCAGATATAGCCTCAGTTATAACCAAAAGTAAATTCTATGCTAGTTAAAGCAGGATCTGGAATTCCACATACCACTTTGCTACTTACTTTTCATGAATAATTGAATAAACAAAATTGCTAGGCAGCCTGCTCTCAGATAGAAAACACTTCAAGGAAATATGATAAAAGTGGGGATATTTAACAATAAAATCTTTAATAAAAATAGCATTGATTAGGAAGGAGAAACTTCATCTACATTTCATATAATTGGTGAAAATGAACTCAACCCACCTCAAATTTTATATGCCAAATATCCATAGTAAACTGAATAAAGCTGGAAACAGACCAAGATTAATTCATAGACAATATTTACACTATATTTCCAAACACTGAATATATTGATCCTACTTTTGGATAATTCACAAGCAGAAAAAAAAAGCTCAGCAAATTATTTTTCCTGCCTTTTTTTCTACTCTATTATTACAATTCTAATACATTTATGGATTGCTTTCTTCTGCTAGTGCCTCAGGAACAACTCAATCCAACAAGCATTAACTGAGGAAACAATTTTTCTGGTATCAAGAACACCATATATTGGGTTGTAGTTTTCTGGTAAAAATAGACTTTGTGAAAACTGAAATAGCCTGGTATAAAACTGTATGTCAAAAATCAAGTCCGCAACTTCTACAACTACACTTCTACAATCTTTCCTAGATTTATTTGCTCCTTAAGCACACTTCATTAGCCAGCTATTATTTTGGCATTCCTTATTATAAAATAATAATTAAATTCCCCCCAAAGAGTAATCTCCTGAAAAGCAAATCTGACAAGTTCATGAGCAGGAACCATTTTTTTCTGAAGCCAAACAAGTCATTGCTAACAAGTTACATGTTATTCACAAGGAGAAAGACTATATTAATGAGAAATGCTGTCCTCATTTCAGGAAAAAAAAAAGATTTTTTTTTCTCCCCTCTTATAAAACATTAAGTATTGGAGCAGCAAAATAATGAAATAACCAGACAGGGTCAAATGGGGAATTAAATTTGTTAGTAATATTGGTAATGCAATTCTTTTAATGGAAAATAATGGTATGTTGCTCAGAGTCTTTTGAATTAAACAATGGTTACACAAAGTTACCTTTGTGCATAGCATAGGAAAAGTACATAAATTATATTCAACTATCTTTCACTGAAAAAAAAAAGCCAGGAAAAAAAAAGCCCCCTTTCCCCCATTTCACCTTAAGCAATTCCAGGTGTTATGATTTCTAGATATTTTTCCCTTTGGTTTACATCGTACTATTGCAATTTCATATCTGTCTTGCCATCTGTCACAAGAAAGAGCAGATATAGAACAGTGGCAAAATCATGTTAAAAAGACTGCCTTGGGATAACAAAGAGAAAAGTTAATGGACGTGGATTTACAAATTATTAATGATTTTTCTTGTCATTTCTTGAAAAATGAAAGCTATGCACGCTGTCTCTTTCCTCGAACAGATTGCATTTTATTCCTCTGCAGTTTGTCCGTCAGGCTTCACTCTGACAACATAATCCAATACTAATCCAGAGCATTCAGTTTTCCTTGTTGGCTCTCATGCACACTGCTTAGACAAATCCTGCTACCTGTCAGCCCTCCTGTGTGTGCCAAACAGGCTGCCAGGTTAACCCCTGGGGAAGCCAAGAGACCTGCTGACTTAACCCCTGCTTCCCTTCAAATAATCCACTGTAAATACATTGGACGTTAACAGGCTAACTGTTCTAATCAGGGCTGGATCCCTTAAAATCTGTTTCATACACAGCCCTTAAGAACTAGGGATCTGAGCATCACTGCTGGAAGAGGAAAGAAATGCTTCCAGGAATACAAACACTAAATAAGCAGATGGATGGAACACACTGAAAGGTTTTAATCCCTTAAAGGAGTTTGAGAAAACATACACATCACTTCAATTGCCCACCTCATTGCTTATAAATTTTCCCTAATTGTCATGACAAGGTCAGAAATAATTTAGTGCAATAAAAGAAAGTCTAATGCAGTTACAATCCAGGTTCTTGCTGGCAAACTTTCCACACACTGTTCACAAAAATTAGGTTTTCAATGCTCCTGGGTTTCAGATTGTTCATTTGTATCTTGTGAAGATCCTTGACTAAATGTAATAAGTCACTAACTAAAACAGATTTTAGTAAACAACATAATTTACAAATAATGAATTTTAAAACAACTTTACTATCTAAAGACATATAATCATTTCCTAGCAGTACTTAAAAACAATTCACTTCTAATTCTTTAAGCCTGAAATACAGAGAAAAATCTGAGTTACAAATCTTTGCAAAATACTCACTCTGTAGTCAACAAACCAAACCCTTCTCCTCATTGGAATTCAAGGCACATCACTATCTTCTGCTGCAGCATCAACAATCCACAGCAGAAAATAACTTGCGTAAGCACGGCACACTGAGGAACACTTAAAAGCCACACTAAGCTTAGCCACATGAGAAATGTAATAAAACATCACACAGCTCATTTAACGTTTGGAAGGCATGATGTCCAGGTTAATATCTGAAGTGGGGGAAGGTAGAGTAAGCCATGGGGAGGGCTCCTGAACTCTGCCACAAACAAAACTGGGAAGGTCTATTGTGACTTCTGATAAGAACATTTATTTTACCTCAATTAAATTTCAGGCATTCTCTTGAGAGTAAGAGGGAAAAATTGTTCTTCCCTCCCACGGACTTAAACACATTCATATTTATACTTTACATATACATGCAAAGTGCACACCTCGGTCTCTGGAGCCCTGGGAAATGTTTAAATGGTTTTATTCATTCTTAGAAGTGTTGTGCTTGTGGCAGCTCATAAACAGATCTTATAAACATTGGAGATTCCAGAGATGCTTAAAATATTCTTGCTGCTTTGAAATGCAGTTAAAAAAAATCCATTCTTTATAAAGGTGCTACTAATTCTAACCATTTTCCTTGTTTTCTATACATCAAAGAAGTGTTATTGCTTCATGAGCTTTAAAATTTGCCCTCTCTGCTATTTACAGATTCCCTACAGTCCCTTTCCTAAGTGATACAGAAACAAATATTTGGCAAAAATATTAGGCACTTCTAAAATAAACTGTTCTGAAAACACAACTACAGCTAATGTTTTCCCATTATCTACATGCTTTCTTTCCCAGCTCATCTTGAAACAACAGCTATTTTGTTGACAGAAAAGTTCATCAAGGTTTCAGACAGTAGTTTGTCTTAAGGGAGTGTTAGGGAGAAGGCAATAGTTTAAAAGATATCTCTATGAGATGATTTTGTTCCAAGTCAGAACTATTTTTCGTTTTCTTTCCTATCAGGACATTTGTCAAATAAGTTATTCATTTATTGTTAAAATAAAGTGGGGAAAAAAAGAAATTGGGAATGTTTTTGGGAATATGTTTGTGAAGGTCAGCCTAAATGTAACATTCCTTTCTACTTTCATTTTTATAAAATCCAAATGCCCCTGCAAGTCCGTTACAAAACTCCCACTGACTTTTACAGGACCAAGACTGTGCCCGGAGTACAGAAGGCACAAATTCTCCTAAATAATTAATCAATATACAAAAAAAAAATGTGCATATGAAAGAACAGGCATATCCTTACCCTTTTGTCTACACAAGCTGAAGGTAAAAGTATTGATGGAAAAAAAAGGAGACTCCACAGGTTTATGACAAGTTTCAGTATTAAACCTACAGGCACTGGTCTAATTTCTTTTTTTCACTCCTGGAGCCTATCTTTTAATACATGTGCAATGCAAAGGTGCTTAGACTCAATCAAATGCACAAAGATATAAATCGAATGCACAACAGATTCCTAGATTGTTAATCAAAATATAGTGACATAGGAATTAAACTGGAACTTAGAGCACTAAAGCTCAAGCATTTTATTCATGGTTGCCAAATATTATCCAGGTTTCAAGGGTAGTAAAAAAGTGTATTTAAAAATAACCATATCTCAGTTACCTAGAAAAAGGCTGCAGAAACGCTTCTTTGCTTTTGTACTTACTGATTTGAACTAGATTTGTAATGGCAAGCGATGTTTGAAAAAGGTCTGTAAGAAAGCTACTAAGTTTATACTATGGAGAATCTCATTAGATACAACTTAAAGAAATGCCATTAACTCAGAAAGGTAGTTTTAGGATGCTTGATGATCTAAATATACACAGTTCAGTGGTCAACATTAGAACTGTTTAAAATGCAATGACTAATCTGTAACTTATCAATATATTACAAACCAACGTTGACAATGCCAGGGTCTTTGTTGATAATTTTTCCTTTATATACAGCAGCTGGAAGATGTTTCCCTATTATTGATCATGCCACTTATCAGCTATTCACAGCATATTTCTTTGTACTTGGTACAAAATCTAAACAGAGTGTGGACTCGGTTCATTAACCTTTTGATAGAAGCATAAGGGGGAGTAAGGCAGTGAGAGGAGAAGCACTCAAAGTAATTTCATTGTTATTTGGATTTTCGTTTTGGTCAAGGCACCTGAAAGGGAAGGAAAACGCACTAATTTCACAGGAATGAAATAGCACTTGGAATCTACTCTGAAATCTATAGAAGCCAAAGGAAGACCTTCCATTGATTTAATATTCACTGGATCATGTACTGAGCAAAAAGAAAGTTCCAAAAGCCTAAAAATAAACAAAGCATTTTTTCTGAAGACAGATGGAAGTAGAGTTCTGCAAGGAGCTGGCAGCAGAATCTGGAATTGTAGATAGTGAGGATGGTACGCTTCCTCCTGCAGACTGCAGTTCAGCACAGAAACTCAGCAACAAACCTCAGTTCAGAAGGCTGGAAAATATTAGCCAAGTAGCAGTTTAAAATACTTCAAAAGTGCTACATAAAATTCACAGTTTCAGTCCACGGTATGCTTTTAATATTACTTTATCAAATGTGGATTTGGAATTAAACTTACTTTGATGTGTACTTATCAGACAAAATATTTTCATGAATGCCTCAATCTAGGTCTTCTGAGAAACATACATTAATATACAGAGATATACATTAACAAATAAAATGCTAAGAAAATAAATCAAAACTTGCAGAATCAAATGCAACACTAACATATCCAAATCCAACCTCTTGGCCTAAAAGGCAGTTTATAATAACATGATTCTCTCAATTTGTTTTGCTTTGGGGTTCATTCCTGAAACGTTTGCACTCTTACGAAGAATTTTTTTTTTTAATATAAATTACCGTTTTTCATGGGTTGAAAAATATATATATACATATATCTTTTTTAGAAAATTGTAAGTTTCAGTAAAAAAAAAAAAGAAAATGAATACTTCAGACTATTGAAATGTTTTAGCTGAAATCTAAAATATTTCTATCTGGCAATGTCATGACAAGGATACCTATGAGTTGCAGCTCACCCTCCTTGTGCCCGTATAACCTGTTTATGCAGACTAGACTGTGTGACTGGAGCTGCATCCCCAATAACGCTCTGTGGTCCAGGCTCCCAGAGAAACAAAGGCAGTCAACTAAGAGCAGTATGACTGCCTGGGGGCTTTGCATCTCGTAGCAAAGCCCACACCATCTGGGGAACCTTGCTTGCTGTACTGGACTACCACCTGGTTACACAGCCCTGCTGCAACTATGCTGTGCCTTTGGCAGGGCTAATGTAGCTGTACCTCTCCTTACCCCAGTTGCCTCATGACCAGCTTGAAGCTGGGAAATGTGGGTCTGTTCACATCCATTCAAACACATGCTTCAGAGCACTTCTGCTTTACATCTAGCTCTCCTCTCCTCCTATCCTTTACTAGCTGCTAGGGTAATACAAGAAGCTCTCTGCAGCTTTTATAATGAAAATCCAGGCTGTTAAGCTATAACTCTCTACTGGAGAGTTATACCAGTCACTGTAGGAAATACACAGATACACCCCACTTGTTCTCTTTCCTATTACTACTGTGCACCTCCTACGTTCAGGACTCAGCAGGGCCTACACCCCACACACACTGTAGTGCAATCCAGCACATGCACATACAAACATTGGAAACTTTTTCCAAACATAACCAAACTTCCAGAGCACCAATAGCCAATCCTCCTGTTTCAGTAACTCTTAACCATTCCCGTAACCATCCTCTTACTACTCACAAACCTGTCTCCTGGCTTCTGTATAACAAACTTTTTCATTGTGTTGTTCCTTTTTGACTGGCCACAAGGTATAACCATACATATTTTTTAGGTCATGTTTAATGGCAGAAGAATAAATTTAATGCATCAAGCATTTACTGTTTTGTTCTCTAATCTAATTAGGAACTAGATTGCAACTTTTGCCATTAATGTGATTTACATAAATAATAAATCCAGAATAAGCAAATCAGCATCCTAGCCAGAGCTTACTTGAAATTTTAACAGAAATTAAATCCATTTATTGACCCCCAGCATACATACAAACACTAATTCACTTTACTGATGATGATCTTTAGGCTTATTGACATCAAGTTTCCACCGACTGCAGGGAAAGCAAACTGCAACAAGTGATACATCATCTGATAACCACAGTGTTGTCATTGACTAGCAAATAAGGACAAATTATTTTATTTAAATGAGATTAAGATGTTAAGGTACAGTTAAAATATAAGTTAAACTGTTTATTTTTTTGTTTTAGTGAGCCACTATGGAATTATGTCATTAATCTAGTCATGTTCTTGAAAAAATGCCTCTTCATATTTTTCAAAGTTTAATTCTTAATTGATTCTTAATTAATAAGCCAAAGACTCCTAGGCAATAAAATATATTTTACTGTACTGCTTTGCAAACGTAGTATGAATATTTAAAGCAAGAATACTTTAGCATATTTGTACCCATAAAGGATGAAGATCAAATTCCTTCAAATGTCTTTGCCAGCTCACTACCTTCCTTTCTTAATTCAAGTACCCTATTAAAGAAAAAAAGCTTTAATTTTGCTCCTTGCCACTTCCTTTAGTGTCATCTCATTCTTGTAATGAGGGAAGTAGCAGCAAACAAAACTAAATCTTAACATGACCTTCAAGACTGTACCATGCCTAAAGAAGTAACTGGATATTCTTCCTTTCATCTGCTTGCATTTTCCTTCCATGAAGAAAAGGCAGTATTTGTTCCTTCTCTTGTAAAGAAGATAATTAACCTTAAAGACAGTAACCAAATCATCAATATTTTACTAATCTACTGCTGAAGTCAAAGGAGACTGAGCATGAGAAGAGTCACGTTGGCTTTAAAGCAATGGAGCCAGTCATAACAGATGCTGCAAAGCCCTTTCTGCTGCGCCTTTCTACTCTCAAAAGTTCTGGGCATCCCTTTGGTGGCCGCACCATTGCTGACAAAGCTCCACTTGTCACAGCTTGTTCCTTCCAAAATTGGAAAGCAATTCCACTCTACAATGACATGCAGACAATGTTTGGCAAACCTTCCTTATGCTGAACGCAATATCCAGCCTTCTACCCTTCACCCCCTTGCCTCACGCTGCACTAGCCATTCATGGAGGTTGCTTGGCAGCTGTAGGAACCCAAGTGTCAAATTCTGGAATGAAGTTTTCCAGCAGTGGAAAATTGGTGTTAATTTTGACATGCGGATTTGGCCAATTAGAGCAGTATATATTAGATATTCATCTCTCTGGCAGTTCCTAGTTAGTTAGGTCTTTAGGCACTAATTAGATGTTTAGAATTCCATTATCCATGTGCCACCAATGGAAAACATTCTTAGCTGGAGTTGTGAAGCTGCTTTATGAGAACTACTATCAGCATCTTAAACTGCAGTTCTTTCCAGTTTTATTAAAATGGAAACACTGTATGCTCCTCAGCATACGTTAACTCATAAAGCTAAAATTGACCTTTTTTATCTGAAAAAGCCAGTCAAAAGATTACTAAAGGGCAAATATACCCACTGTGCTTTTCCCTAGAGTTCTTCTTGGTTCTTACTGCAGCAGCTCAGTTTCCGTTTTATGCTCTGCAGTCACATGGGAATAGTTAGCTTAAGAACCTCCTAGACTAAGCCACTGGCTTAGTCAATGTGCATTCAAATAGTTACCTCAACTCAGAAAAGACATTGCTCCTCTTACACTGGTCTTGTAAATTAGACTGTTAATTTCCTATGTTTTTGAGAACAAACAGCACATTGTTCAAAATGTAAGTATTTTTACAACTGAGTTTTCTGATCAACAGGTAAAGCAGGCAAGGGAAAATGAAGAGGAAAGGATGCTGTATGCATTAATAAGCAGAATAAACCAACCATACAAATTGTTCACTAACTTGAAACTGTTGTGAAGGCGTTAAGAATCCTCACACAGCACCTGCAGCAACAGACACCAAGGCAATAGATGGAAACAAAATAAAACATTGCATTCTGTGGCACTTGCAACTGTGACTTCAGCTGAGTTCTCAGTTACCCCAGTGCAATGAGAAAAACAACCAACTCAGGAGGTGATGATTAATACAATACATACATATGAAGTACATATAAATCCCAATCCAGAAGTCCAAATCCAAAGTGTACCAACTCTAACCCTGTGCCATTTCACAGGCTGCTACAAAATCTGTTTGGCATGCATACTCTTTTTAAATGTCAAGGTAGCTATCAAGCACGGTCTCTATTTTCACAGTAGCTATACTGCCTATATCGTTTTGGTGAGCACTGTGCAGGCCAAGAGTGTCACAGAAGCAGGTCTGAACTAAATCAATTGTACTGTATTTACGTATACCAGAAGTAAAACTTGTCTCTACATAACGGGCCAGGTCATTTAAAGTTTTTTAAATTAAAACTGCATGCTTGCTGCGCACAACTCAAAGTGGAAACCAGTTCACTTCTTGCTGTATACTCCTGATAGGTGTTTGCGTGGATTACATTTTAATATTAGGCTGGAAGCTTAATTATAAAAGATTATTAGCAGATCATGACAGTATTGTACTCAAATAGGGCCAGTCACAGTAGAATATTAAGAGTTGCCTAATCTTCGACCTCTTTTGCCATATCATTTTGGAATCGTTGCACAAGCAGAGCTACTGTTGAAGATATTTTTTTTCCCGCCTTACTTCCAAAGGCCTATTGTTGGATCTCCCTAAAGCAACTTGACTGTTTTCCTGGTAGACTTTTTAGGTCAGGGAATGTGCATTTCCTTTGTGCTTTTGCTACTTGCTAAATCTACCTTTGCACTTTGGCAGATAATGATATGCTTTGTATGTCAGAGTCTTGTGACAGTAAAGGCACTTTAGAGAATAAATGATAACATGTGAGAGGGACATTTGGAGTCAAGATAAATCATGTGTGTATAGAAGGTCTATCTGAAAATAGAGCATAATAAAATTGTAGTAGAGTGTAGCACTAGTAAAGGCGGTTAAGCTTTCCTCTGCCTGATAGGAGTGATCAGAATACAAGCAACACTATTTTTTGTAAGGGGATGCAGTGCAGTCTTAAAATAGCACTTATGTTGGCTTTTGTCACATTAACTGTGGGAACTCTGGTGGAAATACATTTAGGTACTTGAAGACCATAAGTTCAGAGATAAGCTTGGCCGATACTGTGAACAGCTTGCCTGAGAGGTAAATTGCATACAGAAACTAAACATGACAGCGAAAGATAAAACACTTATTATGATTAATACCAGAAGATGTAACAGGCTTTACTCGCTGCAGCCCCAGGAAACCTCACTTTTACCCGATAATGTTTACAACTCGAATTGCACTCACAGGGCAACCACATGCTTTCTCAGTAGATGGTCTCTTATCTGTGAAACTTCTCACCCATATGAAGTTTTACTCCTGCATTATTCATGTGAATGTTTTAGCAGATTTACAAGTCTGTAAGATTTCATGCACCTACTGAAAACCTAAAACAGCCTGACAGCAAGACAAAATTTTAAGGTTGCAGATGAGGAATAAGATGGTCTTGTGAGGAGCTTATATTATAAAGATTATTAAATGAGCATTAGCCTATGTAGAAGCTGGAAAATTAGGTTCACTCTCGAAGATATCTGCATAAATGACCACATTATCTTCCTCATCTCCTGAACTTACAGATAAAATACAATACCATGTATTGCATTTCTGTGAAATACAGAAAGCTATCAGGATAACTTTAAAATCTTGCTATCTTAACTTGGCAACCATTTTAGGTCCTTCTAAGACATCCTAACTTATATTTTTCACCCATTTCTGAAATTTATTTAATAAGGATATTTCATGTATTAAAGGAATTAATATGCTGCTTCTTTTAGCTCACTAGGAAAACCATTAAATTTGTTCCATAACGGGATAATAATCTGTATTTATAATAGAAGCACTAAAATTCAAGTAGAAATCAGTAAAAGCCTCATTAGAGAATTTGCTTCAAGAGGGTTGTTTTGTTCATGTAACTGATAAAAAGATAATTTCTGCCTTTTTTTAATACAGGAAGACTATTATCAACAAACAACATATAAACTGATAAAAAGTAATATAAAACTACACCGATAACCCATATGGATAATTAATGGAGAAAGACTGCTTCCATAACATTTGAATAATTTTGTGGTACCAGATTTATTCCACAACACTAATTCTGAGCAGCACATAAAAAGAAAAGGTTCGGTTGCCTAAAGGATTATAAATGGGACTAGAACTATATTCCAACAATGATAAAACTACTTAAAGAAATTAATATGAAGACTCTTGAATTTTTAATGGTTTAATTATTTTCTTATCACTGCAATGTATTTAAATACAAGACATGGAGATAGTCTCGTCCTCTCACACACACACAGATGCAAACAGAGGTGCAGCTGAAGAGGAAAGTGTCAAGGAATGGCTGCCCTCCTAAAAACAACCAGCCAGGAATCTGCCCTCACTCACGACTTAGCCAGGAAGATGGGCCGACTGCGGTGACAAGACATCAGCAAACTCAAGGACTGCAGCTACAGTCCTTTCCATGCGGCAAACAGGAACAGAAAGGAGATAGATAACAATGCTGTCACTTTGGGACTGCTCTTGATCAACATAATCAGTGCCTGAAAAACTGTGAACATTTGGGCAACTGGGGACTAGAGAAGCTGGCGACTCATTACTACACCATCTGAGGGGCATCCTGCAAGCAGAGCATGTCTGCAACATATGACACAGACTGTGAAGGTCACTGAGTCACTCTCAGCCTCCCAAGAGCATCTAGGAGCACTGCTGTGCTTCCTGCTATAGAGAAACCATCGAGCTGATGTGCAGCTTTAGTATGAAAAGCTGGTGGGCAGGCACAGAAAGGCAGGAAATGCAACACAACTACTTCCATATCCTAAAATGAACGGAAGTAACAACATAAAGTAACTTCTTTTCTACAGCATCAAACAGTCTGAAACACTGAGGAGTCTAGAAGTAGCGTTTTTTTGCTTCTCTGATTATAAAAAGAAAAGTAGATTAGTCTTGGCTTGATTTAAAAGAAATTTTTCCTTCATGTTATTAGGGGAAAAAATAATTTCAGTTAGCTTTCTCAGAAAGTTAAACCACTGTGTGTCATCCTGAAATCAAAACTCAGACTTTCAGTCAAACTGCTTTTACAGCTTTACAATTCTTTCCCCACTAAATGGGCTAAAACTCCCTAGCAAATTGAGTTTATTCTTTTTTAACATCCATTTCTACAACTATAGTCATTTGTTTATCTAAAATATTTGTTAGACTAGAAGATAATCACAATATTTTTTTTTTTTTTTCCCTTCCCTCCTTTTAAAAATTAATCAATTTATATTCAGAACAACTCTGTGTTCCACGTTTCTGTTACAGTTTCAAAAACATTTCATCGTGGAATGTTTCTTAGCATAATGCTAAACTTCGGGTCAAAATGGACTAGGGGATCCACCAGCAGACAGTGAGTAGCACGACAGCTGTGGCATTAACCCAGTGTTGTTTGAGAGTCCAGCCACAGGCTCCAGCTTTGTGCATCCAGTCTTGGGACTTCTGCCTCATTACCTGCTTTCTCTTGAATTTTGCACCTTGCAAGGAACAAAATTCCTTGGAACTCAGTCAGAATGTTTCAGATTCCTTATACAATAAAATGCTGCAAAGTTTTATACAAAGCATTTTTCTCCAAATAAAAACAACATAGTGTATAATTTCCTGTCAATAACTCAACTCCAAGACTTTTTTTTTCTTAATTAAATTAGGCATAAATCATTTTAATTTTTTAAGCAGATCTATTTTCCTGCTTGTGTTTTTTTATTAATTAAATCTGTACCATCTGTCTCTGCTTATCTGTTTCACAATCCTTTCATCTATCATTGTATGTTTATATTTTAAATGCATATTAGCTTACATGATGGATTTTCCAACTACAGTATGCTAGCTGCAAGCATAATAATCAAACAGATACCCAAATGCTACAAAATACAGCATAGAAAGCACCACAAAATAATAATAAAAGGGATAAAATAACATAATTGAACAGGTCATCCTAATGAAATCATCGTGATTTAATTAAAGAGTGGGCAGTTAGGTACAGTAGGTGAAAAAAGGATGTGGGGATAATTTAGATACTTTTATTAATATTTTGAAACATAGACAGAAAACACTTCAGATTTAAATCTAGCAGATAAGGCATAGTTTTTGTTACTGAGGTAGGTAGATGACTCCCCAAAACAGTACTAGGTGTTTACATATCTTGCAGTAGCACATAAGCTACAGAAAAATGGGGTGCATTTAATATTTACTCAGGGAGTTGAGCTAATTTAATCTTTGAATTTCAGCATAATCTTTATACTGATTTATTTTTGATGACTTCTTAGTAGGAACAAAACTCTCTGCTTTCTTGGAAGCCACAAAGAGATGTTTCAAACCACATAATCCAGCCTCTTCCTGGACTAGGAGGGGGAGCTGGGTCTGCAGCCTGGGCTGGATTCCCTTCCCTCCTTGCCTCCCCATGTGCATTCCGAGTGTTCACATTATACTAAGCATCCTAAGGGAAACGTGCGCTGTATTAGATGATGCAAAATTAGTCTGAAGCAGTAGCAAACAAGCAAAAAAATGCCTACTTCCTTTCATACAATTAGAGAGCAACAGTATATGCTAATCAATCTGTAGAGGCAAATACGGAAATGAAAAGCGATTAATAAGCAAACATAGTTGACAGTGGAAATGAGGAGAGGAACAGGAACATAGCATGGAATTATCACAGATTAAAATTTACAGAAAATCACTGGTGACATGAAAGAACCAGAAAGTAGACACACAAGAAAATGGAGGAGATAATAGCTGAAATTCACGTACTCTTTTCTCTACTTTTTTTTTTGCAGTTCTACAGCAGTTGGTAAGGACGCCAGCTAAATCACTACTGCTGGCTTTGAGTCAATAGCAGGTTGACATTTAGTTCAGTGACGGTCTTAGGCAGTTTCCAGTTTTGTAAACTCAATTGCTTCACTTCCTTTGTTTCTGTTTCTTTTGGGAATTGGATGAGGCCTACTACATATTTTTTTGTGTGTGTCAATTCTATCATCTCATCTTATAAGAAAAAACCCTCACTTTTTATTTCTGCAATAACTTAGCAGTTCAGAACAGAACAAAGTCTTTTCTTCTTTATCAAGAACACAACTATATAGCTATTGCACAGTAAGAGAAACTCTGCCACAATATATGCTGTTGTGCAAGCTGCTGTTTCTAGCATTTTTTAAAAATATTGAGACTTGTTTCCAAAATTGCTAAGTTTTAAACTATGATAAGAGTTAAACCAAAGGCACCTATTGTAAAAAACAAACCAACTCAACAACAAAAAAATCCTTTCAAGCAAAATTTTTGGTTTTATCTACTAACCCATTTTTTTAATGATGTTACCCAGAAATATATGGCTTATGTCAAGAGTTTAGACTGCTGCTAGATCTTTGTGATCTGATGGACTTAATAAGCAAGCAGACAGTACTAGATGTTGAAGGGATTTCTAGCAGCGCAGCTCTTAGATTTAATGGTAATAAAGAAAAGGTTGAGATAATAGCAGCACAGTTTCCCAACCAGCACTGACAGAAAGAGGTACAGAAAAATAGGGACTTTTACCTTTGTATACAGTTCAGTAAAATTAACATTTCTTGTAATTCAGATTAGCGTGAAGGAGACTAAAAGGCTTTTTAACATATGGATTTTTATATATACATATATATATATTTGGTTCAAATGTATAAGACCTGTTCAAACAAACAGAAGAACAACAAAAAACAGGAACAGAAAACACTTCTAATCATACTATCCAGAAAGCAGCATAGTTTGTGCTTTTATTGAGCAGGACCAAAGTGTCAAGAAATATATTAATGAGTGTTTGTGGGTGATACAAACTGTAAGCACATATAACAGTAAAATCGGCTATAAAAAGCACCACCTTATCAGTCTGATCTGATCCTTTTCATAACAACTGTCTTTTTCTCCTGACCATCACTAATAACAAACCAAACTTCTTAGCTGTAGGCAACTGTTATTAATAATAGACAAACACACACAAAATGAGCTTTCAGAAAGACATTATCTATTTTCCTATAAAACCACTTTGGGGGAAAATTCCATTGAGCAAAGGCCATCAAATGGGCAATAATGAGCCTCAGCAGTTCTCACATCACTGCACATTACCAGGAGAAAAATGACTCTGGTATGTAACAAATCCAAGTCTCCACACAGATTCAGAGAAAGAAGAAAGCTTGAGGATTGTGCTCCCTGGCTCCTTATCAAGTTTAAATCTTTACCAGAAAAGATTCCATCGAAAACCCAAATCCGCAAGTTCTGAAGGATCAGTGTTCCTTCTAAATGAACGGACAGCTTAAGACAGGTCTAATTTCACCAAACAAGTGCAAGCTCTCCCTTCAGTATGCTGTTTCCATGTGTCTGGAGCTGTGATGGACATACTGCAGCCCTCTCGCACCCCACTCGAAGCATACCGCAGGTGCAGCTAGGGCCATGGTGCACAGCAAGTCGGCCAGCTGAATTCCTTCCTCCCCCAGTGCAAAGAACTGGTGCTCCTCTTGGCACACCAGAGGGTTGAATGCATACTTTTCATTAGTTTGACTGGGCAGCCCCATCTCAACTCTCTTATCTGAAACTAAGACAGCCAAACCTCCAGCCTCTCCATCTCTGGCCTAAGAATGTCTTAAGCTCAGTCCTGTCCTCCTGGGTAAATACAGATGCAGGTTTTGTTTCTGCCTTCCAGATGGATTCACTTCTAAATGTAGAACGTTTCTAATTTAGCGCCTAATCCTGTAAAAACTTGCCACCTTGATGCCTCCAGTTCTTGCAAGCCTTTTGTTTTTCTGGGGCACTTTGTTGTTGTTGTAATCACCATAAGCCTCTCATTAGCTTTTTGAAAAATTTAGTTTCTTGAGTAATCAGAAATTATTTATAAAAACTTAGAAAAGGTCTGAAATAGCATCAATGTTTCTGATTCTGTAAGTAAAGAATCAGTTTTTTCTTCAGTTGCACTTAGATGTCATTGATTCCATTAAAGATCTGTGGGAGAATCTGGGATAATAATTTAGCTTGTAC
Organism: Tinamus guttatus; assembly: GCF_000705375.1. The sequence goes on from NW_010583100.1 coordinate 65,965, forward strand.
AGTACATAATATACTTCTAAAAAAAAAAAAAACAAAAAACCACCCTGATTATTCATTGCCTTTCGATGCCTATCATAACCTGCATTTTTACTATAAGCAAGAATAAAGCAACCCAAAAGCTGTATCTCAAAAACTCTCCAGCTTTGAGGCCAACAAATTCTGAATCTAACACTGTATGTGAAACTGCAACTTTAGCAAGGAGCAATAATAGAAAAACAGATGTAATAATTAAGAAGTGACTGCTTCTCAGTCATACCTATCATGAACTTCTCTGCTTAAATATATAAATCAGAAAAATACTCTATAAAGTGCTAATAATTATGTTATTTTTATTGACAGATCTGCAGACCCTGCCTTATGACAGAAGAACTCAGCACTTCATCAATCTTAGTACAGTTCTACACCCTTAGAAATAACACCTCATAATATGGTTTTGAGCTAAGCTAAAGCATTTGTACAGCATGGTCAGCAAGCAGAATCAGGCCCTCATTGACCACAGGGCAAGATGAGAGAGTCAAAAGAGTCTTGATGCCAACATGCACTTCTGCACTAGACCTGTTGCCCATACATCCCCTGATTAGATTGCATCGATAACATGAGCATGCACCTCAGCTTGCTATACATACACCCTGTCCAGTGCTTCCAGGGCTCAGGAGATTGCCCTGCTTGGAAAACTGCAGGCTTAAAATCTGGAATTCAGACTCCCACAGAAGTGCACAGGGGATGTACGGTAGCTGCAACATCTGAATTAACACTTACTGACAGTCAGTTGTGGAGTGACTGCAGGACCTCCCTGCCCCAAGCCTCCCCTGCTGCCAGGCTCTATTGCCCCAACTTATTGCCCAGGGCAAAGAGATATTCCAAATTACTTCTTGGGGCATGAAAGCAAGGTCTCCGTACCAGACGCAAACTCTACAGTGGCAGCTGAACTCCACAAGTCTACTGGAGTGCATTAGAAGAGTGGGAAGTGGTACGAGCACAGGAGGAATGTGAGGCTTGCCCATTTCTGCTCAGTTTCAAACAGCACTCCTCTGAGTGTTTAGGAGACAGAGACATTTAGCCGCACATTTCTCTCTCTCCTCCTCTCTCCCCTGCCTTCATCTTTATTAAAGTGCTTCATGTGTTCACCACAATATTTCCTTTGACTAAATTCTTCTTGTTTCCTTAGAGCCACTCACAACCTGGCACTTGCGCAAAAATTTAGGCCATTTTTCTGTATGCATCATGTCTAAAAATAAATCTATTAGCTTTTGACTACCAAAATAAAAAGGTTGTCCTCCTCCTGCACAGCCTTTGTTCATATTTTAAAAAGAGCTGCTATGAAATACTATTCCTGCTAAGCCTGCTATGAAATGCCTATAAATGTAAAAGTTCAGCTGATTCAGACCTGCCAATTAATTTCATCTTAACATACTTTTACTTGGCTTTCTTGCAACAGAAACTCTTCTAATGCAAACGTAATCTTGGGTTAATAAACTATATTGCTTTTAATAAGCTGATGCACAATCTCTCTCATTCCTAAGTGTTGCATTGTTTTTTCACAATGAGCTTAATAAGGTGACTGAATTGATTTCTGTGCTTAGTTTTTCCTCTTCACATACTTATATATCTATTAAAATGCCATATATGGCCATCGTAACAAAACCTCTGTGTAAACTTCTTGCTGATTGTACTCTGAGAGCCTGGCTAACTTCACAAAGTATCCAGATAAGGAAGTCTGTCTACCTTAGGGACTGTATCTGATAGAAACAAGCTCTGCCAATGACTTTTGTACATTTCTGTACCTTGAATTTCTGATTTAAATTTGAATACATGAAGAAGCAAAACAGCACATTTTGGTTTGGTTAAATATATATATATTCTTCTAGATGTTAAAAAAAGCCCTATAAAATAACCTATTGGATATTTTAGAAATGATTTAGGTAGGTTGCTCCTTTCAATTCCTTTTAAAAATAGCATTTGTAAATAAAACCTACACAGGCTCTTGAAAGAATTATGGCCTTTGTCAAACATTTCACTGCCAGGTCACAGCCCTCCATGAATCAAACAGGTGTGGTGAAACTAATATTTCCCTTGCATTAAAAGAAACAGACTGGTTAGGGACACCCCTTGACAGTTAGGGCAACTTTTTCTGCAGCAAGGGACAACCTCTCTGAAAAAACTGTGAACATGGAAACTCTAAATGATGACTGTCATGTCAAGAAGTCCTATAAAAGACTAACAGCCAGTTGAATGAAATCCCACCAGAAGCCTGATTTCCCACTGCTTTACATTGTTTCCTAGTGATAGACACCCCCACAAAGTTTGTATGAAATGGGACCACAGTAAACAGGAGGTTTTTATATTCATTTTGTACTGATCTCTCATAACAAACAATAGACAAGCAGTTCACATTTATATTTGAAAATTTTTGGCATGTCATATTCGAATGATAGATTTTATAGCTATATGAATGACATAGATATTCATAGTTTACATACACTATATAGACACACACTTTGCTGAAAGCTGAAATTTACCACTTTTTCATACAAAAAAATGAAGAGTGACTTGTGTAACTAGCTTTAGTTTGTGGCTGCTGAATAATTTCTGCATGTTTGCTTCCAGTTTTAAGCCATGATTGCACACTATTACCAGTGACAGTAAAGCACACACCTGTTAAGTAATGCTCTAATCTCACAGTCAACTCCAATAATCTTGTACCATGAAAGACTTCTGAGTGAAATTGCTGTATACTGGATATATAGGTAAAATACAATAAAGCGCTACACTTGCAAGCATAGCAAAAATTACAGCAACATAATTTAGGTAGAGAAAAAAACATTATTAGTCAGTGGTATGCAAAACAACTTTTTTTTTCTTTCTTTCTTTCTTCTGCTGCAGAGTCTATTCTCTAAGGCTTTTTCTCCATGGGGAACTCATTTTGCAGGAATTCAATGCTAATATCCAGGGTTCTTAGTAATGCATGCACATTTCCTGTGCGAGCAGCTCTGCACAGCACTGTTTACTCATCACTGTTTTAAAAGTAGGATAAGTCCTGCTACCTGGAAGTAATCTTATTAGGGTGTGAATGTGGGGAAGCTAAAGTGCCACAGCTGGTACCCCATCCATTCACAGCTGATTTAACTACATAGTGGCTTCCTTATGTAAGGACAATAAAAAACAATGAACAGAAAAGACAACATAGGCAAGAAATAGGGTTAAGACTGTCTATTTGAATACAATTCTTGTTTTTCAATACTAAGCTATAGACTTCAACTTTACGCCCTATTCATACAGCTCCCAAGGTTTCATTAAGAGGTAATGCATTTTCTCTTTATTAGCAGAAAAACAATTACAACACTTGTTAATCAGAAACTTCTGGGTTGAGTCCGCACCAACAGACCTATGGAATTGAATATATATGGATGTGTAATATAATCTCATGATCTTGTCCTTCTGCTCCACTATGAAAATCCCTGATACTAAAGCTAGCTAAATAAGAAATGGAGAATATTTGTGAATAGCAGGACAAGTTCATTCTATCCTCAGAAACCTTTTAGTTATTTGTGAGCAGAGAGCTAGTGCATATGTCCAGGATCCAGAAAGTTCTCTAACCATTCATCTCATTGGCAACAACAGAAAAGAGCTGTACTGAATTATTCAGTATTGTTAGCTAATAGACAACAGAAACACTACACAGATCTTTAAGAATCATTCACATACCTTCACCCAAGCTGTTTAATTAATACTTCCATTAAGAACCAGTATCAGGGTGGTTCTTAAGTGATTTCACAGACAGAAGACAAAAATCACAACAGAAATGCTTAACAAAAGGCTGAGGCAGCAAGGCAACCCTGGGAGTCTCTGGTAGCAGGGGCCATCAGAACCAGAGGCTTAGCACCCACCTCCATCAACTGAGTCCTTTTTTCTCCCTTCAAAACAAATTCTTTTGGCTACCTTTGTTTTGAAATAAATTTTAAATGACATTCTGGTGAAGAACTGAAATCCCACTTGAATCACATCATCTCATTAAATACCATACATACAGGCAGAGGACAAAGCAGTAAAAATCCACTCTAAAAATTGTATTATGAGAAAGGCCCTGCTGACATGGAAAGCAGCAAGTACATATGCAGCTACCTGACTGGAAGATGCCATCCCACAGTCACCAGTGGGCCTGGAAACAGGACTAAGAGAAGCTCTTTAAACAGAGCTCAAAGACCTCTCTCAAACGAGAACTGAATTTGTAATATGTTACACTCACATATGGCCAACACAGCAATCTTTCCTCGCCTGCTCCCAAAGGACGCAGAGCATGTTTACAGATGCAAAGTCAGTTGCAAGAAGAGCTTTCCAGGATGGGATGGAGCATGGACTCTTCCCTCATCAACCTGAGGCTAAAACCTGAGGTTTTAGCTTGTGCTGAACATCAAATGACACAAGACAACCTTGGGAACTGAAAAGCACAAGACACCATCAGTGGTTCCTCACATATGAGTGGAATGAATTCAGCCTCAAAATAAGGTACATGAAGGCAGAAAGTGGGAAAGAGAGCTTCCCAATGAGAATAAGTGATATTCCTTTCCTCCTCCCCACCCCTTCATTTCCTTCCACTTGATTTTTAATCAGAAAATTATTTTAATACCTTTAGCTCAAAGGAAAAAAACACAACTTTTTTTTTTTTTTTTTCCAAAAATGCTGAATGAAAATATTTGGCATTTCTTATTTATTGATAATGGGTAGGCTTGATAGCTGCTGATATAAAACAGCAGTCCAGGGCTGACATTAACCAGCGCAGTCTGTGATGTCAGTGTTATAAATCATACATGGGAGTCTCATGTTATGCAACATCCCACAAACTGGAGCACTAGCCATTTTTTTAAAGTAATAAAGTTAAAGGGTAAGTAGGTTACTTATCACTTTACAGCACTCAAGCTTCAGCTAGTACAACTTTTAAAAATACACAGATGGACACTGGAGTCTCTAAATCAATTTGTAATTTCTAAACTATAATTATACACCAAAACCTAAAAAGCCATACAAATCCTGATTTGCAAATCCTGATTTTTCAAATCAGATTTTGAAAACTCTGAATAAAACAGAGTCAAAAGGAATCACTGCATAATTACACTAGGGAGTGAGAAATGAGGTAGGATGTCATAATATGATTTTAAAGCTAAAACTGTAACATGAAGATTACCTATTTTAGAACTAGACAGGTTAATCATATCATTACATGAGCTACAAAAAAAAAAAAAAGAGCAGCCAAATACCTATAGCATGTTTGAAAAAAAAAATCCACCTTTCATGAGATTTAAAGTTAGTTTAGTGTATTGTTTTTCCTGAGAGTAAAAATGCAGGGCTGAATTAAATCTACTGAAAAATCTATAACAAAATAAAAGTACCAAACCCTCTAATGCAGGATTTCACAGAGTCCGTGATTCCCTTCATTCAAAACGCAACAGATGCCACTTCAAATTCCCAGACTGCTCACGAGGATCTAAAAAGTATCTCTCTACTGAATTATCTAGGAAGGAGGAGAAAGAAGCAAAGGAAGGTGAACTAAAAAGTAAACCTTCTCTAATTACAGAGGGTAGAGAGAAGGAATCTGACTTGCAGAGGTTTTAAAAAAAAAAAAAAAAAAAAAAAAAAAAAAAAAAAAAAAAAGCTTCCATCTAGTGGTACAGGCAAGAGTTGAAAACACATACAATCTCCTATCAACCATATAATCTCCTATGAACCATATACTTCAGTTCCTGACAAAGTTTCAGGTTTCCAATAAGTTTAAAATAGGTACTCTCAGTGTACTTTATGCTCAGTCCCTTCCTGAACTGATCTTCCTATAAGTACAGAAGCCAGGATTCCTATACCTTCATCATATACAGTCACCTGCATTTGTAGAAGATATACATGTAACACTAGCAAAATGAAGTGACACATCAGTGTCACGGCCTATTCTCAAGAACAGGTCAGAGGGAGATCTAGCAGAAGCAAGGGGCATGTAAATCAGATGCATGGTACCAGAATGTCATCTGGGGTTATCCTTCATGAGCCAACAATGCATCCTTTCTGCAGGCAGCCTTTACTGAAGGGGCTCACAGTAATTGCCCATGTTACATTGATACATTAATGGTATTCACTATTGCAAAGAACTAGAAAAGAAATTTCTCCCTGGAAGTAGAAAGCTTGCCAAATGTTCTAGAACCTTCCTGTGTCGTTTTGCTTGCTTAGGCTGTTTCTTTCCTGGTACAGAAGTTCCTGGACTGCAGTTCTTGTGACCTCGTGAAATCCTATCCTTTCACATGCTGACAGAATCATGATTATAGGGCTATTCTTAGCCTTGTCACATATCTAATGACTAGTTTAGCTAATACCACTTTTCAAATTGTACACATCCATTCCTTTAGCACTATGGCATTGTAAACCTGTTGTTACAAGTCTGGAAATATCTAGCGCTTATTTTCTTCTTGTGTTCAACACTTCAATGTTCTGTTAATTTATCAGTAAGAAATATCTCTGTGGTGTCTAAGAAATCTGCTATTTAAGTCCTGAAGGACTGCAGGATGTGGAGAATTTTTTGTTTTGGGACTAACTCTACTGGAGTGCAATATCCATTTTTGTGTCGGGGGAAAAAAGCATGACCTCTCTCGGGAAGTATTCACAGGACAAGATACTTATTATACTGGGACATGTTATTTTAGAATAATCTGGGCAGGCTGCAAAAGAGTTTTCAATTCTACTCAGTGAATTGAGAACAATTCTGGCTACACAGCTTTCACGGTTCACAGGTTGGAGCTTCAGTACAATTATAGCAGAGCTCATTTCTTTCATTTCTTTTCAGGATGCCATGTTACTGTCATTTCATTCTTAAGTAATATGTCATTTCATGACATAACTATTAATTTCCAGCATATTCCTTCTTCACATATGTCTTCTAAACCAAAGTCTTTTCTTCAATGAATCCTTATTACAGTGACTTGATACTGCTCTTGATACTTATGTTATTTCTTGAAATGCAGCATGGCCATCCTTCAAATTCTCCCAACTATGTGCAAATATAAAGCCTCTTTGGATATTTCTATAACTCCAGCTGATTCAGATGAGAATCAGTTTCAGCAATTGCTTGCTCTCTTTAGACTTAACAGTCCAAAGACTTCCAAAGTCAGAAAGTCTGTACTGAGCTTTCTTAAAACAAGACTTCCTCCTACCTGCTCTGGAAGTTCCAGTTAGTGACTGTAAGCAGTAAATTGGTGTTCAGTTCTCTTTCTAAACCTCTGTGTTTCATGTGTGCATGCACACTCTTTTATCCTTGCCTTATCTATCCCTGCTTTGGTTCATAATCCCCACTTCAGGGCACTTCCCCAAGTCTCTCAGGAAAGCACGCAATTGCAAGTCTGACTTCATTACTGCTTTTCCCCTCTGTCACAAAAGGCTTCTCTTTGACAATTCATCCCATCATTCTTGTCCACAGTCAAATGCTTCCTAGTATCCCCTTGATTCTCCACAAAAAAACCCTGTGGTGGTCTGCATTTGATATAGTAATTTCTGTTACAAGACCCTTAAGTTTTGCTAGCTAGTAATGCCACCTTTCTTCAACGGTTAATGGTTGGAGTATTTCATACAATTTCTCAGGAGTATCAGAGTGGTTCTGCTTGCTCCATGCATCTTGTCTACAGTTACCACCTTTTAAACTCTGACACATACAGATGGAGAGTGTACAGTGAGTTACTGCAACAACAAAAAGCCACAAAAAGCAACCAGAGTACAGAGTAACTTGGGAAAAAATAATGGATTTAGAATTAGGTACCTGCTTTAGTCTTATTTTATTCCAGAACTATTTTGGAGTAGATCTATATTAGCAGATGAATGGTGATGCTATCCACTTACAGTATCATTTGATGAATCACAGAACACCAAGTTTGTAGACATGAGTCATGCTAAAGAAAAGTGGAGATAAAGTTACCATCTTAAGTAACTGTAACTCTCATCATGCAGTCTATTAAGATTACGCACAGATCATCTTCAGTGAAATAATTTCCCAAACAGCGATATCCTACCTGCTCTGTCCATAAAAATAAGAACAATCTTCCTTTTGTTTATAGCTTTCTACAGCAGAACCATCCTGCAGAGAAATCCATTTTTCAAACATTGCTCTTGAAAATTAAGGCCCCAAATGGGAGGACATTTGATTGCAGTTTGACCTCATTTGGATACTCCACATATGCCAAGTACATTTGTGACGATCAGCCAGTGTTCTGAAGAAATTTGTGGATATCAGGCCCCTCTATCACAGGCATAATGCACGCTACTATTTCCTTGCATTATCTTTGTGATAACCAGCAAGGTCCAGGGACTTGTTTCATACAGGATGGTATCCTTAGGCACTCAACTCTGTAAGCTTTAACATGTTAACTTTATCAACTGGCACAGGATCATACTGAAGGATCACACCTTTCACAGCCCACAGAAAGCTTTTTAGAGCACACTGAAACATAAATAAGCAGGAAAAAAGTCTACTCAAAGATATGATTAAATTAATGCATTATAGACACACACTTGGAAAATTAGAATATTTGTATGTCTCCATATATATTTTCAGATTCAAATATCAGATCAGACAACAATACTGACCACTTCAGGATGTATTTTTAGAAGAAAGTTTACAATTTCATCCTTTGCACAGAATATTTTTATCTTACTACACATATGGGGCAGAATAACTGTATTCTCTAGCTATCAGATGATGAAGTAGAGCTGTGCTATTGGCTATAATCCTCAAGTTTCCCGTGAGGTAAACATGACTGATTCATATAAAACCAGGCTGCTTAATACTTTATGTTTAGACTTTTCTGCATACATTCAGTTGCAAAAGAATAAACAGCTGTGCACAGAGTTTATGCTATATGCACTGAAAATGCAAGGAAATACTTGTTACTGACAGCCTACTCAGTTTTACATACCTCTTCTGTGTTGGTTTTATTGCAAACTTTAAGGAAAATATAGAACAGCCTTTGTCTGGACAGAATTAATGGTTCTAAAGCACTCTGTAAGATAATCTCCCCCTCTGCTCTTTCTTTTTTCCTGGTGCAACATAGTAGTGATAATATTGTAAATTCAAGAATACAGCATGATTCACAGAGATACATAAGAAATTCAATTATTTACAACAGAAGAACAATCACAGAAAAAAACTACTTGCCTCGAGAATACCAACCATCCAGTATACATCACATGAAGTTCTGATTACTGGCATTGGTAGGAGAGCACAGAGGACACCTAGGGGTATACAGCAGTTTTCTCAGTTGGCATCAAGGGTTCCAAAGACTATGTGAAGTGGCATCTGCTTATGATTGTTTGAAGCCTCAGAGAACCCCAAATGCATCAGTGGGTGAAATCATACCATCATATTTTTAAAAAAGTTAACTTCATAAGTATTTGCTACATATTTGTCAAAAAAATAGGTCACATGATGCAAATGTACACCAAGTGGACAGGAAGCATAACACAAGTCAACAGCACACATAAGGCTCCTTGACCTTCAAAAATGTGGGAGATGCGCAGGTGGGAATGTCTCATTTTTCTGATTCAGCATTTACTTTCCCATATTGTGGGGGGAAAAAAAAACAAGTTAAAACACTTAGCAAGGAAAAAAATGAGCAAAATGAAGCATCAGTGCTTTTCATTTCAGTTAGTCTTTTACCGTTGCTCTTGTTAAAGCATAAGTCTGCACAAGTTCCACCCTGCTCAGGAGGTACACGAGCGGCAGTGATGGTTCAAGGGCTCCCAAAATTCATTTTTATTTTCCTGTTTCTTACTTGCAAATATGCAGAACTGTGTTAGGGACTGTTGAAGAGAAATGAAAGGATGGCAGCTTCTTTCCTGAAGTCTGGAAGACAAATTATACAAGAAAAGGAAAAAGGCAGGAGAGTAAAATAGAGAGGTCACTGCCCCAGGTTAACCATTAGATCAGTGACAGGCCAAGAAACAAAATGGCTTCTGAACTTGCAAAGGTACAACTGTGCAGCTGTATTTCTATTCTGAAGCTTATCTGTATCATATCTCCTATACTGGGCAGCTCTGGTAATTCCTGTAACCTATCCTGCATGTTAGAAACAAAAGAGCTAATAGAACTTTCCTTTTCTATTTGGAAATAGAACTTTCCAAAATAAACACTGCTCCACTAGAAGCTTCCTACTGGAAGTCATTCACACTGGACATTAGGAGGAGCAGTTTCCTCCTTACAGGCTGGTTCTCAGATTAGGCTCCCAGATGATTTTATAAACTATACTTTTCTTCAGTATGGCTGGCACAGAGATTCATCAGACCCTCTCATGTACCTGTGACAGGCAGCCACAAAGCAGTTGAGTCTGATTTCTAGGTCTGCCCTGATTAATGGATGTATTTCTTATTTAATTCATCTACATTTTGAAAGTAATCCTTGCATGCCACGTGGGAGTTGAAACAGCCTTGTTCAGCCACACTATACTAAAGAATACCTTGGCTGCAGGTGGAAATGAGGCACAAGTTTCAGGAAAAGGAAGAATAAAAACCCAATTTAAAAATGTTAAACTTAGGCCAGTCAGTGCTATGATATAAACACACAGATTTTTAAGATTGTTCTGGAGAATTGTCTATATGGAAGTAACAAGAGGGGGAAAGGCAAAACCATTTAACGCAATGGACACAAATAGTTTAAGATTAGAACAAAGACTCTTGTATGAAGAAAGGCCAAACACATATCATCATTTTGGTGAGTGATTATTATTAACATAGTGTTTCCTGCAAGAAAGTATACCTAGCTGAAGTTGTAAAAGCAGCAGCAGATAAAGCAGAGTGCTCACAACTTAGCAACAGCTTTGAAAGTATTGTCAATAAAGCTACAGTTTGAAATAGGACCAAGTGATAGTACGTGATAATACTGCACAATTGAAGCAGCACTTCAGTATCTAATCTTGGGATTAGAGCAGATCTGGAGGTTCACACTATTGAAACCGTGTCAAGGCTGAATTTATAGCTCTCCTTGGCAGACATAAATAACAGCTACAGATTACTGGAGGCAAACTGATATAGTTCATCAGAAAATGCCTGTCTTAAAACCATGGAAACTTTTTCATCCAAAAACAGAAAAAGAAAATTTGTAACTGCAATAGATGCTGACACATCTGTTTCCCACTATGACTGTGTTTATATGACTGCTTCTAAAGATCCAGTTCCTTGATATTATGGTCTTTGATAAAATTCAGCTGAGCAAAAACCCAGCTGCAAACTAGCCTTTTGCCACGCAACAAGGACTTCATATACGTGAGACAATCATCACAGTGTACGTTTAGATACTGTAACCAGGGGCATGATGTATTTAGCACAGACAAAGGAAGCTTGAAATCATGCATTTCTTTAAGAGTATTCCATCTTTATTTTCAGTTTACTTCAAAATTTTTGCTGTGTATATACACATAAATATGTAAAAAACAGTTGAGAGGAAGGGCCCAAAGACAGGATGGCTTTGGAGTTAGAGAAAGTAATATAGAAAAAAAAAAGGGAGGAAAAAAGCTTAAAAAGTAGTACTATTTTGGAAAGTGATCTTGTAAACACTGTTTATCATGCTATGCCTAGAAACTGTCTGAGATAGGGCTAAAAAACATTATTGTGTTTGATGCACCAACCTGCCCGCTGTCATACTTGGTTAATGTCATGCACATGATGCTTCAAGTGTAGTCACTGCTTTTCAACAGCTACACAAATTTACACACATTTAGCAGGAATTGTTTACAAATTTTATTTTATGTTGTTGGATTTGCATGGAAATTTGAAGGGAAAAATATTGCCACTGAACACTGTTCCTTTTTTTAGCCTGAGTGACAGATGCATCTGCTTGAGCAAGAAAAAAACCTCAACTCTATTAAATCAGTAATCCTTCCATATGACATTGTCACACAGCACAGATGTCCTTTCAGAGCCTTTCTGTCAAGAGGATGCCTTGTCATTCCACACTGGCAGGTAGGGTTGTGAAAAATCAACCTTGCCTTTTATCAAATTTAAGCCAACCTTTGTGTAATTTGCAGTGGAACATAATGAACCATTGCCTCACAGAAGGTGCTGACATTTACACATACCTAAATGTTACCAAAATTTGGGAGCACCAGAGCTTCCTAACCAACAGAGTACGCCTTGAACGCTCCAAGACAGGCAGGTTCAAAACAGTGCTATAAAGTTCCCTTCAAGTTCACCTAATCTCTGTCCTATTGGAGCCAGAATAGCTAGAATATCTTACAAAAGATGAAGAGATATGCCAAATGGTCACAAAACATTTCAGCATTTTTAAGTCATTGCCATACATATAATTTCCTGTTATGTATGTGGCATATGCAAAAGATGATGTTATGGTTTAGGGCAAAGGTTTAAATAGGTTCCACATGCCTTAAAATTCACCTGTAACTTCACCACCTGCAAATATTATGGCATCCTCAAAAATCCTTACTGAAAACTTATGCACAGCCACTTTTCTAGGGACAATCCAGTAACTTAAATTTAATGCATGCATAACATGCAGGCAAACAATACTGCAGGCCAAAGAAATGCTTCATGTGAGTTTGCTTCCTTCGTGAACTCAGGCTAGAAGTCTCTCTTTACCTGCTGAGTCCGAATGCTTTCTCAAAGCCTGAGCTCACTTAAATTGTTTTTTCATCTTGAAGAAGCTCCTAAGACAACAGTAACAACAACACCCCCCAGCATATTCACTTTAATCTAAACAAGAAAATCTCTAGGCTAATAGAGAAATGATCATAATTTTACTTTTTCTATATGAGAGCAAGAAGCTTTCAAAGAACACATTTCTTTCATTTGCAAGAAATTAAATCTTGATTCAAAACTCTTCTCCAGCCCACTACTGTTTGCTTTCTTTGAGTGAAGTTGTAGCAGCGCCAGATCCTGGGAAGAACTACTCTATGTGCTGGCAACCTTGCAAAATGTATTTAGAGTCCCTCAGATTCAATATGGTAATATTTCTTAAGCACAGCTCTTCCCTGAAGCTCTTTATTTGAGTTTATGTTAAGTCACCAGCACTCTCTAATAGGGTCAGTTTCCTGTTGTTTATCCTCAATGATGTTTAGAGCAATGCTAATCTACTTCCTGGGGGATCCCACCATGATACAAGTCGCATTATTAATAGTTTTGATCACCATTTCCAGCAGGGACAAGTAATTCGGTTCCTGGAATCTCCTGCTTTGCTTTTCATAAAAAAATCACTATTGGCTGGACAGAATAAAGGAAAAAAATACAGAAGAAAAACAGAATTTTCTATAGCTAGCTTTTTGTATGTGGCCTATATTTTCTGCAACTTTCACCAGGACAATGCAAATCATAAAACAGAATAGAAAGTCCCCCTTCCAGGGCTCTTGATTTGAGATCAAATTCCCAGCTAGCATAAAACTATCTTCACTGATATCAGTGGAGCTGCACTAATTTCTACAATCTGGGAATCTAACCTATGGCCTTAACTACTAGCTTTTCAGTCCTTATCAGGATTCAAGCCCTCTATCAACATATGCATGTGCATTTAAAGACTTTTATGAAGAGGGAGCAAACTTGTTTATTCATTAGACTTTCAGTTTTAATCACCACCCCTTACTGTACTGGAGGATCATGAAAGCCCCTGGGTACAGCAGGGAGATTCAGAATGCTGCTTCTGCCTCTGCAACCCACTGATTTTATGTTCCTTCGCTTCTGAAATCACATTATTTGTTAAATAAAACTCAGAAGATACTTGTCTGCTTCAGTGATTTGAAGCTATACAGAACATTCTGGCTGTCCTGGATTGAGGACCAGAGGCAGCAAAAAACTCAGTCAATTCACAAGTCCTTTTTCCACTGTTCTCTTTGCTTTAGAAAAACTACTGTATTCTTTTTATATGAGCCTTATTTTGTCACTTTTTACCATAATAGGCTAGAGTGACTTATAGTATTTCCTCCACTCCCTCATGAGTAGAGCAGGAGTAAGCAAAGAAAAAGATAAAAAACAAACAAGATAAGTAACATTATACAAAAAAAAAAAAAAAAAAAGCAAAACAAAAGCAAACCTCTACTGTACATGTCCTAGCTGAAATCCAGAACTTTTGAAGCTAGGAGGGAACTTGGGGCCTTGTTTGCACCAGAAGCTCTCTAATTGACTGCACTGAGACCAGAGTCCTGAAAAGCACAATATGCAATACAATTGGGCAGAGCTACACTACCCCACATCAAACAAGTTTCCATAGGCAAAAAGAGAAAAGGATACAAGATTTGGAATAATATCAGTCATTCTTGGCTCTAAATTACTGATCTCACAGTTCTTGTTGCCTTTGCCCAGAAAGTTTTGTGCTTGTTTCCCCTATTGTAAGCATTTCTGTATGCGGCTTCTGCTTAGACTTAGAAAAATGGAAGTAGTATTATGTGAAATCAAGAAAGTAAGGCTACAAAACGAGGGTAAGCCAGTGCGCTGATGTTTCATTATACAGCTATGGTTGTTTAAGAGAGTCACTTTGCTGTAGCAACCACAGCAAAAGGGATTGAGTTCTCCTTTAAAAGTGCACCAGCTCTGCCACGGTTACCACAGCAAAGAAAATTAATCAAAGCTTCCCTCAAAGGTCCACATGCAAAAGTTTATACAACTCCCCTACCAAAAGAAAGGCAAAACTTAAGCCTGAAGAGAAAAAAAAAATCACCAATTTCAGACTGATATGAAATTTTCATCTTGTACTTTCCTTTCTCTGCCCCTCCAATGCAGAGTTCAGGATTCCAACTGGGCCAAGCTTTATACTGGTCTTCAGTTTGTGACAGGTCTCAGTTTTGTGTAGCACTGAGATTCAAAACACTCTTAAAGGAACTGTTCTGCAACACCCTACTTTTCCACAAGTTCTAACAAGCTCAGTGAAAAGGAAGTTATAAAACAAACAAACAACCCCCTCAACAAATCTGCACACATTGCTGCTAGGCTCCAACAGTGGATACATTCTCAGATAACCCCATGACATTTTCCAGTCATTGCAAAAAGGTGTGTCTATCCCCACTCCGGAAATAATCTAAACACTGATCCTCCTAACTGTCAGAAAAGAACCAGAGATGAGGGAAAACTTGATTATAGCCATTTTTGATCAAAAACTTCTCTTAAAACTGCCAATGTGAAACTCAACAAAAGTTTGCTTCAACCTATAGCAAACATTTGTGCAGAGTTACATCGCACAGAAGCAGAAAGGGACTGGGACTACGATATTCTTACAGGAAAGCATAGAGAACTAGAAGCACAGTAAAATCCTTCTCTTGTTTCTTTACCCAAAAGACACTGAAAATTTGAGGAACTGTTCACATACAGTATCTCAGAGAGGAGGAGGCAATCAGAACAACAGAGAATCAACTCTAGCAATGCATTGTCAGACAGTTTTATGTTAACATGATATTATTGGGCAGTTAATATTTTTCAGTTTATAGGGAGCAATGGGACTTCTGGGCCTATGCCTTTGTAGAAAGGCTTTAATTTGTTTAACACTTATGCAATTTTCAATTCCCTCCTTGAACATTTATCATCTGGCTGATCATTATGACTGTTCATATTTCCATCACAGAGTTTAGAGAAAAATAGTTGTGGGTCAAAAAGATCTTGCATAACAGGCGAGGGGAAATGAATAGTTTGTATATTAAAGTACTGTTAGATTTCTTTACTCAAAATAATCTAAAATGAGAAAGGGAAGGGAAAAGAATCATCGAAACTGCTTCTTAACCACTGACAGGATATTTTTTGTATGCAGCAACAGAACATTGGATATCTAGGTAGGATCAGAGCTCCTTGCCATGCCAAAACCATAACTGTTTAAAAGTTACCCTTTCCTAGTTTATCTCTTTACACTACATTTTTACTGTGAAATACTGTGTGGCTGAACCACCTTACAGCTAACAGTTTTGCGCTTAGAAACGCAACAGATAACCTCTCCTCCCACATGCTGTTATTAATAAAATGAGCTTTGTTCAGGATATAGCCTTAACTGTAAACTTTAATGGCATCAAGGCTCAAGAATAGAGGATATTTATTTTCTAAGGAAAGCAGAAAAATAATAAAAAACATATGAGGGCCAAGAGATATTAGAAAGGAAAATCTATAGTTGCCAGTCAATGGTTTGTCAGCAAACAATAAGAAAAAGGGAAGACAGATGAGACATCTCTACCTTTTGCCAAATCAAAGGGGTTGGAAAAATATTATTTGTTCAAACACAGGCTGTAAATGAGAAATACTGAAGGAAACTCTAAAATACTAGAGAAAACTCTAAAGATAAATCACCTTTTACTTCACACCTTACACTGCATGATACTATACTTCCCCCCCCCTCTGGTTTTGGGGAGAGATTTTTAAGAAGTGTCACTTAAAAATTGAAGTCCTATCGTCCATCTGGAAAATGTCTGCTTGAAGGAGTCTCACTGTCTCTAAATTCTTGTCTGTTGCTGTCATCGGTTGAATAGCCTAGTATCTCGTCTCCAAGAATTATAAGCTAGTAGAATTGTTGAAGTTAGCCTCAAAGGAAGATGGGAAAGTGCCCACTGGGCAATCCATCATTTGCCCGGTTTAGAGATGTTTAGATGTGAAGACTTATAATCCTGTACAGGGGAGTACTGCTGAAAATACCAAAGCATTGGAAAATGAAAAAGCATGGGGTGTCAAGCATCTCCAGGAAATAGGGGCACAATAGTGTTTCCCATTCTAAAGGTAGTTCAGTCAATGAAGTGCTGGAGATGATTATGTTTTCAAGACATTTCTATGGCTTACTTGGATGTCAGTTCTATCACCTCCCCTTAGCTCACCAGCACCTCAGCTGGTTACCTCAAAGCATCTAGCACAGAGGAAGGGGAATAAATATCAGGGAGAAACCTCTATTGCAAAGAAGAGGTAATATTCACAAGTCAGTGTGCAAAAAACTTGCAAATTTTTAGTATCTGCTTCACAAATAATCTGATGCCACTGAAGGCCTGTATGTTCTCTGGAAAACAAAACACACACTAAATTCTCTATTATAAATACATCCACTAGATTTTCCTCTCTATTTCAGAATCCCAGCATATTTCCACTGGCTGTATAGACCTTTTAATAAATTTGAAATGTATAGCATTCTGTGTATTCATTGACTTTCTGATCTTTTTCTGAAGGTCACTTAAAAATAATCCCAAAAGAGTTATGAAACACTGATTTAAAACTGCCAATTAATTTTAAAACTCAGAATTGCCTACAGTACGATCCTTGGAAAGTTAACATTTGCCATGCACAAGAATAGTATTGCTACAGATACCACCTGTTTCAAAATGAGAGAAAAGGGGGTACAGTTATTTGTGCCCTATAGCATTTCTAAATTTCAGTCTTCCGCAAACATTAACTAATTAAACCTCAGCAGCCCTCACCAAATATATTATTATATTAAGAACTGACCTAATGTAACCTTAAATGTTAAACAAAGCAACACAGTCTAAGGAAATGATAAAGAAAAACTGTTAAACTAGGGAACTGGAAGGTGTTCAACCTGTTTTACAAACATGTAAACATTTTAAAGATACTAGCCAAATTGATTACTGGTTGACATACAATCACTACAGATACACCATAGGTGAAGATGGCTCGTTAAATAGCATTTATCAGCGGTGAAGATCCTTGCAGCACACTGTTTCTGCTAGATGAATTTGATTTAGTGACAATGGTCTCTCTGTTAGTGTTTACAGGTTTAAAGGATTATAGAGTTCTTTAGATTTCAAAAGAACAGAAGAACCTGGAGGATTTTATTTTAAACTCCTGTTTATTTCCTAAATCATGTATTAATGAGATTTTTGGATATGAACCTAGCACTGCAGTGCTAAGTGCTCTAATTCTAAACTAGACCTCATTTTTCAGATTATGCTAACAATGGAAACACTGTGATTAATCTTTGTCTCACTCTTCTTCAAATGGCCTTAGAGAAGCAGAACAAGATTCATATCTCTGATCTTTAAATGTAAGACCTTCTTCAAATCTTACATTCTGCAACATGCTAATTTTATGAATAGCATATTCCACTGAAGATAGATAAACCAAAATGAATAGGCATACTTGAAGACATGAAAAGTTTACTATGAAGCACGAAGCTCAAAGATGTGCATTGTGTTTTACACCCTGCTGAATAATCATTAAAAATGCCCATAGGCCATAAAAACTTAACTAAAGTACAATTAAATATCTGCAAATACAGTATAAAGAGCAATTTAGAAATATATCATTTACTTGAAGCACATTAAAAATATGATATCAGAGCTTACATAAAAGTATCTCCATTTAATTTCTTTCAGAGCTTTCCCTTGTTTGAGATTAATTGCAACAAGAGAAATAAAATAGGCTATCCTATAAATATTGTAAGGCTTCTGTATTCAGATAGCACCAGATTCAGGAGCTGGCCCAGTTAATATTACCTGTCCAAGTTAGAGATTTTACAATTTTCTCTGCAGTACATTATTAAAAAAGCCTAGAGAGATGTTTTCTTAATTATTTCAAAAGAACAAATCAAAAGACCACATTGCCTCACCATTCTGAATATTTTAGGAAACATTCCCCAAAAGCATTATCCTATATGAACTTCTGGAAATCTAGAGACCGCATATTACATAATCAGACCTGTTTGTTCAGCACACTTTAAATTATAGGGTTTGCATGGGAGTGCTATTTGTTTTTAATATTACAGTATTGTTGAGAAGGTAACAATCAACAGTGCAACTTACACATCTTATATATTGCCTGCACCACTATATCAATATACCTAATTACTAGAACCTGCAGGGTAACAGCATGCTTCTAATTTCCAACCTAATGGACAAACAAGTAATAATTATTAAAATAATAGCAAGTATTGTGAATGACAAAATTCAACATAGTACAGCACGTGCATATCAACAGAACTGTTGATATGAAGGTAAGGGTCTTCGTAACAATATAGGAATAAAACTTGAATAAGTTGGTCAAGTTTTACACAGGCTGATACCATTAATGGGAATCAAATACCCATTTTTGCATCAATGACATAATGGGATCAGTAGCTTCTAAATCTAAAGCTTCAGAAGAGTTATTGATTTGGTAATCCACTGCCACAAAATTTAATTAAGATTACTGCTTATCAGCAATGACTAGGTCCATGAAGACATTGTTTATAGGTACATCTATCCCACTTTGTCTATTTATCCCATCTCTTTTGTTTGCTGGAAGTTTTTTTTTTTTTTTTTTGGTTCAGGTGGGATTTGAGGGAAATAATTTTTTTTTTAGCCTACATTCTCCCTCATTGCTCAAGTGTTGTGAGATATTTTGGCTTACTGTGGAACTGTTTTCTTTAAAAATGAAGGCTCTCCACAAAACATACAGAATAAGCACTAATAAAATATAACAATGTCAGGCAGAAAGTCCGAGCAGTCCCTTACATGAGAAACATGATATCTAGAGATATCAAGTATCTTTTACCCTCCTTATGCATATCGGGGTTTGCACTCAGAGTTTCTTCGTCTGCCTGCTTCTAACTGTGGGCAGGAGCTAGGCATCAAAACAACAGGAAAGGGGGGAGAGGTGCACAAGCTCTTTGTGTTCTTGACCCATCCTCATGTATTTCTTACTATACCTTCACTATGAGTAATTAGCATTTTTATTATTTATGAAGCACTTAGAAATAGGCTAAGGACCTAAAAACTAAAGCAAACACAAGAGGGACAATCTTAATTCACATAAGAGGAACATAAATGGATAGGGAAATATACAAGGTCAAAGATTACAATAGTGTGGCAGCCATATTAGCAAGAATTGCTTACAGGATACATAAGCTCATGATATTTTATTTTCCCTTTCCCTTCTCCCCACTTACTAAACCTTTAAAGACTGAAGAATAGGTAAAATATACCAAAGAATTACAAGTAAGATTCTCACATCATTTTGCTCATGAAAAGGTAGCGAGCTGGGAAACGAGAGAACAAAGTGGATAGAACCTACGGAAGACCAGAGAGAGAATGCTAAATATGAAAGGAGATCAGATCAGAAAGAGATAAAACAGGTAGTGAAACAAAGACAATAAAGAGGCAGTGCTGGAAAGTGAAGGAAGTGATAAAATCAAATCGACAGAGATAACCCGTCCAGAATTTTTCTTCCACTTTATTCTTTTTAAGCATCAACTTATAAGAACATAGCTGCTATATACATACACCAAAGTTCTTAGTAGCATGAGAAGTTTTGTCAAAGATTTTTTTAGTTACTTAACCCACTTACCCCTTAAATTAAGGCTATACAACTTCATATGTTCCCTCTTATTTTCATATTCTGTTAAAATATCACTTGAAATATAAGGCAGCTACATTGCATGCCTTTGGCCATGCTATCTAAGCAATGTTCTTCTCCTGCTCTTTCCTCCAACCCTCCAAAATAATGCACACGTACACATATATGAACATACGTATGCTACATACACATAAAAATATTCCCACATATATGTATATGTGTAAAAAATTGTATGATTTTATTCCTGGAATTAGCCAGATTTATACCTGACATTTCTATCGGGGCTAAAAAAAAAAAGTATTATACCCAACAGGCACTTACAGTTGTGACAAGTTTATTTTTACCAATTTAGTCCACATGTTCCAAGCTTATGTTTGATACCCCAGAGGGTTGTGCTGCCATCTAGATGGACCTGGACAGACTGGACAAGTGGGCAGTAAGAAATCTTATGAAATTCAACAAGGCCAAGTGCAAGGTTCTGCACCGGGGGAGGAATAACCCCAGACACCAGTACAGGCTGGGAACTGACCTTCTGGAGAGCAGCTCTGCGGAGAAAGACCTGGGTGTCATGGTGGACGACAAGTTGACCATGAGGCAGCAGTGTGCCCTCGTGGCCAAGAAGGCCAATGGGGGTGCATTACCTGGGGTGCATTAAGAGCGTCTCCAGCAGGTCAAGGGAGGTGATCTTGCCCCTCTACTCAGCCCTGGTGAGGCCACATCTGGAGTATTGTGTCCAGTTCTGGGCTCCACAGTACAAGAGGGATGTGGAGCTGCTGGAGAGAGTCCAGCGCAGGGCTACAAGGATGATCAGGGGCCTGGAACATCTGCCCTGTGAGAAGAGACTGGGGGAGCTGGGCCTGTTTGGCCTGGAGAAGAGAAGGCTGAGAGGGGACCTGATCAGTGTAAATAAATACCTCAAGGGAGGCAGGGAGGAGGATGGTGCTGGCTTCTTTTCAGTGGTGGAATTCCATTTAATGGAATTAACATTTCATTTATATCCTCAGGAAGTGATGTTTATTGCTGCTTTCAGTGAAGTCCTGTCATTTATATGAACTGATAGCATATATGCATCCAGAGCATATATGTTAAACATATCAATGCAAGTAATTGTTTAGTTATCTTCCAAAAATAACTGAATACACATACATGATACATAATTTATAAATATATTAACATAAAGACATGAAATGATACCAATGCTTCCAACAGGTCAGTGGCTGGACAAATTTCTGTGTTACCCTTGAACAACAGAATGTTGACATTTTTGTACTCTTTATAGTCAGGTGAAACAGATGTGCAAAAAATAAGACTTCCAGTTGAGGAAATAAAGGTTATAAAGATCAAGAGTTTTATTTACTGAGCCATAATCAAGATACTGTCTACATGGCAGGTGATTAGAAAAACTGTAGTAATTGCAATGTTGAAGATGTTTTACTGTACGTGATGTATGTGCAGCATTCTATTAAATGGCAAAAAAGAGCTAATATCAAAACACTAAGGCCTTTATTTATTGAGTACAGAGATTACCCACAGTTTAAGGAAGAATGAAAAGTAGTGAAGGCATTTTCAACTCAGAGCTAGCATAATCTGCCCAATACTTCTATAGTATTTAAATTGTGGAATACAAGATTTTCTACCACTTTAACAAAAAAAAGATCCATTAGAAGATTTAGGAAGCTATACAAAAAGGAAAAAAACCTAATTTATTAGGATGACAACATTTTAAGTTCATAGGCTTCCTTTACAAATCTGAGTATTTTAAATTCTGAACTTGCTTCATGTGACAAAGGATTATCTCTGCTGTTGAAATACACAAATAGGCATTGTAAGTAACCATTTGAACATGCATATGTATCTGAAGTCCAGCTTCATAGATACATAAAGATTCAGTGGTAGAATTGAAGCATTTTAAAAGAAAACTCACATTGAATTACTGATGAGCACCAAATTCACACAAAAATTGAACATAAACAAATGGCATTCCACACCCTGAAGTATAACTAGAACACAACAGTAATTTATCACAAAATAAGGAATTAGCTATAGGATATCAACTTCCAGGAACAAACCTGTTTTACTTTTCCCTGGTAAAAGTTGAAAATATAGCAAATGCCTCACTTCTGGGCTCCCTGATGGTTCTAAGGACAGAAGTGGCTCAACTGTCAAAGTTGCAGAAGTGGCAATAAAAGGTTGAGACATTTATTTCCAGACCTACATTTTGTTTAATATTTTTACTTGTAAGCACATGAGTTTTGTATAGACTTTTTTTCAGTATGATCAACTATTAACTGAAGTTTACAACAGGCAGTTTCTTATTTACTCCAAGCATAAAAAAGCCTACCTACTTTACTAATAAAAACGTGCATTTATTCTTCTTTAATCTAGCCAGTCCCATAGTTCTGTTGTGGAGGCTGGATTTTATTTCTGCTTTTGCATCAGCAACAGAATCGGCCACCGGGGATTTGATCTTTCAAACATATTTAAAACTGAACAGATGAACAGTTCTACTGGCTTCACCAG
>NW_010583100.1:88770-101494 GCF_000705375.1 Tinamus guttatus
CTAAGCATGTGCACAAATACCTATCATCTCACACTTGCGCAAAACCAGTACAAGATCTTTGTTAGCTCCCAGCTGATGATGCTCTCACTGAATGAGGAAAATGGTCAAATGAAAAATTAGCATGGCTCTACCATGTCTGGGACTGAAAATACAAGATACATTATTATGCAGAATACAGAAAACCTGCTTATTTAGATCTCTAAAGGGCAGGAAACTGCATTGTACAGACATAGCTGTAGACTCACTGCATTATGTGTTGGAGTTGGGAATTATGCTCTTCTGACCTGCCAAATACCTACATGACACAGCAGCAAGTTCAGACAGATCAATTTCAAAACCTGCTGAAGGTACAGGTCCACTAAATACTTCTCCAAAATTAACAATCAATTTCAGTTTGGCAGTCAGCTCCCAACACAATTCAGGTAATAATTCTCTTGCATAATTTGTATTATTTAATACAAAGTACAGAATGGATAAGACACACAAACTAATGAAATAAGATGTCTCTCACAAGTCAACAGACAGGTCTAGAAGGAAAAATAGATAAATGATGGATGGCAAAGCAAAGTCTAGTAGTTTAAAGTAAATGTGGTTTAAAGTAAAATTTCTACAGATAAGTCTATCAGAGTAAATAAAATTAGAAGTAATTAGAAGAATGCCAAATTAAGCACGTAACATTTTACAAGAGGAAAAAAAATAAGGGCAGATCTATCTCAAACCATGAATGCTGGTTACACTATGGCACAATCTGTAATTACAGTATCAGGACAGATGTAGAGGTGAAACTGAAGACTAGTAGCTTTACTACTATTTGAAGCAAGGAGGATTTAGAGCCATCAGACTTAAATTGACCCGAGGCCGGAGATGAAAAACACAGAAGACTAACACGAGCCAATATAAAAGAATGACGACAGCAAAAGGATAGAAATAAATCTCCCACCAACAATAACACAGAAGAGAAATAAAAGACATTTCAGGACTGCCTCACTCAAACAGGCCACAGCAAAATAGCAGTAAAAGCAGTGTGCTAGTAACCTCTGATCCTGGCAAATCCCATGCTCACACAGCAATGAAAATTGTTAAACGGAAAGATGTAGCAACATGTGTGGAGCTTGGATGAACACACCCACTTGCAGGGGAAGAGTCTGGAGGTTACACTGCACAGACCCAGTCCTCTGCTTGTACAAGTGAGGCCTTCTAAATTTCTGTCCAAGCATGATACTAAATACAGGCTTATCGTGTAGCAATCACATCATACCAAGCCTAACTCTCACACACCATTTGAGCCACCAGGTTTCACACACTAATTAACAAGGAGGCAACGAGGATGGCTGCTGGCATAGATTTTTTCATTATTATCAAGCATTCAGGAGAATCAAAAGCTTTCCCATCTTAATGTTTGGAGATCTTAACCCTTCTCCACAAACTATGACAAGATGGTTTCAAGGCTTTTCAAAATGTTTTAGGAGAAGGAAAAGAATAAAAATCAAAGTCCAGTAGTACCCAAGTCAAGTACTTCCTCTCAAAAAGGTCATTTGTACTGTTTCCCATTTTGTAGCTACATGGGAACCTCTCTAGGTAACTTTATGTTCAGAGGTATCCAATTCTGACAAGTTCACCTATTATGAATCTGAAAAGCCCCTTTTAAAAACAACAAATCATTTTGGGTGAGAGCTTTCCACTTGATTAGCACTCTTCAATGAGAAAAGCTTTGTCAAAAAGTTTTTAACTCACTAAAGTACATTTTTATCTGTCGAACAGCACATAAACTGAACACTGTATGG
This sequence comes from Tinamus guttatus, assembly GCF_000705375.1. The sequence goes on from NW_010583100.1 coordinate 90,555, forward strand.
ACTATATATTAGAAAGGGTGTTAAAGTAGTAAGTCTATTTTGGCACATCTTTAAAAGACAAGAATTTCAGGACATTTTTTGCTCCAAATCTGTGGCTCAGACTTGCGTCTGGAGCCAGGATGATTCCAGAAATTATCCAGAGAAGAAGATGACAGCATATCTAGGTTCAAACTGCTTATAAGAATGCAGTGCAACAAGATGTTGCTGAGGAATATTCAGTAACTTTTCAAATGATGCTGACAGAAGGGAGATGCCTATAAAGCAAGATTATATCTACTAATATAAATGTATAGTTACATTTATATGCATATTATAAATGTTTACTTAGCATACCATGAAGTCAAATCTAACTAGAAGAGAAATACCCCAGTGATTCAAACGAGCATTTTGCAGATTACATAGACTCCAAATAATGTTCTGCAAGTTGGTCTGGCAGAATGACAGTAGCAGCATCTGTCCACTTTGAAACTTGTGTTTGTTGTACAGGGAAGGGAGGCATTTTGGGATGCGCACTCATCATGCTCCAACTGCTGCTTTATGAGAAAGGCTCAAAAGAGGGCGGCAGTGATTTGTCACCTTTGCACGAGCACTTGCTCCGCTTTCCTTAAGCCCAATGACTTAAACCATGCAGGGGCTCCCTCTGCTGTTCTTTTTATTTTCAAAACTGTACCAGGAAAAAACACTCCTCTGCCAATTACCTCTGGCTGGGCAGAAAAGGTGGGGAGGATTGGCATATTGCCCTCATATCACAAACTTTTTGTGCTCCTCTGTGCCAACTCAACCTATCGACCTCAAGATTAAATCTTTGAATATGAAATAACTAGTTGAGATAAATATGGGTATTTATATACAGGTATTTATATAGCAGATGCCCTCTTTGGACTGTGAAAGAATACAGTAAGATGGCTACATTAAAAAGTGAAAGAACTTTTTTTTTTTTTTTTTAGCAAAAATGGCATTGTTCAATCATATTGTTCATATGTAGATGGTAATTTCAAACCCTGATTTATGCTTACAGGTTGTAGCAGAAGTGACACTTGGACAATTTAATAAATCGATTTTTTTAAAAAAATCTCTTTACAGTCAAGCCCTAACTGTGACACCTCTTTGGATGCTTACTTCATGCCTGCAAACTTTATCTTGCATACAAAGCAGCCACATATCAGCCACCCTGATTTTAAAATATTCAAGAATAAACTTTCCCTTTATTTTTTAAATTGAAAAAAAAAATGCACAAAAAATACAAAACAATCACCAAAGCTCAAATAACCAAAGGTTTCCCACGTTTTCCTTTTAAATTTATGAAGCTGAAGCAAGCAAGCTTCTAAAACTTTGTCTTTTCTTGCTATTGCTATCATTGCATTTTTAGGTAAATTGGACAGTAAATATTTGCATTTTTTTTTTTTAAATCATCCTGTTAAAATAAATCTTTAGCTCCTATAGCAAATTATCTGAAGTTTTCCCTCCTTCAGAGACTTCTTTAGACTGATTCTGAAGAATTGCAAAATACTGTGAATGTGCTCATATCTAATAGGGTCAGGTTTTCCTTTTCACTTAAGTATGTGAAGTGCAGAAGGCTAACGTCTTTGCAGCTTCTAAACATTAGGCAAGGTCAGTGGGGGGAACTTGAGGAAGAAGAAACTATTTCTGCCCTTGGAACACTGTTTCGAGTAGGTGAAACTTGCCATTGAATTTCTACTGTGACATCGTTTGTATCAACAAGGATATCCCTAAATGTCACATCAGGGTGACTTCATTTTCCATGTCTGCTGGATTTGCTTTGCATAAAGATCAAGATGCATACAAAAATGCGCATGTTTTCTTTTTTCTGTTAAACTACTAAGTAACTCAGGATCACACAGCAGCCTTTTGCTGTGACTAATCCCTCCAGATTTGGTCTAGTCTTTCAGGCTGTACTTCCTGTCTGAACCCGCTTATGCGCTCAGAGCAGAACGAAAAACAAAACAAAAATTCAGCAAAGAGGTATTTAAAAAAAGAGACAAGACTCAAAACATTTTCTATGCAAGTTGGACTTCAAAGAATCTTTAGAAAAGCTCAACACAAAATCCCAGTCATTCCTTGGCTTCACCACAGTCTTTTCTAGGATCAGGTTTGAGCCCTTAATAGTGAGAAACTCCATCTTTCTTGCATGTTGGGAAGAAACATGTTTGTATCATTGCAGCTAAAAACTTCACTGAAGCAAGGTATCAGATTTAAAAATCGGCACAATAAGCCAAAGGATTTTTTTCTTTTGTTCTATAGTTAAAAAGTTTCAGTGTCATTTCAAAATTAATTATGCTTCTTCACAATATCTATTTAAATACAGAACAAGAGACTAGTAGATTTTAGTACAACATTCAGTAAGAACTAACCAACATGCCCGGGACTGATTGTACCAATGTCTTATTGATGATGGAGAATAATCATGTTTGCAAATACTACCCACAGAGACTCACCTGTGGACACGGTCAGAAGTATAGGGAATGATTAGGAAATGTATGATTCCGTGCATCTGTTTTGTTCCTTATTTTAACTTCATACGATGAAAACTGCTGTAAGTAAACTCTTCAAATGAAGTATGCAGCAGACAACTACATTTACATATCATATCCTACAATCCTTTGTTTTCTAGAGTTATATCTGGGCAAATAGGCCTTGCACTGAAGCAGCCGAACAAATGTCATCCCATGGACATTCCTGCAAACCACTGTCACAACAGAAAAGCTGGCAGATCTCTCTCCCCTTAATTTATGACCTATTCATGCATACTGATCTTGCAAAGCTTCTACATGGTCTATGATCTTGCAGAGGTTGACTACATGGTAAACCCTCCACACCCCAATAAAAGCAACACAAAGGGCATAACAATGCCTCAGAAGTCAATAATGTGGTTTAAGAATAATATGGTCTATCCGGGGAATGACAGCATAGACTTTTACAATAGAATCCATGTTACCATCCTACTCTCCTCTCCCACTATAGAAAGCAAGGACAGTAAAGCAATGCCAGACAGTACATTTCTGTACACAATTTGGGAATAATTTGCACATGCCCGATTCAGATTTAACCATGCCCTTCTGTGATATGAAATACAACCAAACATTTCCTTCCTTCATAGTGATTTACTGTTTTGCAGATTAAGTTTATCTTCCCCACTATCTTCCATATAGATTAAAAAAAAAAAAGACCCACTACAAATTGAAGCCTTGTAGAAAAGACTTATCAGGATGATCAAAAATTTACTATTATAAAGGTATAAAGGTAGTTCAGAATGGTAAAAGTTCAGGAGACATTACATTGCATCAGGTGCTTCTTTACATGTTTACTGTAGTTTTAAGATTAAAGTGCTCCTTAGGAAAACAGTTAATAAGAACAGCAAAAGATTATGATAGAAATCTATCCTTTCATCCTGTTGCACAACATTCATAAGTGGATGAGATATAGTAATGCCTTTTATATATGGTGACTACACGAAAACTACATTTTTTGCTTCACCTTTAAAGATAAGGAGATCTCTCAATTTGGGGGAAGTCCTATCTGATGAAAAAGCAAGCAGATATTTTCTGCAGTTCTTAAGTGGCTGAAGTCTTCCAGAAAAACTCACTTTTTTTCACCATGCCACAGTAACTGCACATCATTATCACTTAAAGTTGGCCAGCACAAAAATCTACAGACTCTGGAGCTAAGTTTGAAAGCTGGGGTATAACATCATAAAATATTACAAAGCTACTTACAGCAACGCAAAGGCAATAAAAATCAGAGCATAGTTTTGACACAAGGAAAAATTAAACCCTTGACTACTTACATGTTTGTCCATGTTAATTTCATCTCCTTCAGCATAATCATTCACCTTGTAGGAGTTTCATTTATTCATTTTTAAGAAAAAAACTAATGGTCTAAAATACTCAATTACTGTCCTACTTGAATATTTTCTCCTTTATCAAAACACATATAAAAAAGCTGCTATGCTCAACTGCTTTAACACCTTTCTACTAATATTTTATCTTTCCTCTTGAAACTTTCTTCCTGTTTGTGAAATCTGTACAATTTGCAGACAAATATAACAGGCATGTATATATGCCTAAATACATGTCAGTACTAGATACTAACGTATTCTAAACCATAGAAAGTGCACATTCCAGATAATTGCAAGTAATGTTTGAATGATGAACTGTGGGGAGGGTGCTAATGATGAAAATTTTTTTGGAATACAACTGGATGAACATATTTAGACTCAGAAAGATCCACTGAAGTGGGAAGCCTCTGTTTTACTAACTAAACTCCTGGAATAAACAGTGCATGTAGAGTATTAGTCTGCAACCCAGAAATCATTGCAATGTAAGACATTGAATTACAAATGTGCATTAAATTACATATTGTTACAGTGTTTCCCCCCTTTAGGACACACACAACACTTTCCTCCTTCCTGTCTGACAATATGTTGCCATGCTATAAAAGCCCTAATGCCCATTTCAACGATTAGCTGTACATCAGCATTACAACTTTAAATCCACAAGTTTCACATCAAGCATTAAATGGGATGAATATTGATCTGCTAAAGAGGATTTATTTATTTCTAGCTCTATCCAAAGATCAACTACTAGCAGCTTTTGGTGGATCTGTTGAGCTCTCACAGCACAAAGCTACTGCATACATGACACTGGACTTGACATTTCAGTTCTGGAGGAAAACCAAACAGTAAATTCAGTGCAATAATCCTAGATAAATGAGATGATCACTGGAAAAGCTGAGATAGTTAAGTGGTCTATCAGAAAAGTCCAAAGGATGATATTGAATTGTTGCTACATTGTAACCTCTCTCACAATAACATGGCACAAGATCACCATATCAGATACCAATATCATTTTCTTTAAAAGGCAGCATGACTTCAGATTATCTTGAAACACTTCATGACTATTCTCTAAGCAGAAGACTATGCTCAATATTCATTGAATAAGAAAAATGTCCTGTTACCTGTCAAAATAACCCCGATAAAACCCATTAGCTATTCATTCCTTTTTTTCGTCCTATTTCCTCCTAATGTACTAACAACTGTGTAATGTGTTAAAAATACAGGTACATATTTCAACCCTCACAGCAGAGCTAATAGGTTTGCTGCAATTTTAGAAAGTCCTTGAAAAGTTATTTTCAAAATATTTCAGTATGGATCATTTTCTACTCTTTAGCATAGATAAAGTAGAAAACATACAAATAAGTTGATGAAGATGGCAAGTAGATTAGTGATGGACCAATTGCTTTGTCTTTTATACACAAATGGCAAGGGTGCAAGAGCTTGCTGCACTTTCTCTAACTTTGATAGGGAGTGCTTGAAAAACAGTGCAAGAAGCCATGATATTTTGCTGTTCATTTTATTTACACAGGAAACTGAAAAATCTAGTCAAAACATTCCCCCAGTGCTGTAATTTCATCAAGCTGTATCACTGAATAATAATGTTATTCTAATTACCTGTGTAGTTTGTTTTTTTTCTTATATCTCTTCATTAATTTTCCTGCATAAAATAGCACTTCAGAACACTGAAGAAATAAGAACAGTGATGTATAATGGGGATACTTCCTTTGTTTTTATTATAAAATCACAGTTCTAATTTTAAAGAAGATCCATGCAGCATGTTATCAAAAACAGATCTGAAAGCTGAAAACCAATGCTTTGTTTTGGCTGCCTGATGGCTGCAAGTTGCTAAATACCCTTGCAGTAGAACAGTGTCTGCATTGCCAAGGGTAGAGGACTTTGGGCAGGCTCCAAGTGTCAAAGAAACAGAAACAAAATATCTTTCAACAGTAGCCTCGACAACCTCAATTTTTATTTATTTATTTATTTTTAAATCTTCAGTGTAATCAGGGTATAAAATAAATGATATTCTGAAGCCAGTGCAACATATACTAAAATGTACCTTAAAATATATTTCAAATGTAGAAGCCAGAATTATAGATATCTGAAACAACTGGAAACAAGTCTGAAAAGGTAACCTTAAATCTTTCCTGTACGAGCTCTGTCAAGTCAAGTATCTTTAATGGTGCAACACTAAGAAGTTATCCCAAAGCCTTCCCTTCTAGCAGACTTTTATTTCTGTGAAAAAGAACCAAAGCAAAATTAAACACCATAACTGCAGCAAATAGTGGAGTTGGTTATATGCACTCTGAAACTACGTAGCTATATGTATTTGGAACACAGGAATCAATGCTAAATTAACATGCGTGTAATTTTCCTGTCTTTTGTATTTTCTTAACTTGGCCCTCTACAAAATGCCTTCTCAGAAGAGTGTTGACACTTGTTATTCAAGTTGACAAAGTTACTTCAAAATGCTATTTCTCAACTACTTATCAAATTTTAAAGAATGAAATAGAACATAAAAATCTAATACAAATTAATACCGTTTATAAACACTTCTATACTTTAGCAAGAATGTTTTCACCAACTATTTAAAATCATATATAATTGCTTAATTCCCTTTAGGACATGATAGTTCTATCTAATAACAACTCCTTTCCCCCCCCCGCAACAAGTACTCCATAACACATGTCATCTGGAACAGATCGCAGTGCTCCCAAGTTTGAACATAAGCAAAATTTCAGACACAAAACTCAATATTCTGCCTTTTATTTTATGTCCCTTAGATATCTCTCTGCAAGAGAAAGGAGAGAAAAAAAACCATACGCACTTTCTTCTCATTGCCCTTGTTCCCTATTCCTCACAGAAAAAGCAAAAACTCAAACCACCAAAACATGCTCCAAATTTTCTTGTCTAAATTAATTTACCCGTCCTCGAGCACAACTGTATCTACACATAGAAAATGAAAACTCAACTGTTGAAACAGAGATACTGGTTGTCACTAGAACACCCACAGCCAAGAACATGACCAAAGGCCAAACTCTGCATCAGAACTTCACCTAAGCAATGTGGGAGGAGAGGAGCGTGCAGTGCATAACAGCATACCTTCTTTAAGCAGCAGCAGCTCTCAAACGTGCAGCACTATCATTTAAACCACAGGTACCTTTCCAATCTGTATTTCCACACATCAATATGCTTGATCCCTTATTTCATTCTTGCAAGTATTCTTCTTTTGAAACAAGGCATTGCTGCTCTTTGTGATATGTTTATCAGAAACCTTTGTAACATCAGCTTCTCCCGCCACTCAGAGAACCCAAGCTTTTAGGAATGGTTGCAACCCAAAGCTCTATACAAAGCACTCCATGTATTATCCTTCTTACACCACGTGAAGCACAAATGAAGATCTTTTCTTTTGAGGTATTGTTCTACAAGTCAATTTCTAATGCTACCTAAGAAAACTCCTAGTGGTATCAAAAGATGCAATAAAGCTCTCTAACAGTAGCTGATTTGTATGCAACATTGACCATAAGGGTAACTCTTCAGTAAACCTGAATCTCATATATAATACATAGCAGTTAATAAATCATAGTATAATCAGGTGGCTTAGAGCCAACAATACCCAAGTAGTAATGGAAAAGGAGGAAGATTTATAGAGAGACTGACTCTGTCTGGATTTTGCTTTTAAGAGACTCACAGAGTGCAGCAGGAAGACCTCACTGTGGTTTCCAAGTGGACATCTGTGTCATGCTGACTCGTCTCATCCTTCCCCCAGCATTGCCCCTCACTTACCCCAAGTGAGGATGCTGCTTCACTCTCCAAAATCTTCCTCTTTGACCTTGCACAGGTTTCTGGTCTATCGACTCCGCAGCATATTGTGCTGGAAAGGAAAGAGATCAACAGGAGATCAGAGTGGTGTTCCTGAAACTTCACAAAACTAAAAATCTTGCATTAGCTTTCAAATTAACCTAAAAATAAAGAATACCTAAAAAGAACTTCTTAAACCACTTTCTCAGTCCTTAACTACAAACTATTCACTGTCAGATTTCCCAGCTTCTAAAACAGATTTTTTTTAAAAAAAGGAGAAAACACACTACAGTGCACACAACAGGAAGAGGAGGGTTTTCTTCTTCTTCTTCTTCTTCCAATATCAAGGGCAAAACTCTGTTCTCATTGGAGACCCAAGAGAGCAGGATATTAGAAAGGAGAGCTGCTGCACAGACCTGAGAGCAGATTCTTTTTAAGCCTATCCATGGCAATCAGAAGCTTTCAGTCAGACAGAAGTGTTAGAGCAGAAAAAAAAATAAAGAGGTATCACCTCAAAGTTAAACAATCTTGCAGCTTCATCAATAGAGAAATATTAATCTTATGTTTTTAAAGACTAGCATGACATATTATTCCTGGAGTTGTTAATCACATTATTAAAATAAGTTTTTAATAAGAGATTAATATATTTTAACTAATGGGAATTTTTTTCTCCTCCTCAATTTAAGTTAAGTTTATGACTGCCACTGCTAAGGACGTGTGGGCTCATTGAAAGTTTACTTTGAGAAAGCAGAAAAGTTCCTAAATCAAACTATAACAAGATGTCATTTCCCTGCCCTAAAAAGCAAATTTCATATAGACACATGTGCCTATCAATGCTTGTTTTTCTTTACCTGCCCTCCCCTTTTTTTGATTAAAAAAGCAACAACTGAATGGTGGATCGATGCTCTATGGCAACATGCTTCTCAAAATTAAAACTGCTATATGCAATATGAAATTTCAATATGTAAACAGACCAGAAGTATGCTAGCAAAACCGCAGCATGAGTTGTACCTTGAGGATTCCTATTGCACAGAAAATAATCCTTCTACAACACAGAATCGGCTCATTTATCGAATGTTTTAGACAAGCACTCTGATGAGAGGCAGCTTCCAGTCAGCACATCTCAGAGCAAACACTTCCCAGCAAGGAGTCCCTTTCCTCCCACAGTTTAGCAGCACACAAAACGCCATGTCCTCAAGTCCGTTCACTGTTCAGAAATTATTTGGAGGAGACGTTTTTTCCAACAGTCGGCAAGGGCTCCGCGCAGCCATTGGGCTCCCTGCGCGGCTGCCGCAGGCCCCGGGGGACACCCCCCGCAGCCATACTACCCTGAACTACATATATACATATATATCATATACACACAGATGTTTATACGTAGCGGCTCCGCACGGCTCCTAAACGACTCCCGCCCTTGCTTCGGGCGCCCTTGGTTTGCAGCGCACCCTCTTGCCGGGCACTAGATGGCGGCACCCGCTTGCGGAATGCGAGAAAATGGCGCCGGCCGCAAGGCACGGACCGTTAAAGGGGCGGGGGGGACGCCTCGCGCGCGACGGTTGACGCCGGGTAACGGTCAAATCGCCGCGGACCGCTGGGGCCGCGCCGGGAAAAGACAAATATTCCCATCCTCGCCCCCCAAAATACGAGGCAAAAGTGACCGAAATAGTGCAAGCATGAGCATTTAAAACACACATTTAAACAAAGGCAATTGCAAGGGAAGCTTAGAGTGTTTTATCTGTTTGAGTTTGTGTTTTTCCTCCAAGCAGCAGGATTGCATTCAAGGAGAGTAACAGCATTAAACATCCTTTTAAGTAATGGCTACAAAGCCACTGCAATAGCATTTATAATAAGAGAGAAAGAACTGTTTAGCAAGTGATTCAGACTTGCTCCATGTTTCTGGATGCAGTTTGGCTCAGTTCACAGGGATGACACGAAGCAGCACTGCAACAACTGGCTGCATGGTCCTTTTGCCTTCACAGGATGCTGCGAGGAGGCTGGTTAAGATGGGATAGGCGTGGGCTGTTGCCAGCATCAATGCTCAGTTTCGTCCCTTTGCTCCGGTGCTCACGGGGACCCTATGCGCACACCTTGCGCAGGTGCTGTTTCTCGAGGAGACCACGCGGAGACAAGCACCTGCTCACAGCAAGAGAAGCAGCCCCGTTCCCGTCCCTATCCCTACGCCAGCAAGCCAGGGCAGCGCAGGGAGGAAAGCACGGTGTACTCAGAGGAACTAAATCACCCTTGCACGCACAGCGCTGCTGACATGTAACCCTAAGGAAGGCTTCTTCGTGCATGCACACAAGCGTTTCTAACACAGAACCTAAGCCTGCCAAATACACTCCACATCGTCGCTACAAATAGCCAAGAAAGCGTTACTCCAGAGCTCCTAGTGAGCAGGAGTGCTTTGCAAGGAGCAGTCTGCTGGCACATTCTGGTGATTCGCAGTCTGCAGTGTCTCAGCCTGCGGTTCTACTCCGCAGCACCTAGCCAGAATATCCCACTGTCAGTCAGTTGTGAACAGAAAGATACAGCTCTGAGTTAAATGAGAACAAGAACAAATAAGAACTAAAAAGGTACACTGAAATGGAGAACAAACTGTAGATTAAAAAGGGGGGAGGTTGTCAGTCAGGTTTCCTGGAAAAAAGCATAAATAATAAACATCCTCTCTCTCAAGAGCTCCCCAAGTTAAAAGTGTGAAATTCCTAAGTATCTTTTGACCACAATTCCAATAAGTAATGCTATTTCAGTGCACAGGAAAAACAAACAAAACCAAACACACACAAACAAAAACGCTCAAATATAGCACATCTTCCTTTTGCCCTTCTGCTTCAGCTTCCTCCACAGGAGGATTACATGCACCACATTCATGAGTGCTAGTAACAGTACAAGAGCATAGCCTGGCTGAAGCGCATTTAATCACTGTTTAATCCAGATCACAAATGGGCAAGAACCTCAGAGGAATAAGATATCCTAAAAGTCTATATTGCTTGCTTTTAAAAAACTGTGCTTGATAGGCCATGTGTAGGCTGTCAAGCAGATATAAAAGATGCAACTCTAAAATGGTGATTTAAGCTTCCTTATTTGCTCTCATTTGGCAGTGGTTTCTAGTATATGCTGTTTGAAATACTGGTGCAAACTCAACAAAAGATGATGTAAGACTAAATAAAGAGGGTCAGAAGTTTGGGGAGAAGCATGAAACAGTAGCAGTGGAGTACAGCAGCTGTTAAACTGTGCACAGCAACGCTGCAAATAGTTTATGACAGGAAGTGAAGATGATTCCGCAATC
>NW_010583100.1:101539-119962 GCF_000705375.1 Tinamus guttatus
ATGTAACCAAGACTTCAGGGGCTAATAACCCTGCTATTGCAAGAGATGGTACCCCCCTTCTCTCCCATTCCAAATAACTCACTTCATTGACTGCAAACAGCAAGACCACAACTGAAAGAAAAGGGATTTGTGTGATAGATTCTCACAAGGACGTGATCTTTCTGGGATGTGATTTCCTGGCATCAGTGTCCATTTCCTTCTATAAACCGGAAAGACAGTTTATGCATTTGGAGTTAAAAAAAAACAAAAAGATTCACATATATATTTTATAAATCCTATTTAAAGCTACTGGCAACTTTAAAAAAATATAAACCAATCCTGATAAATTGCAATCTGGCAGTTGTAATATGAATATGTTTACTGTGTCCATCAGATAATTTTACAGTAAAGTTTTATTTATTATTTCTTGCCTGGAAAATGATTTAATTTTACAAATTAAATACAGAATTCAACAAGAATTTGAAGCACTTGACAAAAATAAAGCTACATGGGGCATGTAGCGCATTTTATGCCTATATCTATAAAATATATACATACATCACAAATATTTAGGTATGTAAATACAGATTCTGAAAGTATATATGCATTAGGGTCATAAATACTCCAGTAAGTGGAACTACTTACACATACACATTTATGTATTAGTGTGTATTAGTTTACAGCAGAACTAGTATATAAATATGGATGTGCCATATGTGCATGCTATGTTTCGAAGATCTTTATTGTGATATAAAATATTCTTTTATGATGAATTTGAGGCATGTCTTTTAAAGAAAGCTATTTTAAAAGAAGCTATCTAGTTCATCGAACAGTTGAACAGATAAAACTGGATAATGATCCAAATCAGACCCCTTGTGTATACCATACATGCTACAGAGAAATCATTTTCTTTGTTTATTTAAAAAGCAAACAAAAATCTCTATCTTGCTGCATTCAAAAATATAAATCCCACTGCAGCAATGCAAAGCAGCTGTAAACTAGTATTAACTTTCATTATGTTTCACCACAAGAAGACTCAGAGCCTACAGAGGCATTCCCACAGTAGTTTAAATAAAAGAAAAATTGCACTAAGTCCACGCGTCCTTAGGAGTGCAGCCAGGTGCCCACACCATAGCTGCAGCAACCTGTACCTCACTCCAGCATGCCCAGGTGCCATCCCCACTGGAGCCGCCTGCCCCTTGCACCACAGGCTGGCCAGGCACAAGCCAGCTTCTCCCAGGGAATCAAATGGCCACATTAGCTGTGCCCCCTCTCCTGGGATTCCCTAGCTGTGCCCACAGGGCTACATGGCTGGGATGCAGGAGGGCTCGGAGCTCAGAGCAGATGCTCAAGCAGCTCACACTTACCCTTCCCTCCTAGCCCCTCTGAGTGAGAACTCCTATCTCTAGGCACAGTGACAAGCCGGTCTGCAAACACGCAAGCGAGAGCATTAACCACAGGACCTCCTAGGCATTATTCATGACACCCCCACCTTCCCCACTGCAGTATCAGATACATGCTTGACTCTGGGTTTCATAAATATTACTTGCTACCCTTATGCCCAAACCCTCTCTGTGCACGTTCTTTAAAAAAAAAAAAAAAAACCAAAACGAAACAAAAAAATCCTATTCTTTTGATTCCTGCAGAAAATAGGCATAAATAACTAGGGTCCAGTTTCATTCTCCAAATTATTTGTAGTTAAGTCACTTGGAAAGTTAACAGACTTTATTTGTAACTATGAATTGGGAACATAAACATTTACATGACCTTAGCATTCATACCACAATTAACTATAAATTCTGACTGGACTCATGATTACTTATGGTCAGAGTGCAGTATAAGCATATAGAGGCTTTCCTAAGGCCAAGCAGAAAGCCATCCACAACTTGAAAATCGCCTCAAACAAAACACATGATGAGGCTTTTTGTATTGCCGAGACAGCTATTTCCAAAATAATCTGATCGAAATATATAGCATTGCTTGTTCAAACAAAGATTATTCATACAAGGCATATTTCTAGATTGGGCTTCACTTCACGTATATTGTAATTTATTACCCTGGATTACAAAGCACTAGAAACATTAGATGCCTTTGCTAGCGTTTGCCTTCATAGCACTCGCACTGATCAGTTATTCTTCCTATTCTGGATTTTATCTTTAGTTTGCTGCTGCTTCCCCCGCCCCATACCAGTCATTCCTGTTCTCTTTACCTTTACCTTTACTTACGACACACCGCAGGTCGCATATGGATGTTTACAGATAGCAAGCGCATGGGTGGGGGGTGAGGCCACACAAGCAGCAACTTGTTGTGCCCCATACCAGTCATTCCTGTTTTCTTTACCTTTACTTTCTACACACCGCAGGTCGTGTATGGATGTTTACGGATAGCAAGCGCGTGGGTGGGGGGTGAGGCCACACAAGCAGCAACTTGTTGTTGGAGGCAGCGAGCGCAGGGGTAGCGGAGCAGGACTGCTCATGGCAGGGCCCGGACCACAGCAGCAGCAGCCACCACCTCTTGAAAGCAGGTTGGGGCCATTACTGGTAATTATAGTTAATCAGCAACAATCCTCTTGACCAAGATACCAATCAAGACCCAGCACTACCCTAACGGGGCCTAATGAGTGTAATGGAGGATGAAGAAAGCCTGATTAAACTTGCAAGGCACCGACTGACCCCAGCAGATGATGCTCAGCATTTCACAGCCCCTGGCTCTCACCTCCTGCCTCTGCTCCCTGGCGTGACAGCCCCCCGGCCAAAGCCCGGCCCTGCAGCTACGCGGCCAGCGGGGCTGCACTGACAGCTCTTTCGGAGAGTCAACACGTAGTGTAACAGGCCAGCAGCAAAGATGAGCAACTGAATTAGACCTCTACTCACATATGCAAGTGGAAATAATACCCAGTGTATATTTATGCACACACACAAATGTATAAAACATATATACACATAGATAAAATAAAAGCATCTGTAACCTCCGATTTGCTGATTTCATTAGGGGATCTAAATGGATCATAACCCTTTCCCCCATAAAGCAGGCATGACAGCAATTGTAATCCTTAAGATACTAGCTAGGAGTAAAAATTTCTCATCAAATAACAATCACCAATTAATGGCTGAAATTCTTACAGATCAGTAAATGCACATAAATTTCTGTTTGAAAAGGCTCTTGTTCAGAAAGAAATTTAGGAAAAAAAATTGTCTTTACATCAAAAGTTGTACTGACAGAATAACTGCAAATTATGCAAAGTTTTAAATGTAAGAAAAGGTGCCACTTCTTGCAATGTCTGTGTGCATACATATGTGCATGCATACACATGTACATACTATACAAACAGTGTCACAGGAAAAAAAATTTATAAAAAGTTTTTTCTCTATTCACTTTCTAACCCAAAGAATCAATGTTAGCAGGGGAAAAAGAAAAGTTTAGTTCTCTAGACTTCTCCCAAATGTAAGGAAGAACAGATTCAGGCTTTATATACAGAAATACAGCTCTGTCAATGCCCCTGTACTTTAAAGGAAGAGAAATTTGCCCCAAAGCCATAGAGCAAAACCCTTTGGTCTCATTCAAAGCAGTGCAGGCCCGTGGGCTCTTGTGTGACTAAACCCTTCAGAACACCTAAAACCCAGCCAGTGTGTGGAGCTCCTTTGCTTTGTAGGAAGTACAGCCATAATTATTCTGGTTTTGCAATCAAAACCTGTTCAAGTGTGTTTGCTCATCATATACATTCCTTACAGAAATCTTGTAATCGGTTATAGATTCAGGGGACAACTAGAAGCAGGCGCAGATTTAGGAAGATGGCCACAGTTTTTAGGATGAGGGGCTCTGCTGGGTTTTGGTTGGTTGATTTTCTCCACTTTCGCTGGATATTCATACCAATACCATGGATTCACTGAGCGCCTAAACATCTACCTGCTGGGCTGATACCACAGTGACCAACACAAACGCCTCCCATGGCCAGACACATCCAGCCAGGCCTACTGGGCCTCCTGCTCTATCACCACCCTCCGTTTCACTACCTGAACCCTGCCTGGACGCTTGCTCTGGGGACAGGGACACAACCAGAGGCAGGACACACATCCTCCCTCCTGCCCTCCACCCAGCACAAGGCACAGACAAGGCACACTTAAATAGCATCTAGAGCCTGCTAAACTCTCTCCTGGAAATAGAGGCAAGGTTGCCCTTGCCCCATTTTTTCTATTCAGAGTTTAGGCACTGTAAGAGTATAAGAAAATTGAAGCCATGAAGTTACCACATAAGGGTTTTTTGAATGAAGGGACTCCACTGCCTGTGAGCCTCCAGCTACCTGCAAGTTCAGCTAACATATGATATTAGTTATGATTAAGAGGGGGAATGAGAAGTGTTTTTTTTTTTTTTAAGATACAGGAGAACATACACCCAGGTACATCTTATAAGTCAAGTGTGTTTTTAATAACTGAAGTCTGCATTCTATCTGCAAAATATTACTGAGCGCTGCACAGGAGCACAGCTTTCGGCTCTGGGCAGAACACGCTTTGCCTCGGCAGCCACAGGAGCCCCAGGCTTTCCCCACATAGGATCTAATTATTCTCAGTGTCACCTCAGCATTCACCAAAGTTGCCCCAAACTTACATCATATGAAAGAATAACCAAGTCCAGTGAACATTCATCCTGTTTAGAGGCACCCGTTCAACATAGCATGTAATTGTGCACCTCCTTTTATCTTATTTCTACCAGAATTATACAGCCTCTGAATAATCAAGAGACTCCCACTTCTACCTAATGGAAGTGTGATTACGTGAACCACAAACCAGCATATTTCATCATATACAAACATACTCCACACTTACAAAAATAACAGCATTTGTCAAATAGCAGCTTGAATAATAGATATCTGTTTTCATGAACAAGACTCTTGTGGTTTTAGTGAACTCTACAGAAAAAAAAGAAAAGAGAAAAAAGAAGAAAGCGTCAGTCATATGAAGGGTAAAAATAACATAACTAAGGCAAAAGCCAAAAATACAACCACAGAAACTTCTCTGACTTCAAATTTCCACAAGAAATGGGTCAAAAATATGATCACTTTTCAGCAGCTGCGGAAGGGCACTTGCTTTATCCATATTTTTTTTGGCTTGCTGTTTAAAGGACCCCCAAGTGTGAGCACCCATTGAAAGCCCCTTGTTTTTTCTCTTGAGATTCTCCTTTCAAAGAGTTAATAACAATTAACTGAGGTTAATAACAATCAAAGTCTTTGCTCACTGAGCAATGATGTAACAGAGTTTTCAATTCCCTGTGTCTGGAAACAATGAGATCAGTTGGCTTTTAATCTCGGTGCTAAATCATTATTATGATTTATTGGTAGGACCGTATTCAAATTTCATTTTTGTTTCGTCCTCCTGCAGTGGTGGTTTGGCTGCACAGAATAACTGATAGGCAGCATATTCAGCATAGTGATGATGCTCAAGGCTGGGATGCAGGGATGTTTCTCAAAGGGAGAGGACAGGATTCCACATTTTATTCAAACATTTTTCAGCCTGAAGAATTAGGCAGAAATCACACTAACACACCAGCTGTCTGCTGATAGGACATCAGTTGCATTAAGCATTAGGGAGAGACCCAAAGTGGTATGCTAGCAGCTCTTTTAAGCAGCCCAAGGTAACACTGAGACCTGAATTTTCCCTAATTTGTCACACAACTCAGGAAAGAAAGAAAAGGGCTGGGCTCAAAAAAAAATGTGGATGGAAACATCTTCCTAGACATCATATTAACAAGAATCGCCCCAGAGGAAAAGTTTCCTTTACTTTCTAGCATTTTGCAATTCCTCTCCACAGGGCAGCTGCAGCCCCAACGCTTGCTGGCGAGGCACAGTATTTTCAGTGCTTTACACCCATTTGCATTTCTTATTTAAAGGCAGCCCATTCTGAACGCACCCCCAAAGCATCTCCTTGATCCAACTGCCCTGAGCCAGGCTGATATACGAAAAACAGTTTTGCTTATAAGACTTGTGATTTTTGCGTCTGCCCCAGAATTAGAAGGATTCAACAATTTCTTTGCACCTTCCTCAGCCTAAACGGCAGCAGCCTTTGCACCTAAACAGCAGCAGCCTGCCCAGCTCACCTCACCCCAGTGCTGGGAGCTGGGGCGGGCGCATCAGCCTTTCCCCCCCAGACACACAGCATCCCCCCACTGCAGCGAGGGCTCCCACACAGTGCCCCCCATCACGGGGGAAAGCACAAAGATGCAGATGTTCTACCACTGCCATTGCCAGAGGGAATGTGCACCTCCCGAGGGTGACAAAGCTCTTCAAAGGCACCTTTTTACCACAGCTCTGCTGGCACATTAGTGGTCCCCAAACTACACGGTGAAAAACTATTGCCTTTCAGTTAAATAGAAATTACTTTTAGGCTGGCTACAGGATAGGGAAAAATCTGAAAGTCGCTATGGGCTCTTCAAAGGAACTTAAACCCATGCTGTTCATCTACTACTTTGGTGCAAAGAGTAGCAGAAAGCCAGGCTGGGACAAGGAGTTGTGTGAGATATGAAGACACCACTGGAAAATAAACTCTTGCCTACACACAAGATTTTTCACCTTAAACTTCAGTGGCAAAGATTAATCTTAAAAAAGGTAAATATCAACTGGCACGTAGAAACAGTCATCCTATTCAGTGCATAGAAACAGTCATCTTATTCAGTTCATAAGTCTTGCACTGATTATAAATTCCACTTTCGCTTGGAAAAAATCTATTTAGTCAGGTCATTTACTCCCTGTTTATAGAAATATTTTATGATTCCAAGGCTGAAGAATTCTCACCGGTATTAACTATACATAGATATAGATTAAGTAGGATATAGTAATTTTGGTTTTAAGCAAATAAATTTTTCGTTACCACTTTTATTTTGCAAGTGGAAACATTTCTATTATTATTATTATTCCAGGTGTTAGAGGAGTGTCTCTTATTAGTCATTTTTGCTCACATTTAGGCTGATATATTTTATTTATGGTTAAACAATTGCAGTGTTTCCTAAAGGTAATTTTACAGATACGTGCTTTCATTTTTTAGAAATTCCCGACAGAGTCAATTGGAAATATCTGAATCAATTATAGTGTGTTCATACTTGCCTAATACCCTATTAATTCAGAAATAACTGATGTAATCCCTAAAAAGGGAGAGTGCTGAATCTTCCTTTGTTTTACCTGCACTCTCCTCACCAATTACAGAGGCAAACCTGCTGGCTCAGAGGGATTTGGGGCTGCCCTCTGCCAGCCTCGCGGTGCCTCGGGATTGCACAGTACCTGCCACAGACGTCTCCGAGCCGCCTGGGAGAGGCTGAGCAGCCCCGTGCTGCTCACTTCCCCCTCCACAGAGCCTCTCTACCTGCCCTGGGATGCTCTGCACTACCCCACACGGGAGCTTTTAGCCTGCTGCGTGGGCTGCGGGTATCGTTTTCCAGCAGCGCCGCTTGGTTCAGGTAGAGGTGGCCCGTGCCCAGCTCCCTGCAATGCTGTCGGAAATGAACAATATTCCTCGCCTTGCTCTGTTTGGGCAGAAGGCACCAGACAGAACAAGAGCCCTGTTATAACTCGTGTTTCACGGGGCGCTCTCCTAGCAAAGTTTCCATTGATATGTTATTACTGCTGGCTATTTATATAGACCCAACTGTGTTATTTCCATTTTAACGCAAGGACATAAAAGCTGGAAATTCACCAAAAGCACAGAAAGGAGCCTAAGTGCCTTTGAAAGTAAAAGCCTGAGGGAAATACCAGGTATTAAGTGAAATGGATTTATGGCTGTTGCCAAAATTTGTCAGAGCTTAAGAACTCCTTAAATCCAAAGTTATCCAGAGGAGAAAGTGGAAAGTCATTGGTTAGACCAGCAGTACCAGTGGTAGCGATGCCGGTTGCAGCCACGAGCAGCGGCACAAGGGGCAGAGCTCCCGCAGCGGCGGCGCTGCCGCGCGAGGACGGCTGCGGCCTCCCCAGCCGGCTGCCCTTCCGTTACGTACAAAGCTCCCTGGCGTGCACACAAAAGTGGTCTCTGCCATTAGCCAGAAATTCTTCCTTCTGTGCTTTTAAATCCCTTTCGCAATCACTTCTATTGATCTTCCCCCTTACAGCCACTACCTTCCTTTCCCTTCAGCCAGCTCCATTTGCACTGTGTGGAGGTTGGCATCCACAAGCCCATCCTTTCAAGGCTTCATTTGCCCATTTAAGGCAAAAAATAGTGAACCTCTTGCTCCTGTTAAGAATTTCATTCACTAGCCATTGATCTGTCCTTCTCAAAGGCCTCTGTACACATCTGAAACCTCTAGGCAATACTTTAATACAAATAAATTAAAAAAAAACAGCAATAGTGATCTGTATCACATAGGCCAGATTATTAAAACAGAGCCTAATGACTTCAAGTTGGAGGCGATCTTAACACTTGGATCTTTAGAACAAGGGAGTTCTCCAGGTTTGCAGACCAGAAGCGCATGGGGCACTGTCTGCGCGCGGATGTCGGCGTCACGCAGCGCTCCGCATTCACGCTGTCCACAGGCCTTGCTGGTGACTGAGAGCAGGCTCGGCTGCAGCGACTAGCACACGGCAGAGCCACAGCTCTCCGGGGGGCAGGATCACGCATTTAGTTTCCCCTTCTGCAGACAAGCAGTAATTGCACTGTGAACTTTGTTTCACAATTGTCTTGATGATACCTCCTGGATTTAGTAATCATCAAATCTCAACTCTTCTCTAAAATGAGAGGCATGGAGACACGCTCTAAGACAGTAAGTTAAAACACCATGTATTGCACAACTAAGCTGCCTAAAGAGCTTCGATCTACACTTTGGCTTCGTTGCAGGTTTTCAGAGGCGTGATTCACTGTTTTGGAAGAGGCTTTGGTCTGAACTGTCTATCTGGATTTTGCAACACATCTAGGCAAGTTTCTCCTAACAGTTTGAATTCCTATCCAAATCTACTAACAACGTTTTCACTTAAAACACTCCTGAGGATCTCTCAGACATAATTCATATCTTGACCTTAAAACAACAGAACAAATAACCACAGTTTCGTACTTGAATTTGAAAAGATACTGCAACTGAAGATCTTTGGTAAGATGTTTAAGAACTCACACTGCCCATGCTGTGAGAACCAAGTCACCATATCCTCTAGAAAGCAAACTGCCCCTTCCAGGGCAGGAGCACAACTCAGAAGATAAAACAGAAGTTAGAGCAACGGACATCTGGCGATTGGGCTGCTAATCCTAACTTTACTTTAGATTTGCTCTCTCATCTTTGAGGCACAAGCCTTTAAGCTCTACTCTCACCTCCACAAAAGAGATGGTTCAGTGAGACTAGATCAGTCCAAACTGGGGCCTCACTTTACCTCAGGTGCACCTGTGGGATGCTAATCCCAACAGGGATTTACACTTCGCTCTTGAATTCAAGTGGTACACTGTGCCCTATAAGACCTCAGCACCGGTAGCATGACCAAGCATTGAAACAGAAAGCACATCTTTAATCCGGGTCCACATAAGACAACATCAACCACTCTTCCTTTCCTCTGGAAAAAAGTTAACATTACAAATCAGGCATAAAGGCAAGTGCATTACAATTTCTTGCAGGATGCAAATGTAGTAACACTTTTAAGTGATAATCACAATGCTACTGGAAGAACCATCGTGTTTATTTTCTCTTTGATACAAGCATAGGGCTGTAAGGATAAATGATTGTATTTTAATCAAGCACTGTTATTTCATTAATGAATTGGATTAAGAAACTGATAATCTCAATGCAGATGGAGGTTCTATCACAGATAAACCTGTGTGTTTAAAAAACCCACAACAGTACATCATTATCCAACACCTTAAACATTTTGTGCTTATGATGCAAGTTCTGGGAAGAGAGACTCTACAGCACTTGGCGCAATGGGACCCTGACAATCTACCAAGGACTCTAGATTCCACCATCATACAAATATTTATGCATAGAGAAATTCTTAAAGGCTCTGTCAATTTACAATTTCCGCAATACTGCCTCAAGCACAAGCCCTGGGTAAGTCACATCTCCCTTTTGACAGTCTCACAAATCCTCCTGATATGCATTATTCAAGCTTGCACCATTGCTGATGTGCCCATTTCTCTCGGGACCCACTTCTGAATGTCATATTTACAGACTTGCACTAAAGTATATTGAAATTGGTATCAAGGCTGGGAAGCTAAATGCTGCAGTGGGTTAATGCATTAACCCTTCACACCTGGAGACCTGAGGTGAAACGTGGCCTCCACTGCAGTCAATGGCAAAGTCTCATTAACTTCAGAGGGGCCCGGAATTGACACCAGGGGTTCAAGCATTGCTCCACTTGCAAGTAAAATGAGCCAGCAGCACTACCGAAGCCTCCAGCACCTGCCAGCTTTGCACCGAGCTACCAAAGGGCCTGGGGCCCCACAGGGATTTGGCACAGCAGGACCTTCCCAAGAGCCAGGGGCCTGTGCCGGGGCGCAGAGGCAGCAGCAGCACACGAGGATGAGCAGCACTCATCCATCACCCCAACGTCCCGCTGTCTTTATGTGCTGACCTTGGTGCAGATGCCAGGCCATGCGTCCTATGGCCTATCCCTTCTACCACAGCCAGGCACAAACAGGCAAATTGCCTGAATTCAGAAAGAATTCTCACTAGGCAGAGAGCAAAGAAACATTTTTCCATACTTTTATTACATCTGAGGTATTTGATCAAGGTCATTAAAGGAAATTTAACACTGTAATGTATTTAAAGCCACAGTAGATTGAGTTTAGAAAATAGCGTGTCCCATATCTGGCTCTAAAGCTTGAGATAATCTCCAGAGAACATTAGAAAAATGCTTAGAATCTTTTATATTTAAGTAAATCACGACACCAATCTGTCCAAGTGAGAACAGGCAGCAGCATCACCACACGTTCCCTCTGCAATCATTCAGTACAATTTTCATACCAACCTCAAAGATTGATCCATTTCGAGAAAACTTATCGTGAGAAATATGAAGACTAGGGACATTTAGGAAGTCATCTCTCCATTACTTTCCCTGACACTACACTTACTCAGTGACCCTAGCAATAGATTTCTTCCTTGTGCATGGATAAGGCTAAGTCTAGCATGGTGTGAAATTATCCCTCTATTCTCTATAAAAAATTAGAAGCAAAACTTTCCTAAGATATTTGGAATGTAACTCTGGGAATCTTAAAGATTAAAAGAACTATTGGCAATGTAGTTTTGGAAAATGTGCGTGTTTGTCCACATTTAAATGGGAATGCGGATCGCTTAGTTCTGCGCAGTGTCTTGCAGGATGCTGTTTTGAACAGACTCTAACAACACCCTGTTGAGAATTGCTTTCTCTCCAACACTCGCGGTTAGCATTAAATATGTGGCAGTTTAAGCTGACAGCAAACTGGCATATATCAGTAGGGCACTTTTCTTCCTTATGAAGGATTCCTTTAGTGTACGTTCACTCTCCAGCCATCAATATGCCAGAGGCTCTGACAAACACTGTTTGATGCGCACTAGACATGACTCATCCTGCCTGCAACCTGCCTGCCAAGTGGCAGAGCAGAGGGAACCCAGTTCCTTAGCAGCTCTTTCCTTTCCAACAAATTGGAAAGGTTTGACTGAAAGCCCCATCTAGAGCTGTAGCCACATGGCTGGTTCTGAGGGGAAAAGATCTCTACAACCCCTGCTGACCTTTAAGGTTACCGCTGTCTCACAAATGCATCATTTACATTTGTAGCTACACTTTTTGTACAATTAAGATGCACAGAAAATTGAATCGTTTGCTCTTGGTACTTCTGAACTATGTACAAACTATTCCTGCCATAGAAAATTGCTGCAGCTTTTCTTTTACCTGTAAATATAGCTAGTACCTATGTAGATCAACCCACCAGAAACATAGTACTACATCTCCCTTCCGAAAGGGGCAGAAAAGTTTCCACTCCCACAAGCCTAGGGCTCAGTGCATGGTTTGGTGATTTATTTTAGCCACAGTAAGCACTGATAGGAATTAAGTATTAGCATATGCCAGCTTCCAGGTTAAAAATGAGGAAAGAGCTAGCTAGCAACCAAGTGCAAGCCAGGTGAAGCAGCAGTGGCATCACTCACACAAGGATGGTAACAGCACCTACAGTCAGGTAGGAGTGGTCAAAGGTGTACAGACCTCAGGACTGATCACCTCAAAATTGATCAAGACACTACTACACTTGCTTAAAAAGCAGTGGTACACCCAGGAACACAGAGCCTCACTCACCCTGGGGAGCTCCTGATAGAGAGAGATAGGAGAACTGACTCCCAAGTGCCTTCCTCAGCCGAGAAAGCTGTAGCTTGCAATTTTGATGCTCTGCAACTTCTTAAACTGATTTTGAGGGCAGAATAGTTCTTACGGTAGAATCACAGGCACTACGAGCAGAAGCAAGATGCTGGACAGATTGCATGCCAACTATGTAAGTTTGGTTTTGGCTGAACTCCTATCCAGATTTAAGTGATTCGAGAACTGAAGCTTTCAACACTTTCCTTGGGAAAGCATACCCTGATGGAAAAGACATCAATTACCTAAACAGATCATGAGTCATTAGAATATTTAGGGAAGGAAAAAAAAGAAATGAAAAAAAGAAAAAAGAAAAAAGAAAAAAAGAAAAAAGTAACGAGCCACAAAACCCACAGAGGTTCTCACGTAACCAAACACTGCAACTTACAAAAGAAGAGTTGCCTGGATGGTTTGCAGACCTTGAGTCCCAGAGGTAGAAATAAGCAACAGCTCACCTGGCTCACGTGTAGTAACATACACAGGGTTATAGTAGTAGTATTACTATCATATGGCAGTATTACTGTTTTACTCATTTCATCCAAATAGGCTCTTCATCCCCACAGGATGGGGATGTGCTTCTAGGAGCACAGGAAGCAGAAAATCTTCCATTCTATGATTTTAATCTTCCCATATGTACCAAGAAGAGTGTGAATCAAAAAAGCAAGAGTTATAATTTGAGTCAGGAGAGATTTTTCTGAAAGGACTGTGTAGCCAGGGAATCTCTCTTCAGCTGATGGATCACACCTTAAAATTGTTTGTATGAAGCACTGCTATCACTTCAGCTAGAGTACTGTGACACATTTTTTAAAATATATATTTATTTTCACACAGGTGTGCATACACATATATATAAAAAAGTGCTTTAGCAGAGAATTCATACCCATCTGCTTTAGTACAGGAAAAAGACCTTCACAGACTGAACACCAGGTAGCTTAGCATTCAAAGACCCTGCAAGTCTTTTGACAGCTTTGCCTGAGCAAGACTCGGAAGAGGCTTCATCACAAGAATGGGAAAGGAGACACTGCTGAGATCTTAAGACTAGCAGCAAACATATGCCACAGGACACTGAACTTGCACAAGGAGTTTACCGACCTTGTATGAAATGATCGCTACAGTTGAACACAATTTAGATTTTCTGGATTTCCACGCAACATTGGAGAGGAAATAATTTCCAATCCCCTGATACAGGGCAATACGGTCTTGGCTTCAAGCTAAATTATTCATTGCTATGCTGACACAACATATAGAGATTTAAAAAAGCATAGAGGAGCATGGAAATCCCCCGTAAGTAAATCAATCAGTTATATATTTAAACTACTGCTGTCACTGTCAAAGCTAAGAAATGAGAAAGTGCATTCTTGAAATCCAGGCAATACACAGACTTCCAAGAACACATTTAAAATCAGGAGTCTCCTCCTACAGTTTTGTCAATGAGTTGAGTACAGCCTGGGGCAAGTGCTGCTACCAGACTCAGACGTTCTTTGGCTACTCCTACACTGTCCACGGTGATAAAAGCACAGAAAGGCATCAGATTTGATTGCCTCCAGCATCAGGCCTCAAGTATTCGTCCTGGTCTGTATAACCAAAGCCCAAAATGCTTCTTTCCACATCATTTCCTGTCATCAGAGGCTCATATAGCACTGAGGAATAAAGTTTTCACTGCAAGTTTAGCAAGTGCTGCTGGTAGGTGCCCTTGGGATGGGGGGGATACTCCTCAGCCTCTGGCTGGGTTACAGCAGAGAGAAGGGGCTTGATTTACACTGAAATGGACCACCAGTTCTCTCCCCTTACTGAACCTGCCTCCCCACAGAGCACAGGGACCTGTCAGCCCCCATGGCAGCACCGGGCAAAAACCCTTTGCTAAAGCCCCCAGCCAGGCAGGGCCCAGGCCTGGGCCCATGGCCACCACAGCGTGTCTCACGTGGCCACCGGCACACGTTCCTTCCGACCAGGAACAGGCTGCAGGAGCGCTGATGTGCAGCACTACAACCCCTTTACTATAAAAACAAAGCAAGCAATTTGGAAAGCATCTGGCAGTTCAAAACAGACAAGAGTAGACTCTGTTCAGCCAACTAAATCCCATCAGCTGAACATTCTAGACCAACCGCTACCCCAGGATTAGCACTTACAATAGGATATAAATCCTTTCAAAAGTTGCATTGTCAACACTGCTGCCACTGAAGTCAATAGCCCAAATCCCCAAGTGTTTCAGAGGGTCTTTGACTACCAACCAGAAGAGCAAAAAATAAAATAAAATAAAAAAAACATTGATAGGAGTTGGACTAAATGTAGTGATCTTCATCCCTCACAGTCAGAAAGATCTCTCTGCCTTTACACATTTTGCATAGGAAATTAACCAAAGAAACTCAGAATATACAAGCTTTCAAACTTTAGGAAATAGGCTGCCATTTCCAGCTACATATTATTTCAAGGAACTAAGAACACACTCTGAAAGGTGGACTTCTATTCAGTGTCTTAACAGGCATCCAGCTTGCTGGCATGTTTACAAATGGAGGAATCTGTGTGATTTAACCGTCTGCTATGACGATGCATCTCTGGAGATCCAGACCCCATTTTCTGCAGGCTGAGTAGCACCTGGCTGGCTGTTATATACACAGGGTACCTATGGGTCTGAAAATTTAACAGCGATTTGTTGCTCAGACTGTGGAGTAATCCTTGGCCATATTAAGGGCAAACCTCGCAAAATATCATAGAAGTTCAGGAGTTAAACATCAAGGAGTGCGTAGATAGGTGTGCGCGCTGAAAGGGGAGCTGGTCACATTTATATATGTCACAAAGTGAAAAATGCATAAAACCTTTGAAGAATTAAACTTTTTCAAGAAATAAGTGCAAGAAATGACACGGCTTCATTCAACCTTCCCAACAAGTAGCATCAGTTTTGGATTTAATATTTACTGCCAGCTAGGAACTAAGTAACTTACCAGATATTTCTGCAATTATGTTCTACTTTGGAAAAATTTTAACTCCCTAGCTTTGACTATTGTAAATAATTTGTGTGTGATATATCTGCCTTACGTTTGGGGTGATTGCCCATGCAATCCACAAAATCAACTGTCAGGATAAAGGCAAGTTTTCCACGAACAGGAGACCATTTGGATGGCACTGTGATGAACACATTGTTTCTAAAATATTGTAGCTCATCCTCCAACCCATAGCTTTAATTAAAATATCACATTTAATTTTATGGTACCATAGGCCAAGATGTTTGCAGTAATTAGAATTTTGACTCTTACAGTGAAACATTTTGATAACGTAATCTTTTAATGACATAGCAGACATTTCTTTCTGATGTGCATGCGTCCCCTGTACCATATGTTCCCTAATCATATTTAGAAATTCTCCAATGGTATGAAAGATGCATGGAAAAAAGCTTATTCCCATATTCTGCTTGTCCACATATTCATTTGCACAATAGGATTAGTCACATGAGTAATGTTAAATACACGCACAGAATTTTCCAGCCCTCACTGCATGGCAGACACCTTCGCTCCTAACAGGAGGGTGTAGGATGAAGATTTTCCTTTCCATTTGTAGCCTCCAATAGGAAAGTACCTTGGAAAATGTCACTGGGAGTGCAAGCAGCGGTATGGCAAATAACTTCTCACACGAGTTGCAAAGTGATTTTTCAGTAGGTTGGTATAGAAATTAGAAAAAAGAATGATGAAATGACACAAATCAGTTCTTCAGTAAATAGGTGATTTAAAAATATATATTTTATATACACACACACACACACATATATATATATATATATAGTCTGTTTGTTTTACCTACAGCAAGTTATATTCAAGCCAATGTGGTTACAACTAAGCATCTTTAAGATAAGTTGATCAAAAAATGCCTCTAGTATCTTACTACCTGATTT
Source organism: Tinamus guttatus (assembly GCF_000705375.1). Next base: position 117,682 of record NW_010583100.1, read on the forward strand.
AAATCCTTAAGTTTGACAATAGATTTTTATAGATACAGATGCAGGTATCACATGTCTATGAGCAATACCATTATGCAGGAAGTTGCTCTCTGTGTATTCACCCGAGCTTTACAGGGAACCAGAAACACACTGCAGTGGTGGCTACATATGAAGTGAAAACTGTCATGTGTTGTGAGTTACCTAAATGGGAAATGTAGCACATTTGCCCCTGCATCATGACTGCTATAGCCTCAATTTGTATATACATGTGACACACTCAAATGCTCTCTACTCCATAAAATCATCCTTGGCCAGCTGGGTGATGTTAACCAAGAACTAATCATAAACATCTGCTTAGTGTACACAAATGTTACTTTTATTCCTAGATTTTCCTAAAAGAAAATATACTGTCAGCCTACATGTACAAATTCTAGTCTTCTTCCTTTTTAAAGTTTTTCTTTTTTAAAAAAAACCCAAAGCCATTAATATACTTAGATCTATAGATACCCATATTATGTGATCTGACACAGCCACTGACACAAGCGTGCTATGTTTGAGTTTCAGTGTCCCTTTTCTAACACTTAATAAAGAAGTCAAACACCTACTCTCAAGCTGCCCAGGTCAACACCAGCTTTCCAGTTGTTGTCAGTCCTGCTGTAGCACTGAGGTCTGTGCAAGGAACAGTTGGAGACCATCTAACCCCAGCACGTGCTTTTCGCAGCTCTGCTGAAAACACTCCATGTTTTAAAGAAATTACTCAGCAACTTTTGAAACCTGATTTCGAAATTAAACCTAGCCCAACACACTGCATTAAGAGAATGTGTATCTGGTATCTAACCCTAATTCACTGCACATCCTCAGCCTGCGCAGGGCTGTGCCGGCCCTGGACGCGCAGGAGCGCACACAAACTGCCGGCAGGACGCCTCTCGCCTGGCTTTGACCTAAAAACCGAACGGCTCAGGACCCTTCCCTAGTTTATGAGGGGCGAAGGGCACCCTGTTTCATCTAACTGCATGTTCTAGCCCAGTGCAAAGAGTCCAGGGGCACTAAGGCTGCAGGAGGGCCCAGCGGCGCCCTCCGAGCAATGGCCCTGGAGCTGCTCTGGGCACCCTGGCAGCTCCCCAGCACCCACATGTGGGCTGAGCTAGGCCCAATGCAGAGAAAGCTTTATCTCGTGATGGTGAGAAGGTGGGCAACACTCACTTGGTTTTATTGCATTTTCTTTACTCTGGAAGATGGGAGGTTGTCTGTTTGTTTGTTTTTTGGTCTCCGTTGCAAAAAGTAAGCATGGACAAGTGAGGCACGAACCTTTGCATCCCTATTGTTTTTTCCTGTCATTCAAAAAAAAAAAAAAGTACTAAAGAGCAAAAGCAACATCCAAAGGAAGGCTGACTCCAAGCAGGAGCTTTATCAGCAAACAATAAATAAGCAAATTCTCTACTACAAAGACCATGTTCTACAACAGCTTTGTATATAATTTAATAAACATTTTTAGTTACCATTTGGCTGATCTACAAGCCCAAGTTACACCTGCAAAGCCTGGACTGCAGAGAAGCACCAAGGGGGAAGGCAGCATTTGCCATTTCCTAAAGGTTCGTGGACATAAACTCCAGCTTAGCCATGAGTTCAGTGCAGGGGGGGGTCTAAGCCTCACTCACCACTCCCCATTTCTGGAGAGGGACCTATACTGCTGCCTTGTGTCTCCAGGACCCCCTGCCCTTCATCTCTCCACAGTCAGTGCCCAGCAAGGAGCACAGCCTGGCAGTGCCCGCCACAACCGGCTGCTCTGGCCCTCGCAGTGCCCCGGCTGCCTGAGAGCAGGGAAACGTCCCCAGGAAGCATTGCCACAATGCAGGGAGAACAGGAGGGTTTCTGCCTCCTCTTCCTGACAGTGCAGCATGCAGTGGAAAAAACACACTAAATAGCAAGCTAGCACGGAAAAATGCCAGGCTTCGCTAGGTGTTGGGCTCGGACTTGCAGAAGGAATTAGATTTGCCGCACAAAACCATCTCCCCCTCCTCTGCAGTTGTGATACAGATTTCCTTTAAAGAGCCACAATCTGCAGACAAGTGCTGCATGGGAACAATTTTTCTACATCATTCAACAAGCTTTTCAAAAAAAAATCATTTTTGTGAGAGCAGCTTTATGTAAGTAAGAATAAAAGTAGGTTTCCGATGCACGGTCCCTTTCCAGAGCACCCCTTCCCAGCAGAAAACAGAAGGAAGGCTTTCAAAGAGGACATCACAGGGGCCAAATGCCGATCCCTTGAAAGCACAGCAACTCTCCCACAGATATCAGCAGG
>NW_010583100.1:123464-136550 GCF_000705375.1 Tinamus guttatus
CCGGCCGCGAGCGCGTCGCTCACGGCCCGCAGGGAGGCTGCCCAAGCTGCAAGTCGCACACTGGCAAAATTAGCATGTCGGGAGATTTACGCAGGGGAAAAAGCTTTAGCCATGCGCACACGCAACACCAATACTCTCCAAAGTTATCCAGGGCACCTCTTCTGGCCCAAATCACTTAATTCATAAGTTTAACGTATCTCTTTCAAACTACTCAGGATGCACAAAAAGCACTTAGCTAATTGCATTTTCCCCTAGCAATTAAATACAGGAATGGATAATTTCAATAAACTAGAAACGCAAAGATATATGTAAATAAACAAGAGGTCTCAGTGATATAAAGTGGCAGATCAATCTCATGTTTCCTCCATCCTCCCAAAATTCTAACTAATATTTCCAAACTGTTTCTTCTTCACAGCAGCTACCCAGCTAAGGCATGGGTGTTCACTAGCATGGGAATTTGGACCATTAGACCAATAGTGGTGCTATTGGACCAACAATCTTTCAGATTTTTTTCCCCTCTCATTTGGTGGTATGAGCAAAAAGCAGCTACTGCTTCACAGGACCAAAGCCAACCTAAGTAATAATTTCCCCCTCCAATCTGTTGGGGGTGGCATTTACATTACGTATAACTTGGTCTTATGTTTCACATCTGTTAAACCAGTAGATAGTTAGCACCAACATATTTAAGGCAACTTAGTCACATTTTAAATGCCAAGGTATGTGGTTATAGGTGGTTGATTTGTATTTGCTCACACAAATAAGATTTGTGCCTTCATCACTGACATGGATGTTTGAGGCACCCATATGTTAATGACTACCTGCAACTAACTAATAACATGATGCCAAAGCTTAGAGACACCCGAAAATAAACAAGCCAACCTTCCTTCTTGTTTCCTCTGTCAATATTTTCCTTGGAAATTTGAGTTTGTGATGCATTTGTAAACATCTTTGAGGAAACCTTCAATGCAATTTTCATTAACACACATTGTTAACACCTTCTATTAGGGAGGAAACCGTACGACAAACAGACCCACCTACTGTCCCATGACTCCTTAGTACCAGGGCCTGGTTACCGGAGCACCGCTTGGGCGCCTGGCCATGGGTACGGGGGCACCTCGGTAGGATCCGCAGGCAGCCCAGAAGTGCCGGTTGTGGCTCCTGCCCCGCTCGGCCTCGGGCAGAGCCCCCTCTTTGCTGGGGACAACTCAACAGCATTTATTTATATGCAGACTTTCTTCTCAGGTTTTGCCTGGCTGGATGAGCTGCTCCAGCAATACTGTCGCTCCCATTCCAACAAAAACCCATATCTATCCTCACTGGATTGGCCAAGCCCGACACCATGACAGAAGCTGGCTCCCCAAGCACGAGCTCTTGGCTGTGCTGAGGCTCTGCCTCACCCTCCTCTGCTCCTCCTTTCCTAAGTTTGGGAACACAGGGGAGCCCATGCATGGTACAAAGCCATGAGAAGCTCTGGGGGTTTTTAGTCAGCGAGATCTGACCCAAACTGATTAACGGAGAAAAACACTCATGGCTAGTTGCTTACAGATGGCAAAACGTCATCTTAAATCTCTCACTCTCACCCCCCAAAAATGATGCATGTGTGACAAACAGCTGGGGAGCTTCCCTCTTACTCACTACAAACGGGCAGGCTCAGCTGCCACGAGATTCATTTCTGTGAAAGGAATTTATGTACAAAAACATCATGCCACAGTTTGGAGCAGAGGATGCAAAGGAGAATAATTACATCAGACTAAGACCCCTGAAAAAAGCACTGAACAGGGCAACCTGTAATTACAAAACATACAACACGCACTGGATTTCCTTCTCATGATTTCAAAGGTGTCCAGGGGATAGAGCTAGAGGTGGAATGGGATAGAGAAACTCAAAGTTGTATTTAACATAATTTTGCTTCCACACAGTGACCTGAATGAGCAGAACTGTCTCAGCAGTTCACTGTAAGTCCGTATTATACATTAAAGATAGAAGGATTGAAAAGAACATTTTAGGCAGCACTTTTCCCCTTATTTCCCTCCTTACATTTGATAAAAAATTCTGCTTTCAGCCAGATGTTTCTGAACAGAGACTTGCTTCATATGCTCCAAGAACCTCACCACTGCGGCATCTGATATTATTATTACATATATATTTTAATTGCTCTCACCTATTTTTCCACCTTCTCTAAAAATAGACACATGGAATTTTCACCAGTTGCCCTCTAAAACTAGAATATCAATGCTACAACTTAAACACCTATTTCATAAAATTCTGCATATAGTTTTCCCACAGTGACATATGCTTTCAATGAAGTAAAAACTTATGTGGTAGAGTAAAAGCTCTGCTTGAAATGCAGACAAACCACCTGAAACATGGAAAGTCTTAAGCAATAAAAAGCTCCACCATGATCAGCTAATAATACACTGAGATGGAGTAATACGTCAAAATATAAAGAGTACAAACACAGATTAAGCATGGTCTTTAGGCCTAGCCACCTCATACCTCAATAAATTATAACATAGATAAACAAACACCAGGACTCAATCACAGGCTACTCTATCACTCCTTAAACTGTAATAAACAAAATATTCATTGTATGGAACAAGATAGCAAATAAGGATTCCACTCACATCACTTCAGATATCATAGCAAAAATAATTAATATTTTATTCTGCTCCTGCCAACATAATGATTTTTTGTTGCCATTACAGGACACCTCTTAATTTACCTTTTCTGTGTATTTGTGTTTATTGGTGTAGAAGAATTAAGGTGCACATTAAATATTTAAGTCTAATGTGGGTAATCATGTATTGTGCTTTATTCTCTGAAAAGGAGCACACAGCGTTTAATGTCCCATCAGGAATGTCACAAATCTTAACTTCCTTTACCCACGGCATTTCACTTCCACGCACTTCCACGTTACCACCTTTCGCCTGTCCATGGGAGCACTTCAGGGTGACGCGCAGCAGCCTCCAGAGAGGTTTGGGCACAGCGAGTAACGCGACACGCTCTGGGCAGCCCCTCTGGGCCGTCTCCTCGTGGCCGGGCTCCCACACGCACGTGGGACGCTGCAGCTCTGAGCCCGCAGGGCACCGGGCAGGCGCTCGCGACCCACGGGCTCAGCAGGGAAGGAGCTGTTTTAATGCCAGCAGCAAACGTTGGAAACAGGCAATAAAAGCCCAGCACCATTGAAAAAAGCGCAAGCACAGCCTGTTCCCCACTGCAGTTTCACGGGTGGATACTGGGAGCAGCATCCAAAGCACAAGCTTTATTCCCTGCTGCTGTGTGCAAAGGTACTGGACCCCCCATGCACGGCTCAAGGCAAGTGCCGCCCGCTCACAGTGTCCTGCCTTGGCAAGGTTGACATTTGCCTTTTATTTGCCTTCATGTTGTCCATGAAGGGAAATACACGTGCTTGGGCTACAGAGGTGCCATGGTGGAGCTACAGACCATATGGTTGGAAGACCAGCTACCTATAGACCATACCAGCCACTAATGCTGCATACTCAAAAGGTAATTGCCAATTTCCATTACTACATACATATCTATAAAATATTATCTTACTGCAAACGCATCTGTTATGTATGCCCCATTGCCTGAACCTTTTTGTGCAAACTAGTGCTACCCTTGCCAACTTCCAGGCCTGGCACTGGGGCCAGCCCAGAGTTGGCATCACCAGCAACAGTTCAATAAGTTTGCCAAGTTCCTGCAAAACTCATGATTAAAATGCCCTCTAGCCCTGAACTTTGCATGTTGTCCCTTTAGGTGCCTCTAGTCCCTTGGTATGTCGTTCAGGAAAATCTAGCTTACCTCCCATTGGCTATTTTAGTTTTACTTAAAATCTTTTTTTATTTTTGTCTTTGGGACATCCATCCAACTATTTAAATATCTTTTTACCAGCAGGAAATACGTACAAATAGTGTGACTAGTGTTTTCAGTTATTAACCTGGATCAACATACAACAGTATCACTCATATTCTGATAGATATCCTGGTATTAGACTGCTGATCAGAAAACGAGTCACTTGGGAGCCTATGGAATCACAATGTAGATAACTAATAAGGACTGATGCAGACATTAACACATTCATAGTTTCTAAATGGGACAAAGCTACCCTTTTATATAGGCCAAGCTTCTTTATTTTTTAGATGAAAAGCGGCCTAATTACTGACCTCCCTGCCTTGACATAACAAGACAATGCAATTTTCTGAGTTTAACTGTAGAGGCTCAACGATGTGTAAAATGAGCCTTGAGTAAGATTATTAGATGCCATCAGCTTTTGAAAGTGTGTGTGTGACAAGATCTGATAATGCGCTGAGGATCAATGCGTCCGTCCTTCCTGCATCTCTGCTCTCCGGGAGAGCGCGCGACTGTCAGGGCTAGTGAAGAGATCACAGTTGCTGAGCAACAGTACCAACACAAACGTGCTCCTGCCATTGCCTTGGCGGGCCGGAAAGGAGAGGAAAAACCGCTGAGACGACAACCACCCAAAAACGAAGCCGCACTGCATGAACGCTAAAGTGCTAGTGACCTTTCCAAAGGAACTTCTGCAATAGACACAGTAGTCCTATAGCATGTATTCAAACAGAATAAATACCATTGATATAGGAAAACACGCAATAAGATACTTTATGAAAAGTAATTAGGAAATATCAATACAAGTTCTATAAAAGTTGCCCATAGTTTATTAATAAAAGATTTTTTTTTAGTAGTGTCACCTAGTAGAACGCCATGCAAAAACCCCTCTTCTATTAGGTGTATTGGATACTTTAAAGAACCTGCAAAAAGACTATAATTAGTATTAGATAATACAGAGCTTCTTCATAAAAGATCAGTTGCCACTTGAAATTAAGCGCACTAGACTTTCAAATTTAATCAAGTTAACAGGAGCTTGGAAACTGGTGGACTAAGGGCTGATTCACATTATTTATTTGCCATCTTTAATTTGAGCATTTGCTTGTCCTTCCCTAATTTGCAAATGGAAGATTGATGGATATGAGACTCCTGGAGCTTTCCTGGGTATCGGTTAACAAATTCAAAGAGCAGGACTCATTGGACAAATCTCCATATGCAAACCAAACATGTGAAAATTAAGTGATCTAATGTAACAAAGGAATAAAATGAAATTATTTCTCACAGTATTCTTTGTTTGTCTATCCTTAGTCACCATCTCCGAGAAGTGTAAATTAGGAGTTGAAATGATTTATTTCAAAAATTAAATAGAGCACACTGCCACTTTTTCATTTCTTTGTGTACTCTCACTTCCTGCTTTCTTCGCTTCCCCTTGAAAGGGCTATTTCAACAAGAGCAAGTAAATGTCTATAATTGCAAGATAAAATGTTAATATAACATTTACACAGTTCAACAGCTTCAAAGCCATTTCACTGAATGAATCTGCCTAAAAGAAAGCTTACACACAGAGGGCAAAAACCCACCAAATTGCTACTTTGGTTGGAAATTTTGTAATGAAACCTTAAATGGAGAAACAGGAAATAAATAAATAAAAATAATAAACCACACACAAACACCAAACAGCCTCATCCTCTACCTAATTCAAACCATTTAGAAGCTGTGTGCTTAAGCCATGGATTACTAGTGATACCATCTCCTTCAGTAGGTTGTTCCTAAAGAAAGCATCCCCCTTATTAAGAAAAAGGGAGAAAAAAGTTTAAGCCAAATAATTCAGGCCTGCATAAATCTTTAATAGGAGCTTCCCTCCCAGGATTGGCCGCACTTTCTTTTCTATGCCCAAGGGAAACCCAATATGTCTTAGAAAAGAATAATAGCAACTCCATCTTGTGTGTTATACGATATCTTCAAGTAATCCGGAGGATTTTGCCTTTGTCTGCCACAAACAAAAGGCCACCCATACATAATGTGGCCCGGCTTTTCCAGGCTCCTCACCTCCGCAGGTGACACGCCGAGGAGCACGGGGAGCACCGAGTCAGCCCGTCCCTGCAGGCAAGTTTGCTCTCAGGGCAATTTAGTAATGGAAAAAACACACGAAGAAAGCATGAATTTGCCCCTTATGAGGATAAAGCACGGTTTGCCCCTTGCAGTTGTCCCAATTTTCTAGAGATCTATTTAAAAGTGCTGCCAAGGGGCCAAAAACAGGTTTTCATGCTGTTGTTTTGTCTTAAGGAACTCTTAAAAGCATTTTCCCTCTTAAAGAAAAATCTTACTCTCTAAAATTAGGTGTACAAACCAAGAATGAAAGAGCGACTTCAGTGGATATTTAAGAACCCAAGGCCAGCACTCGGCCGGTAAGCAGTTATATTCAAAATCAATAGCAACAAGTAATACAACCCTCCTCTCCTCCCCCAGAGGAAATACCCGAGGTGCTAAGCAAACATCCGTAACACTCCCAACACGAAAAAGGCAAGAAACGCTGCCCAGCCTCGAAGCACGGAGCGCCGAGGTGAACGGGAGGATGAAGGCTGGGGAACACCACTGAAGCCGAGGAGGACGAGGGTGGCAGCTGGGGCCAGCGCAAGCCCAGGGCAGCTCCTGCTTTCCACAGACTTTGCAGTCCACAGCTCCTGGCCCAGAAGCCCACATGCCCTTTTGGAGATGGGCAGTGGAGGTGGCCCTGGTCTGCGGCCAGCCAGGACACTGGAGTGAGGGCACATGGCACTCAGGACCTGCGGAGGCGATGCCGCCGGGCCGGCCTCCGGGCTGCCGGGACACATGTTACCAGATTACAGCATAAAGAAACCCCTGAGAATTCTTTAAATCAATTTGTATACGTATGCTAAGTAATAATTGGTGTGAAATGAGGCTTCATGGGTCTTTTGTTGACTAGCATTGAATGACCTGTTAAATTTCCAGTGCCGGGCACCGGCTATCGGATAGCGCGCTATGGAGAGGCAGGCCCATCGCCCTCGCAGCTCACCCAGCAAGCGCGAGCAGCATTAATTGGAATAGTCTTTCAAGCTGACGACAAGATAAAGCTTCAGCACGAGCACTACTTGCAGCCCATGACAATAAATCATTTTGCCATTGCAATGGGGACGGATGGGATCTGTCGCATTTAACAAAAATATGGGGGAAAATGATGTTAACCTTTGGAGATTAGAGGGTAAAGCAGGAGCTAAATCACTAAAAGCTTCTGATATTTCCTGGAGAAGACAGGTATGAGAATTCTGTTTTGCTCAATTAATGGATCTAAAGCAACTCCAAGAGGAGGGGAAAACACAGAAACAAACAAAAAAACACAGAATTAAAGCTTGGATTGCACCAAGTATGTTATTTCACAGATCACTCACAGAATTGTGCTGCCAGGACAGATCCATCTGGGCCTCTGCATGCCTTGCTACATATGTGTATTTACAACTACCTTGTGGGTAGCAAAGCAGAACAGAAACCCAGAAATACTGGGTGTGCCAGGGGGCTCTCCGTGCTCCTGGGGAGAGGCTTGTGGGAGTCATCCTGCTCCCCTTTTCCCTGTGGCACTGAGGGGGTCACAGCACAGTAGGTGAAAACAAGCCAGCCCTGCTGCTGCCTTAGGAGGGTCAGGAGAGTGAGTGAGCAGCTGCCGAACTATCTCCTTTCTCAGCTTACATGTCCCAAGATTTCAAGTCACCCACACCTACTTCAGAGGACAAAGCATGGCTTTTACAGGAGAAAAAAAAAAAAAAAAGGGAAAAAAATTAAAAATTAGCCATACTGTCAGCAAGCACTACTTGAGCAACAGAGAGGAGGGCCAAGCAAAGCAGGTCACCCAGAATTTTGTGTACTCGTATGTCACTAACCCGAGCCTGCCCCCCGTCTCCTGCTCGCCCGGCCCTCTGTGCAGCGCTGCAGACGCCTGTGCCCCGACACCCCAGCCCAGCACACCCGTGGACGGACACTCACTCAGGAGGCTGCCCCGACGTCGTGTTTGGCGCCGCCGGTAACTCTCCACCCAAGACACACACTATTGCTTTTGCTCCCAGATGTGTTGGCTGAACCTTTTTTGAGCAGGACTAGGCAACTCGAGAGCACCTCACAAAGGTTTACAGCATGAACCCTTGCCTACGTCCAGGGACACAGTGTCCCACGCAGGCTTTCTCACAAGCAAAAACACTCCCATAAATGCTTAGAGGTAACATTACTGAGGCGAACGCAGCTCTTGCTGTTTTTCTGTATTATTTATCTTGTTCCTGTATCAACTGCTGTCACAGAAAACATAAGAGGCACTGCAAGCTCTCCAAGGCCAGCACACACAGTACCCAGAGTACCCATAGGCACTATCAGGGAGAAAACTGGGACACAACCATGTTCTTTCAAAATCACTGGAATATAATATACATAGAACAGCTACATTGTTGATATAAGACACAACAGTAGGGATTCAAGCTTAAAAAGATCATTTACAAAGCCTGCTTATTTTCTCCTCAACCCACCAACTCTTCTTCAGGCAAGAATTCCTACATTTCTTCAATGCTTTCCAGAGGTCTGTTCAGCCTTGGGATCTTGGCACATGCCAAGTCCAAATTCCTCTGCTAGTTCCTCTTATTATTATTATTTTCCTATTTATCCATCAATCACACTAATACTGAAATGAGGAAAAGCAAGTCCTTCCAGCTACAGCAAGAATTTTTTTTACTGTACTGTTAACACCATCATACATTGGAGCCATGTTTGGAAGTTCAGCCCTCTCGGACTTGGCATAGACATGGTCTGCATTGTAAGAACAGTTACTTTGGGAAGTTATTTTTCCTTTTTTGACTCTAGAAGTTTAGTACAGGTCTGCAGTGCAGAGCTTTTTTTTTATTATTATTATTAAAATATCATTTTGACTGAGTTGATAAAGCCTTTTTAAAGTTTAAAGTTGATAAAGAGCTTTTATGTTTTGTTTCACCTCCAGTTCCTCAACAGGCAACTATGCCACAAACAATTGCTCCTGTCTTAGTCAAAAGTATCAGAAACCTGTTTATAGTTTTCCCCTGCTCCTAGATCCTACAAGAGAATTTTCACAGCTATAAGACCTCAGCTTTACATTTCTTTGCCAGCACGATTCTCTTTCAGTGCCAATATCATTGCTTCCAGCACTCTGCTGGCTTTGGTGGATCTAGGCACAATTACACTATAAAAGTATCCATAAAATTCTTTATAAAATAAACGCTTTACTTAGGTCCAGATTGCTAAAAATCACCCAACATCCATCAATCCTACTGAAAACGGAAAGCCACAGCAGTAACTGGTGTTACCCTCCCCTAGGTACCACCACCAGAAGGCACTTGTTGCAGGGAAGTGCCCTGACCATACACCCCTACACTAAAGGTCCGGGCACTTTCCTCGCTGCATGCAAAGGCTGAACACAAGTGCCCAGACACCTCATTGCCAACCTTTCCCAGAGGCTGGCTGTCCACTGGAGCCTTCAGTCACTGCCACGAGTGCAGGAAGCAGAGCAGGAGCTCACGCTGGCACTTGCTTCCCAATCAAGCTTCCCTACCCCTTGTAAAGCCACACTCACCGCACTGCTGCAGCCACAGAGCTCTCTGCCACGCTCCAATCACCACCACACTTCAGGACATACCCAATAGCTACTTATAAGGGTATGTTCACATATTCAGCCACAGCAGTTTGACCCAGAGGTGCTGCAGGAGGAGCAGCCCCCACACAGCTTGGGGCGGCAAGAAGGCGGCCTGGGCTGCAGGTCGCGAGGAGGCCCGTCACGGGGACGCTCACCTCACAGCCGCGCTCCGGCTGCCCCACGCCCGGCCAACAGCCATCCCCAGCCAGCAGCCCACACTCCTCACCTCACAGGGCAGCAAGGACCCGCTACCCTCGATGGCTGCCTCCCTTTAAAGCCTCCCCTCACACAACAAGTCTCAGGTGGGTTAACGAGCCCCAGGTGCCCAGGGAGATGAACAAGCTTCAGGTGCCCCACATGGCCACCTCCTCACAGGGTTGGGGCAACAGGGCCTCTCACACACCAGAAAAACTGCAGCCTTTTTCTATATATGTTTTATATATATATATATGCATCTATATATAAAAGAGAGCTCGACAGTCCAATTTCACCACATAGTGTCTTCAGCCTCCTGCTCCTTTCCTCACTGGGCCAGACCCAAAGCTCAGGAGCAGCTAGGACAAGGGTGCTCGGCCGCCCACCGTTAAAGCGTTAATGCTGTTCGTTAACACCAAAAATAGTCACCGTCACTGTTGCCTGTGCTGGAGGCGTGGGGCCACGCCGCTCGCTTAATAGAACTCGCCTGGAAATCAAACGCAATTTTTATTCAGGGGGATGATTACTGTGTCTTGTTTAATTCTTGCCTAACAAATGTCAGCGCTAATGTATTACAGATTATTCAGTCAATTTGATGGTTCCAGGTGAAAGAAGGGAACACAAATCTCTTCTTTTAGTGTAAAAAGGGTCAGCTGGATGACTTCCACTGCAGGAGCCGAGATGAGGCTTGACATGAATCAATCAAGGCGGCTCAATTTTACAGTTATAGTGCCTAATGCCTAAACATGAGCGTATGGGTGGAAATTAGCACCCGATTATGAGCATACATGATCTTCCCTTGGAAGACAATAATATTGGCATTAAGCTTCTCAAGAGGGAAGATGCTGCTGGTTTTTAATATGTCTTAAATTATGTCAGGAAAAACACTGGAACATCACACAAAAGCCACAGTCAGTGTATATTGCTATCTCATAGAGCTGGAGATCTTTACAACAATATTGACACAGGAGCAGGCAAGCAAATGTCAGCCAATATAACATATGAAATACTTAACGTAACCAATTTTCAGCTGTCAATCAGCAGGGAATAATGACTGATGCAAGGAATCAATACACCACAATTGAATTCCAGCTCACAAACTTGTTTCGTTCTGCGCTATAAAAGACTGTCAAATGTCACACCCCAGGAGATGCAACAGGATTCCAAAGATTTATTTATTTCAAGCTCTGAAGTCTATTAGCAATAGTGCTCCTTGTGCTATCAGAAAAAGAGCCTTGATGACATTAAATTTTCAGAAATGACAACTCATTGCATCTGCAGCCAATTAATTATACCATTCTAGATCGTATTTCAGCAGTCCTCCACCATTTGACTGATGAGTAATCACACATAATTATACTTAAATTTTTGTGGCTTTACTGCTGCAAATATCTTTCCAATACAATGCAACAGAATACGATGCAATTTTTTTGCAATACCTATACAATGATTGAATTATACAATGTATTTGATGAGATTTTTAAACAAATTGCTTTGTACTTTTGATTAAGTTAAAAAAAGAAAGCGCACTCAACCCTTATCTCAGCTTTATTCAGATAGCATAAATGTTTAAGTTTGAAATTATTATTCCCTTAGTTGAATGAATAAAGGTTACTACAGAAGTCTACAGAGCTATATCTTATGTATTATTCTTCACTTTTTTCTTGGGGTTGGAGGTAGGGGGGCAATCGAAAAAATGTATGATAGGCAATCAAAAAAATGTATGTGTTTTCATATGTCACCATGCTATAGTTCCTTCCTGATGAAAGGAAAAGGTGACATCAAAGAAAAATAATGAAAGGAAAAAAAGGTGATCCCTGGAAGAGTCATATGGTCCAAAGAGTGTATTTTGGATATATAAAGAAAAGCGCATAGGAATGCACCTGCCATTTAAAACAAAAAATGAAGTCCAGTCATAGAAGGCTTATAGTAATCTATTTTAAACATACCAATATACTCTTTTTTCCCCAAAAACCATAATCTATTCTTGCTAATAGATAATTCATTCACTAGTATGTTCTTGATTATTCACTTAACATTGTACGTTTCCTTTTTCCTTCCTGCAACATGAATACAAATTTAAGGTAAGTAGCCGGTTATTCTATAGTTTGTCCTAGGGAGGCTCTTTTTGCAGGGTACCGATCTGACTGCATTTGGGTAGCAGAATCAGGCCCACAGTAATTATCAGACTATTAAAATTAGCATATTTTCTTTACCTGAGGCTGAAAGTTAATTAAAATCTGACAGTGCAGTCTATACAGAAGATAAACATTACTGTATTTTCTTTCCAATACATGGATATATAGTAATTCATTTAAGACAGAGTAGCTCATGCAGTTGAATGTGCTTATTAAAAATAGCCAGGAAGGTCAGGGGCAGTGCTTGCTGTATCCTTCATTTGTTCTTCACTGAAAATGATATAACTGAACTGCAAAAGTTGAGATTGAAAAGCCACTAGCGTGTTGTCTAATTTCAGCCACAGAAGCTGCTGTGCACTCCATGACTTTATGAGGGAATAAGATTACAGGTCACAAGAGCTTCTTTATTTCCCACCTGTAGCTTCTAACAACATTTTATTAAGGATTTTCCCATCTTCTCTCCCTGACCTACAGGGGACACAATTCTAACAGCTGTTACAGCACCCTTACCAAAATGGCATTAACACAGATTAGCAGTTCTGAAAAGTAGTATCATTTTATCAGGATATATTTATGACTGCTAACTAGTATTTTTACAGTGCTTGTAAGATAAACACAGCATACCATTATGTAAACAAGGAAAAGGCATATAATACAGTTAAACACTTAATGCATCAGGCTGGTTTTGTCTAAAATCACACTAAACTGCTGTTTAAAGGTTTGGTACTCATTTACAGAACAAATACTTCAGAGGGATCCTATGTGCTAATATATATATATATTGTTGTCTGTATTGCATGTGGAAGTTATCAATTTCTATTAATCAAGTGCAGTCTATTCACACTAATCCATCAAGCAGAGGCAGAACTTCTGCCAAATGTTAAGTCAAATTAATACATGTCTGGTGCTCACCCTTTCCTTTGCCAGTGCATTTTCAGTGCGGTTTTGTTTCCATAAGGACTGTAAGATTAGGACCTTGCTGGTAAATTGCAGAAACAACATAATCTTTGTAATCCACTTTACTTGTTATGCAGTAATTTTTTTATTCACAGAGATGTACTAGCTGCTACTCTAAAGCAAGAAAGAAAGGGAGAAAGGGAGAAAGAGAGAGAAAGAGAGAAAGAGAGAGAAAGAGAGAGAGAAAGAGAGAGAGAAAGAGAGAGAGAAAGAGAGAGAGAAAGAGAGAGAGAAAGAGAGGGAGAAAGAGAGAGAGAAAGAGAGAGAGAAAGAGAGAGAGAGAGA
>NW_010583100.1:136637-155603 GCF_000705375.1 Tinamus guttatus
GAAAGAAGAAAGAAAATCATACTATGAATAGAATGGGGAGCAAACCATGTCCTACTCTTGCTATAAATTTCTAAAATAATTCTCCACAAACTATACATGAGTTTTCTAGGAGCATAAAATATGTGCCAAGTATATCTAAGACAAATTTACAGCTATTTAGTGAGTTCTCTATGTACATTGATAGTGGAAAACCAAACAAATTTCCAAAAGTTTAGATTAGTCATCCAAAAGGCTGGGATAAACTCTCTTCTGTCAGCATCCTTCTGAGTATAGCTGCTGGGCTAATCAAGTTGTGTTATTACTACACTAAACAGCTAGAAACCTCAGCACAAAGCCATATGGAGCAGTATCAAACAAGACAGAGGTGCTACATATGTCTTGCAAAACTCCGCTTGTGCATTGGCTCTCTCCAGCAAGCCACGTCAGCAGAAGGAAAATAAAACGTTGTTAGTTTTCACATTGCTGAGGCTGCTGAAGGCCGGGGAGGGAAGGCAGATGTGTGGCAGGACAGCAGGGCTGCAGGCCTGCTGCTCGGTGCAGCGTGCTTCCCAAAGGAGCCCGTAGGCGCAGCGAGGGCAGGCTGTCGGCTCCGACCTGGGCACCCGAGCGGGCAGGCGGGTTGCAGAGAGGTGGACACCCAGGGTAGTGAGACACTTTGAAAATCTGGCCCTACAGAAAGACCGTATGATAGGAGCCCTTCTGAAAATGTGTCTGTGTGTGCAACTACATGGGGTCTGTTAACAGTCTGAGAAATATGGACAGATGTGACCAATAACAAAACCACAGTAAAATAAAGCAGTTACACATGGCTTTAAAATGTGCGATAAGAAGCAATTTGTCCTTAGACTCCAGTGCGGCTCATTGCTCTCCAGGCTGTCCCAGGACGTGGATCCAGACTTGTGGAAGACCTTTCTCCCGCAGCAGCCGCAGCTGCAGTGAGCTGCGAGCTCCTCGCGCAGGCTCCGCGCACGGGTCACGCGCCGGGTGCCCACGTTGCACCAGGGGCTCTGTCTGCCTCCTGCGTTTTTGATCTTCATTCCACTTAGCAGCAATTTCAGACACTTCATCCAAATTTAAGCACAATGGCCTAGTGTCACAGCAAATGCTCTACCCCACCTCCCATGGGGCAAAAGTCACCCCGTAGGGGCGCGAAGGGCTCCCAGGGTCTCCTCCACCTGCAGGCTCGTGACGGAGGCATGTGGGGCTCCCGTCACGGAGCCCGGGTTTCTGGGCCTTTGCCACTGCTCTCGCCGCTATCCACAAGGCACAAAATTGTCCCTTTGCCCCTAAGTCTGGACCTATTGTGTGTTTTAAGGGAACTAGGGGAATAAATACTAACCTATTACTATTTCTAAAAGTCAGACCTAATACACCTTTTGATACTTTGAAACAGACAAAAAAGTTCCAAATCTCCTAGCAGACTTCTGCCACCATACCCCTTTTCACTCTTCAATCATAAAAGTACAAATTACATGTAACCACTGAAATGTGGTGAAGCAGTGGAAAGGTCTCTTGCGAAACGCAGGCAAACCGCTCAAGCTACTACATCACAACCTTCTGCAACCTCTGTTTTTGCATTAAGAAGCTGTTTTGGCTAAGCAACGTAACATCAATAAAAGCCAGGGCATCAGTCCAGAATTTCCAGCTTTAATAAACTTCTCTGATTCTGTGGGCTAGGTCAAACTCTTATTGCTATTTATTTCATATGTCATTAAGCATTTCTGGACACATTTGGGAGTGGAGAAGATGGGAGGAGTGCAAGAGATAAGTACAGGACCCCAACCTCTTAGCCAGGTTTGGTTAAGAGGACACCTGGATTGTATTATTATATTTAATAAAGGATTATATATCTAAGGCTAGAGATTTAGGCTGGTGTACTATGTTCTCATGCTAAAAAACCCCCAACACACAGCAGCCAGTTATGTGAGGTCAGCATATTAGCACAGACACTTATTTTTGCTAACTAGTAATTACTTCTGTGGATTTGGGTCAAAGCTTGAAGATTACCTTTGGGCCCAATTTCATGTCCTTTACACAAAGATATCTCCCAATGAAGTTACTGTACAAGCAGCATGGGATGAAGCCAGTAGGATACCCTGTAACTGGTCAGCCACTCTTCTACATGTCTTTATTGTGTATACACACACACACACACACAAATACATATAAAATATATACATCCATGTACAAATATGTAATTTAAAATACTATTTTAAAAAATGGGGATTCACAGGCTGGTGTTTGCAGGTGAAGAATGTTTCTCTAAGAGCTGCTGGAAGACTTGCTTCTCTCATTTCTATCACATCCTTTTGTTTTGGATCAGAGGTTTCTATAGCATTACCCTGTATTTGAAAGAAAACTGCAAGAGTAGCTAAAACCAGAATTCCCCCCCAAAAAAGTTGTACTTTTGTAGCTTTAAGTAATAAAAGGCATCAATGGTAACAGTTTCAGACGAAATACCAGTGAATCATAATCCATAATAATGACAAATAAAGATGACTCAGTGGCAAGATATAATCATATTAAAAAAATCAATTAGTGCAGCAATCCTTTCACCATAGCTTCAGACTTTACAGTCATAAACAATTTGTAAGACCAGTCATCCATTTTAAGCATTCAGAAGATAATCCCAGTGGTCTTCCTGATATATATTCTGCTTTAGCGCTTTTGCAATAGGGTTTTACATCCTTAAAGGATCACCAGCTTGTTAAAAAGGTGCAGCTATTTTGTAACGTGTAATACCCAGCAAAACCATCCTAATCTGTAATGCTGTGTGGAAACCATTTCATTCTTCTGGACCCCTAATATAGGTGGAGAGCAAATAATCATCTCCTTTAGAGGAACTGAATTAACCAGGAGAAAATGCTCTGAGCTACAGCCCCTTCCTGTGGGATTTTTTTTGCATGATATGATAATGCAGTATACATTTACAACATCCTCGTCTTTTAATTATAAAAGAAGAAAATAATTACATAAACTCCTATACAGCAAAATTACCTAAATAGTTATACAGTGTAGTATACTGTGTGCAAACCCAACACATTATATAAAGATATGTTTGCATCCATGTCAAAAAGACAGCTGTTACTGCATCCCACATTCAGCTACCTTGGTTGAGCAACTTACTTCTATTGTGAAGTTTTTATGGGCCTGATAAGCAGCAGATGCTTTTAAAGACTACACTGGCAGAACATCACTTTTCAGCATACCAATGTCAAATGCTAAATTTAGCTACGTAGACAATTCCTAACATTATGGAAATTTGGAACTTAATTCACTCAATGTAGTAAATACATTTGCTTGGTTTTAGACAGTACGTCCAAGACACTGCAAAGATCAGGACATGGATTATTTTCTGAGTAGAAGAATAGGCATCTTTCTTGCTGCTAAAACCTATGGAAGAAAGCCTACAAAAATAATAAGTGATGCTGAAACTTCACTTTGTTTCACTGGGAATGATTATTACTATCCCGATCCTCAATAAAACTTGTACCCCACGATATTGATGAAACTCCATTTTCATTTTGCTTTTGTCAGGAGGCCCTAAGAAGATCCTGAAAGCTTGGGAAACTGCACTGAACACAGTTTAGAGGAAGACAGAGGGATTCTTCAAGGTTCAGCTAATCAGCACCCTGAAAAGTGAACTCTGATGGTCCCTTTTTTAAGACTGCGCACCTATTGTAAAAAAATGAAGTCCTCTGCAGTGATCAGCATCCTCTTATTTCTCCATCCACAGCAGTCTTCCTCTTCTTTTGCTGAAAGACAGCATCATTTCTTCGGCTGAAAGACAACATCAGAGCAGGCTGACAAATTCCCCACACGTCATATACTTCTTTTCTTTCCTCTGCGTGTCATCTACCAAATGGTCTTTTTTATGTGTTGGCCCTGTCACTGAGTCATGGAGCTCCAAACTGAGGAACAAGGCTATAAAGTCTACAGTATGAAGGATTTCAATTAAATACACAATTCCAGCTTTTAACTTTTCTAAAATAAATATATGAAACAATATTAAAAAAAAAAAACTTTATGCCTTCTGTACGTGTTTTCATAAATGTACAGGACATAGAAGTAGGCCCTTTCAGACAAGCTTTCAAATCACTGCTTAAAGTTTTTAGCTGTGAGCCACTTATGGGTCTATTTTGTTCACTGCAATAGTTATCTGTATGATTTCTTATTATTCTGACTGCTTTTAAATATATTTATACTAATTAGACACCATTCTTCAATACCTATTAAAACTAGACCCAACTAGTAAAAAAAAAAAAAAAAAAAGAACCATAATATTCATGACACCCATAACCCAGATTAGTTATGCAAAGACAATATTATATCTAAACAGTTTTCTGATAATTGGCATTGATCAGCTATTTATTTATCCCATTTTAGAATAGAACAGGCTTTCATTCCTTAATTTTAAAATGATTCTCTCAAAGCTATGAAAAATACTTTTCTTGGATGAGATATTTTATTTGCTTTCAAATTATTTAGACCTAAACCCCCAAACCATGTCAGATTTCTCCAATCTAATAAAGATCTTTTACATTTTCATTCATATACCAAACATTGACTCATGGCCACTAAAAAAACCTCTTTTTGTCTTTCCTTTCTGGCTCAAGATCTCTGCCTAATTTTGCCTTCCAGTGTATTCCACTTACATGGCACATGACATTCAAAAGCAGGGTTCCTACAGCTGTCTGCTTGGCTCTTTAGAAACAGGCACCAACCTGACACCCGCTGTGGCACATCTAGTCTCTGATAACCTGCGTTCAGGGTTTCACAGTGCCCACAGCAGAAACTGTGTCACTGACCCCAAAATGCCTGAGATTGAGAAGTAAACTTCAACAGCATTCAGAATAGCACGCAACATATTAATACTTTATAGATATGTTCACATTTTTATGTGTGTAGACACACATTTATACTAAGAGACAGAAAAAACACTGGTAGCTGTTGGTGGAATTTGGTAAGTTGGGTTGAAGTTGGCAATTTTGCTGTATAAAATTTTTGAATAGCAAGTCACATTCAAATAGGCATGACAGTGCATGTACTTATAAAACATTTTGTATGCCTGTTCATTTTAAGACTCAGGTTAGGAAGCTTTCTGTTTCTAAATGCTCTGTTTTTCTGTAATGGGCTTAAATCGTGTATTGCTGTTTAAAAACTGAATGCCTCAGAAACAACATATTTAAAAATTCTATTAATAACGTTAAAATAATACTCTACATTTAAAATAATACTTTAAAAACTTAAATAAAATCTATGCTTCTGGCCTTCCCAAACACTTCTGAGTTATAAATGTAGAACAAAATTGAAGAAACAATTAACTGATCACAGAAGATGAAATAAAATGCATTAACTAACTTGAAGAACACTTTATAACATTTCCATTTTCTTCAGCTCATCAGACATTTTATGTTTATTCTTTTAGTTTTGTTTATTTTGAAGGAAAAAAAAATATTCTGCTCTTTTCAGAATAAAGGAAGGAGCTGCACAGTGTCTGCAAATTATGCATTAAAGAAAATGTTTTCATTTTAGGTGGTCTGGAATATAATTTTGCACAAATCTACTGTAACTCTTTATGTAAATACTAAACTTAAGGAGTTGACACTTGATTTACTACTTAGAAGCACAGATGATAGGAAAGGCCAAGAACAGACTTAGTTTTCACCTTTGAGATGCAGAAAAATACACATTTTGCAGTGACTATCATTGTCTCTCAGAAAACCTGATTAATTCCTTGTTATGCAAGTGGATTTCATGGTGGAAACCACCTCCAGCCTCTGGCAGAAAGTGCAATGCCATTCCTGTGCGTTGCAGTTCCTCTCCCTGGGGAAAAAAACAAACAAAAGAAAACCACAAAACCAACAGCTTGCCATCAAAACAGCACTTGGTACCACAAGGAACATACACCTCTGTTAATACTTTGGACGTGTTTTAGGACTTTAATTTAGCAAATTCTATGTGAAATGTCCTCAGTACGAAGCTGAGAGGGTTAAAATTACAGGATATGCAATTTGTGTAATTAATTAATTAATTAATTGTTGCCTGCAAGTTGTTTTTTAGTTTTCGACATTTAATTCATTGCACCTCGGCCTTGGCTGGCCCCAGCAGCCTCCTTCCCTGCTCTGCCCCACACTTTGGAAAGCATTCTGCTCCATCCCTTTGCCTTCCTATTGTGTTATTTCTGACCTCTTGCTCATCTTTTATTACTCTCTGGTTCCTAGTTCTATTATTCAGGCTGATATTGCAGCTGTGATTTCTATTTTTTCTTTGCCCTTTTTGGCTTTGCCAGGCATTTCATTAGCAGGCTCCTGGGGAGCGCTTACACTGTCTCCCTGCCACGACAGAGTCCAGCGGGATTTAGTAGAACTGATTCCTTGGACAGAGCTGCTTCCAGTTACAATTTTCCCGTGAAAGCCGGCGCAGATGCGACGCGGACGGGTGCAAGCGCGCAGGCCTCGCGCG
Source organism: Tinamus guttatus (assembly GCF_000705375.1). Next base: position 143,103 of record NW_010583100.1, read on the forward strand.
AGACGCCCTCCGTAGGCCAGGGCTGCCAAGCAGCGGCGAGGCACCACCAGCTGAAACAGCCCACGGACAGGCTCTTATTCAGAGGTTTTCAGGTGCATGTGTTTTGCCTAGCAGGGCTAACCAGGGTGGCATTTCTCCTCCACAGAAAAATGCTGCTATTAAGGTATCTCTCCAGTCCCTGCTTTTCTCTTTGCCTTATGCCAGGCAGGATCCCTGCTCCCATGTCCCTCCCTCACGTTCTCTGTCCCTCTTCCTTCTTCTCCCCCTCCCCACGCCTGGGGTTGCCTTTTAAGCTTACTGAAAATAATGAACTTCTGTGGCCTTCAACCTTTCTAATGTCTCTGCTTATTTCTGTAAGTTAGTTTTGGCTGTTAGGTTATGTTATAATGTTCCCGCACAGATATTCTTTTTGTGATGACAGTAAATAAGATACACACAGACCTTTCTGTTTATTTTTTCAGCTGTTCATTTATAGTAAATTTTAATAAAAACTGTGAAACAATTTTGTTCTGTGGGGGAGGCTTGACACAAAAGTAGAACAATAATGTGCCAAAAATGTGTTGTTATGATTTTTCAGATGGGTACTGTCACTAGGAGGGGTCTGCACTTCAGGCAGTACGAACATGATGAAGTAGGAACAGTACAGCTGCAAACTCCCTTTGGATAATGCTACAAAACATATGGAAAACGTTTCCTGACTTATGAAAAATAATATTGGGGCAGCATATAGTAAAGGGACTGGGTCAAAAGGGTGAATAAAGCGTTAGCACAAACCTTAAGTGCAATCTTGTAGTCATAAATTCCCTACTAATGAAATGTATATGTAATTCTTACAAGCCCTCCGCGTTTGAAAAATCTATAGTGTTAATAAAGTGACATAGCTAGGAATCTATACGGGACCTTATTTATTCATTATTTATTTTAACAGACGGTCCTGAATCTAAACATTCCCTTTGGGAAAGTTTGGATTGCACTTCAGGCCCCGGCCCGTGCTCTGCGGCCTGGCTGCCGTGCTTGCCCCGCTGGGCCGCTCCGCCTTGCTGCCTGCGCCTCGCGGGACGCTGCGCTGCGTTGCTGCCCGCGCCTCACGGGACGCTGCGCTGCGTCGCTGCGCTCTGAGCAGCAGGGGCCTCATCCTGTGTTGGTGAAACCCCACGCGTCGGAGCCCAACGTGACGCTCACGCACGTGCTCTCAGGTGCAGGGCCACAGCCAGTGTCTCTGGTCAGCAAGGGAGCCACCAAACAGGCCAGCATGGGAGGAAGTGCTTGCCAGCTCCCTCATTTCCAACCCCGAAAGGACTAGCCCTTTCACATGATAATGACCTAGGGTCTCTCCCTTGTGCTAACAGCCGCAAGGAGCAGGATGTAAGCGCTTTTCTGCGCTCTAAATTGACTCTGTCACCTCTCTGTGGTTCCACCTTGTTTTATAATCGCTCGCTTGATCCTACCAAAAATAAACTACCACGATCAATGAAGCAGGTAGACCATGGGAGCAATGAATATCCACATGATTAAGGGTTTTCAGGCTTAGCTCCTAAATAACCATAATTGCCACTCTATTATCTACAGAGTTAGAAAACAGAGAAAGTGAGGAAAGAAGAATTTATTGGGAATTTTATGATAAAGACACCTCACACCAGAGCAACACTTTCAAACAGCTACTATTAAATTCCAGTAACTGAATTATGGCAATAAAATGTTGTAAGGTAAACAGTAGGAATACTTTTCCCTTTGAACTTCCACATCATGGAGATTCCCCAAAAATGCCTATTTTACCCAGAGCACCAGGCTTCCTGCATGAATGACGGAGCTGTCAGGACCCCTCCAAACAGACAACTGAAACATTCAATGTGAGATTGCTGCTCTAAATTATCCTTTGTTGATGGCAGAAAGAGTCTAGGAAGAGTATTTTAATGAGACTGAAGTTCCATCATACACCTGTGGTGCGACACTAACAGTAGTTACACAGTTAAGAGAATAGGTGAGAGGGCTCCCTGCACAGCTGACCTGCAGTAGGAACACTGCAGTCAAGGCCGAGGAGGTCATTTTAAATTGTCACACTTTCCTGCTATTACTGATGGTCATCTCGTCGAGAAACATCTCAAATGTATCATGAGTGCCCTGCAGGAGTCAGGGGAAAAGGGAAAGGACAGGAGAAAAAGGAGATTGAATATTCGCCTCCTGGTCTGTTGTTGTTGTTGTTTGGGTTTTTGTTGTTGTTGTTGTTGTTGTTTTGCACAGTGAGTGGCAAAAGAAAACAAACTGCATTTTCCCTTACAGTAATGATAACTATTTTGTTCTTTTTATAATGTGATGTGCTGAAAACACTTCTCCTTTACAGCCATCTTAACATATGTAGGTCCTTAATAAAGAACGATTTTTCTGTTGAAACTGAAAAAATAATAGTTGGTTTTGAGATAAATAATCAGCATAGTTAACTGTGGCTCGAAGAAGGCTCACAGAAGGATAATGAACTGAAGTCAAATAAGATAACTGGCATGAATTAGACTAAGAAACTTTGCTGATTTAGTTGCCTATTAAGCTGCCTTTTAAGTGGAAGTCTCGTCTTTTTATTTGGGGGAGCTTCAAATGAATTTCAGATTTCACACACCTCGGTGCTCTAAGCAGGAGCATCTACACAACCAAACAGGTTATTAGCTCAACCACCCAAGGCAAAAAAAATGTCACTGTCCCCAAGACGTGAGGCGACAGTGCCCGCCAGCTTCCCCTAGGACAGTCACAAGTCAATAGCAATGAGGAGCCAGTCAGGTCAAATGGTTCACAAGACTTTGGCAAGAAGATTTTGTCTCTTGGTGAGAGACAAAATCAAGATTTCGTAAACGAATTCAATCAAAGAGCCTCAGACAAGCTCAGAGTAATTCCCTCTCTGTAACAAAGATGGAGATAAAAAGGGCACATTCATTAATATTTCCATTAATATTTCCATCCTCCTTGCAAGAAAAAAAAATACATCATAAAAATGTGTCTTTTTTCCCAAGTCACCATGACCATAAACATATGACATGCCAAGAGCTATCAACCATCATGAAAGGGAAAGCTTTCTAGATATCAGCTGGTGAAGAAATGAAGCAGTGCATGGAATATGTTCACTCTCATCCATCCAGCAGCTGTTTGCCTGTTTTCAACACTGCCAGCACACGTGCTGGATGTAATGACAGCCTGCTCTGTGATACCTGTGCTCCAAAATAGTTGGAGAAGGACCAGCTGCTTCCTACAGTTCCCAAGTCCTTCGGAGTCAGCTCACTTCTGTTACAAATTTGACTGTCTCTGAGAGTTATTTGATCTGATTAGTGTGCAGGTGCAAAGAGGCCACGATGGTAATTGTTTAGACATTACTGGGAAACCTTAGGAAACCAAGAAAATTCTTCCAGAGGAACCAGGTACACTAAGATAGTAGTAAAAAGAACACTTTCCCTTGTTTCAGGAAAGAAACAGGTGGAGAAGACTTTTTTTTTTTCATTTAAGAGTAGATTCATGAACATTTTATAGTTACAAAAATCTATTTAACTTAAGACAGATGCTCAAATTCTGCACAGTATTGCTATAATGAGTAAATATGGCATTATACCTCAATTTCAAATCAAGTAACTTTATATCAAAAGGATGCCAAGACTAAAGACCTGTCCAAATATGAGATAAGGAAGTAATGACACCTGCCATCTCTGTTAGACATCACTAACATCAGAACACAACTGAGGAGCCAGCGTAAGAACGGTATCTATACACTGATCATTGCCTACACACTAGCGGCCAGGCTTGCACAAACAGTCTGACACTTCGGCACCCTTGAAGCACGGTTCAGAGAGGTGTGTATGAAGCTGCAGATCTGCCCCTTGTGGGGGCTCTCTCTGGAAGACCTGCTGGGCTGTTGTGGGGGAAGGAAGCGGGCTAGCAAGATTGGAAGCTGTTTTTACAAGATGTCTGAGGAAAGGAACATTAATAACTCTAAGGAAGACATTTTAGTGATAATGCTGTATGCAAAGAGCTGTCCCCATGAGCCCTCCCGAGGAGTCAAGATGCTCCCTGCGCTCTAGGGCTAGTGGGGAATCCACCAGACTGTGAGGCCTGCAATGCTTTCCTTCCCTCCTCAAGTTATTTCCATGCATTTATTTCCCAAATGGTGTTTTCACAAGCACCATGGAATATATTAACTATGTCCTTATGATTTGTTTTTCAGTTAAGGAAATACAGAAAAGTAGAGGCAGCAGCTGCTAGAAGTCAAGCTATTTTTTCTTCAAAATTAGCAAAGCCTTCCTGTTCTAACAGGACCAGTAGGGCTGTCTCCTACTGTTACCACATGCTCAGAGAGTACTGGAGTTCAAAAGCATTCTGAAAGGTCCTGGTGTTCGGCTGAGGATATTTGAGTCCTTGACTCCAGTCCTTGTCCTTTTACAGGGCCCAGGATTTCAAATGTAAGCTTCAAATAGCAATTAAAAATAGCACCTAAAAGCATTCTTTAGGTATTTTATTTTGTCCTTGTTCTTTGTCTGCTATACACCTGCCATGGAAAATGTTGGATATGAAAAGTGCAGCAAGTTTTGACAAATGATTTCTTGTTTAATTAGTGGTATGTATGGTTGACATACTATACAAGATGGAAGCCAACAGACTGCTCATGGGAGATCCCAGGAGTGCTGATAACCGGGCAGAGTTTGTAGCTTTACGTGTTTGTGTCTGAGAGTTTTCAGATTAAGGATCTTACAAAAATAGTTCAATTTCAAATATAGATTTGTCTTCCTCTTTCACAAAGATGCTCCTGTCCTTGAGGTACTTGATTGCAAACTATTTCTCTTCTATTTCAAAAAGACAATAGTATAGGACAAAATCCATTTTTTAAAAAAGTAGAGGCTTTCCACAGCAATGTTATTGTTATTGATATGCAACTTACACCTCAAAGTCCAGTCCTGCTCCTTATATATATAATATATGCACAGACATTATATATATAAACATTATATATATATATACACACACACACACTTTATATGTATTCACACATGTGTGTGCACACACACACACACACACACATATAAAATGATGATTTTCTGGTCCATACACTCTTCAGAAAGCAATATGGGGAGGGATGCTGGTCTCTTAGTGCTTCTGCATTATGATCTACTGACCCTGAAAATAAGGTCAGAAGGAGGTCTCTCTGCTAACTGGAAAACTAATCAATATAATTCTACCAAAGGGCTGGTACACACCAAATAATATAGTCCCCTCCCCCTCAGCAAAAGTCTGTGCCTCATTGTAGAGAACATAAATATCACATTTTCATTCTCAGGGAAAATAAAAAACCTCAAATGAAGAAAAAGCTTTATGCTTTGTGAGGCTAGCTGAAATCACCAAGCCATCTCATGGTTCTCAAATTTTAATTTGACTTCTGAGCAACACGATTGGTTATGTTTCGCATTTTGGGCTTAATCTCTTGGAAAGAAACATAGAATTGTGTCTGCATTTTGGTCTATAGTTGGAAAAAACAGCCAGTAAAGAAGGACTGCTTTTCTTCCTCCCTCCCTGCAAATGTTACACAATGAGACAAATGAGCCGACCTTACGGTACGCGACGAGCGCGGAGCAGCAACCGGGACGAGCACGGAGCAGCCTCAGGGATACTGCCATGGATTCTGGTCAGGCTGCATTGGATTCTGGTCAGGTACTTTGCCTGCAAAGGAGAGCAAGACAAAGGGTAAAAGGTCACTGGTGACTAATTTTCTGAAAACCAGCAGCTTGTGTAAGTAATAGAACATTTATTGTATTTCTCTGTCATCCCAGCAATGAGCTAGAAAATCCATAAGAATTCCCAGCACTAGCCTTTATTAAAGTATAGCCCTGGATTAGTTTAATGTCCAATTTAAAGTCACTGCCTGCACCTACTTTGCTTACTTTTCCTAGAGAGCGCCATTTTCCTCCAGTTACCTCCCAATTTAAGTTGCCAAAAACATCTTTTTTTTTTTCCCCTAAAAAGGACGGTTTCATTTATTTCATAGACACATATATGTGTGGGTGTTGAGAAAAGAGCACTTGAATGCAGCATTCCTACATTACAGAGGTCTTTTCCCATGTTGAAATATTAAGGCATATTTGAAGCTGGGGAAACACTGCAAAATCTCAGAATAGCTGTTCAAAGAGGAGAAAAACACAGGAGCCACAAACTCCCTTCAAGGTGTCTGCACCCCTCTCACTTGCCCTGTGTGGACATTCACAAAATATTGCTTTTCTGAATGAATATGCAGAGCAACCAACTCTGTGGTGGAGAAGACAGAAGCTGTTAACCCAAGACGTTCCTCACGTTCATATCCAAGGCAGGGTCCAACCCCGAGGCGATGCGCTTGCAGAGAGAGGTAACAGCACCCACGCAGTGACGAGACGCTCGCAAGCACCGGCGCTTTCTGTGTTCCTTGCCCATAATGATTTGGCTGGAGACCCCGACCGCCTCGCCAGCGGGGGAGATGGCGATCAGTGTTTCCAGTCAATATGCTTGACAGCTATAAATGCTGTTATTGGACCTTCAGTGAGGTACTTAATACATGTTAACCCCGCAAAATGTAATTACCCTCTAGACTAGACAGAACAACAGAAAAACAGAGTATAAACACTGTTTAGTATTGAGTGAGCCCTCACCTTTTCCGTAAGGTTTCATTAGGCAAATCATCTTTTGTTTACTACATTCACACCCCGATTAGACTCCTGGTGGCAAAAGCACAACTTTGCACAATTTGAGCCCATACTCACCTCAAAAAACACGCTTCTCCAACTCGCCTCCACGTGAACTATGCAGGAGCAGACGCCACGTTATCTGCAGCGGCCACCTCAGCCCTTCAGAAAGGCTCCTGCCGTGGCGCTGTCCCTGCTGCAGTGACCGCTCCATGAGCCCCTTCACAGCAGACTTGCTGCACTCCCTCACACTTTTCTCCGTGTCCCTGAATTGCAAGGGATCACTGGGCCTATTACACTGAAAAAAGAAAAATTGACAAATAGAACATTTTTTTTTCTTCAGATAATTTAAATTCCTGATAAAAATTTCTTGCCTTGTCTGGCTTATCATTCGTCCTGATGACACCACAACTGGGAATCCCAGCAGGCAGTGACAAGTGTTTAATATGCAAGTTCTCCCGTGCCACCAAAGTTAGTCAGACAGGATTCATGTTTTACACGTACTAGCTAGAACTAATGTACGCTTTTAAACATAACTGAAATTGCATGGCAATTCATGGATTCCTGATTTAATGATTTTTATTTTCCAGGCAGCAAGCCTATGAACTACTTTGTGATGAAATTGTTCATGCTCCCCTAGGAGCCAGTTACTTGATGGACATACGATGACAAATACACTTTAGGCCAACCCAGATGATACTGCTAAAAATCCAATGCACTGCTCTAGCGAAAAAGCTGGTTTTGCAATTTAGTTATGTGGGGGGGAGGTATATATGTATATAAAATATATATTTATAGTCAAAGCTTATAATTAATGCTAAAAAAAGAAGAAGATAGAAGACATCTCCTGACTGTCTGACCCAGACAGTCATATAGCTGTTTCGGTAAAGGCAATATGAAAACCTTCCAGTGACAACAACCCTCTGCCGTAAAGTGGATTTTAAGTGAACTAGAAATGTAGGAACAAGAGAGATCTGTAAGGTAAGTTGTACCTTTCAGAAGTGCTGAATGCAAACAGCTCTAATTCGCGTCAAAGGGTAGGATAACTGCTCAGTGACTTTTAAATGCTGCACTCCAGCTGTTCTTGAAAGCTTTACATTTATACACTAAATCATACTAGGCATCTAAAAATGGATCCTAATTAACTTTTGAAGGTCGTGGCCAACTTTTTCTGGCAGTAAGAGTGCATAGTCTTTTTGTTCCCATCAGAGGTCACACACATAACACCAAGAAAAGCCAATCTTGTTTGGGACAAAACTCAGGAAAATTGAATTTCCCAGCGCTGTGACTTCAGAAAGGAGGAAATGCCTAACAGGAAAGTTTTGTTCAGGTCGTATTTGATATTGTACCCTGAACACACAGTGCAATTACTTTGCATTTTGACCAAGATTTGATCACAAAACCTCAAGTTCAAGAGACAGCAAAGTTGCAGGGGTTACTTTGCCATCTTGCTCCTTTCAAATCTCCTTTGTACACAGCACTATTATTCAGAGAGCGGGTAAGAATGTGTCCAGGTGCTAAATGGATGTAAAATTTACTGAGACGGGAACCCCAGGAGACCTTACCAGTTGGTTACAATTACCAAGGTTTAAAACCTAAGTGAAAGGAAGTAAGATGGTAGACGGAACAGAGCAGGAGGCAACAATAAACTAATATGGCTTTGAAAGGAGACAGAAACGAGGTAGAAATGGGAGCGTTCAAGTACTGGATATAATCTGGGGCATATTAAGTGGAAGAAATAAATCAAGCAATAGCTCTGAGCACATGGTAGAGAGCTGTGTTTTCCTTTATAATATGTGAAATGATAGCAACTTTTGACAGAGTTTTTAAGAATCAAGTGGACACAGATTGGAGACAAAAGGGTAAATTTTTATAGCTCGCACTGCCAAAAATCTGGAAAACCTGACATCAGGGCTCTTACAATAGAATAAAGCCTGACTTTAAGCAGCTTCAGGCCAGTACAGAGCCTTCAGAGATTACTAAAGCATTAGGGCTGACAGTTTCAGTTAAATGTTAACTAGAAGCAAATAATACATTTTCAAGAAAGACAACATATTGATGAAAAATGGCAATATTAAAAATAATAAAAAAGGAACAGGAAAAATACTGAAAAAAAAGATCACAGTTTAAAATGACAAGGACTTTGAGGGGTGCATTGAGTAGCAGTTGGAAATGTAAGAAATCAGAAGAAAAAGGGAAAATACAATTAACGCTAACAGGACAGCGCATCCTTTAAGAACTGTGTAACAGAGTGACATATTACGGCTGTGGCTATGGAGCTTGTCCTGTATGTTTACATCTCCAGCAGATCAACTTGCAAGAAAGAAATCTTAAACTGTAAAAGGGAAATCCTGAGCCTGCTCAAAGTCATCAGCAAATTTCCATTGATGCCATGGCGTAAGGAGAGTGCAGGAGAAACGTGGGCAATTTGCAATGAAACCACTTTTTGTTAGGAAGTGTCAAAATACTTTTACCCCATGAAAATAAAAATTGGACTAATTTTTTCAGCAAAGACTGTAAAAAGAACAGTCAATAACCCAGCAGTTGCAGCACACACATGCATTGTGGGGTGGTATTAACCTTGATCTCTTCCTACTGGAGATCAACTTTGTCTAAATAATTATTTGGCCAGATAGACTCATCCTATAGCCTATTAGGGCATTTATCTGGAATGGGACAAAGGCAGAAACTTGATCCCATATCCCATGCAACTTGCACATCTCAAATGAGTGTTCTCACCACTAAATTATTGATTTTACTGAGTTAACCTGCACATATTGAATTAACCTTACACACATATTCATTCGTTCTCTTAAGCTCCTGCCACCTTGCTCACAAACACAATATTTCTAAACTTTTTTTTTTAATAGATAATTTGTTTCTCAATACCATGAAAAGTGGTAAATAAAAGTAGAAACATTACGGTTATAGGCCAGAGTTAATATGCATAGATTTCTTCCCAAGTATTTTAGAAGCAAGAGGTCAACAAGAAGATCATGAGGCCCCTTATGGCTGATGACAAGACTAATTTGTTGACAGAAGATTTAGCATTACTTAAGAATTATATGAATTCTTTTTATCAAAGGGAAGAATGGTTGATAGATACCAGAAACAGATTTATTTCCCTTAGGAGGAAGAAGAAATACTAAAGGAAATCAATATCAGGTCAGAACAGGTGATTGAGAAATTTGAATGTTCTATTCAAAGGGAAAAAAGTTTCCCTAACAAATCTGACATTTCTTTTTCTGAATACTTTATTTGTGCTCTTCGCATTTTTATAACTTGAACATGGAAAACCAACGCTAAAGAAATTCAGAAATATTCAAAATAATCAGAATACAACTAATTAGCAGCATGTCCAGATAAATGATAGTGCAAAATTATTTGCTAAGGCAAACATGTAAGGGATGACAGTTTTCACTTTTTTATTCACTTCCTCCTGATCTGAAAAAAAACAAAACAGGATGTGAAGATGAGAGCATACCATAACAAGGGATTTCTTGGTCTGTTTTATGATCTATCAAGAGCCTGACATTATCAGCAAGGAAGAAGAGTGCACAGCCCTGACAGGCGAACAGAGTGGGGACAGCAGGAGTCTTGTCCTCAGAGCTGATCCGTGTTACTGGCCGGTAGTTTGGAAATCAAGCTTCGACATCATTCTCACAAGGATTTTTCTGTTTGAGCTCCTTCCCTTTGCGTTTGACAATATCTCTCAAAGTAATCACAAACTTTGTTTACACAGAGCAGGAAGGAATCTGACATTATTGCAGAAAACAGAAAAGGGGGAAAACAAGGTCTGTCTTAAATAACCTCTTCCCAAAGCAGCCACTAAGGCTCGGAGTCCTAGTGCTGCGCAGAGCAGGGCAAGGCTGCCAGCGCCTGCTCAGGCTGCCAAGGAAGGACCTGGACTTCAGGCCAGGGGGATGCAGGCCCTGGACTGCCGGCCAACCCCCGGTGCACCCTGAGATGCTCCATACAGGACCGAGGGACCTGGTGGGGCGCGACGTGGCTCCCTTCCACCACCAGTTCAGCCCCACGCCCTGCCTGTGACACCAGGGGGTGAAGGGAAAGGCCACAGTGCACCTCAGCCTTCCCCAGGCATGGACACAAGGGCCGAGATGCAGCTGGAACGAGGGGGCCTTTGAGGGCCTTGCAGCACAGACACAGTGCCAAAGAGGGGTGTCAGAGCACCTTCATTGGGCAGAATGCAATTTTATTTCCCTCCCCCATGCATATTGCTTTGAATATTTGCAACTTTTCAAACAATTCAAATAAAAACAGAAGTTACTTCCACAGAATGCTCCTCCTCAACATGAAAGAGAAAAACAGAATCAAACTATATTACCTTGCACCAGCTGATGTTTTTTCAAGCATTTGGGGACAACTGAATAAGACATTCCTAAGCTCCAAGTCTACTACAACAAGCTACGGTCTCATTACAATAAGCTGTCACAGAAAGATGGACAGTATCGAGGCAAACTTCCCCAAATAAATTTGGCTGTATTGATTACTGAGCCCTACCTTAAGACTAAGGAAAGGAACTAAGGAGTGAAACATGTAGGAGTTACAGACTGGCACAGAAATTGTAGCTCACTGGGAGATTAATATATGGTATATAAATGCATGTTTTGCCATTTGTAGATTTACAGGGAGTGAGCAGAAAAGATGATGGAGGTTTCAGGAAAGCTGCAAGGAGGTTACAAACGAGTGCTTTCAATTTGAGCTCAAGAGAGTTTAAATACTGAAAGCTGCATCAAGCCTACTGAACACAAAATACTTCTGAGTCAAAGGCTCAGGTGCCTCAAAGACGCTGTGGCTCCAGGTGGCAGGAGAGACAGTTTCAGGGCAACCACTCTTCCACTGCAACACAAACATCTGGACAAATCATTCGGTGCACCAGAAGAGGCCTCACAACCATTTCAGCAGTCCTAGCTATCAAATACTTACATCAAGTATGTACATCTAGACTACTATTTAGACAGACATCTAGACTACTATTTAGACAGAATTTTTCCTCTGATTCCAGCTATTCCCACTAATTTGAGATGACATGTTTCTCTGTAGTCTTCACTTAATGAGTTACACACACACACACACACACCCCCTTAATAAGACAGCATCTTAGCATCACACTTGACTGGTTAGTTAAAAAAACATCAGTGTTAGGAGACTCTCCTTAGCTCATGAGTCACCTGTTCTCCATGTCCAGCTGGCATCCTTCTGGAACGTACACCACATGGACAACTTCAGTCTTCAGCTGTTTTGACTGCAGAGTTGTTTGAAGGAGACCAAAAGATGACCAGCACTCAGTCTTACTGAGGTCCAGACTCTCGTCAAACTCAGTAAAGACTGAAATGCATTTATTTAAGCTTTTCTTAAAAAAATAAGGAGAAACAAAACCTATTCTGAGAAAATTCCACCTGTGAGGTTCTTCTGTTCTTTGGTGATGCACCTGAAGACTTGAGGACAGACTAGAGGACATTCAGTCCACAACCACAGCCGAGCCTGCTTGCTCCCCACTATGCATTGAAAAGGAAGAGCTCTCTCCTTCTCATCTTTCTTTTATAAATCACTAGTGCTTTGCCAAATTCCTTCCCCTAGAGATTGTATGCTGACTGAGAGGACCGAATCCTTGCACAGGACCACGAATCAAAGGAGAAAGATGTTTCTGCTGTTTATTCCTCTTTTATTCTGTGCAAGACTATTAAAAACTTGGCTCTTGTATGCTGACTGAGAGGACCAAATCCTTGCACGAATCAAAGGAGAAAGGTGTTTCTGCTGTTTATTCCTCTTTTAATCTGTGCAAGACTATTAAAAACTTGGC
>NW_010583104.1:4346-19640 GCF_000705375.1 Tinamus guttatus
TGGATTAAGGGAACATTGCAAATAGGTTTGATGTGCCTGATAATCTTTGTTTGCCTTTTAATTTGTATCCCATGTTTGTTAAAAACAATTCAGTGTTTAATAGACCGTGCCTTGAAACAAGCATTCTTCATAAATAAAGAAGGGGGAGATCTGGGGATCTCAAGGACAGACTCGAGAGTGTTGGTGGAGAGACCTTGGGAAAAGGACACTGTTATGCTTGTTGGAATCAAACCATGGGAGTAAATGCAACAAACTAAACAATCTTTTGCTTAGCTATATTAACACAAAGTTTCTAATTGTTGTACTACCTGCATTTTGTACTAACTGTATTTTGCTTATTGTTAGTGTATCTATCTATCTGCTTTGTTTCTTATTATGTGTTCAGTAATTGATTGATTGATCATTTAACTAAGTCATGGCTGTTTCACTAAAAACAAATAAAGAAGGGTGAGATGTGGAGGCATAGTACCTTGTCAGTAGATAATAGATGCCTTGTTCGTAGATAGTTAATCACAAGAATGCCTTAGTAGTGCAGGGTTGATGGGCTGACCCGCAAGGACTAATGTCTTATCAGCAAAGAGCAAAGCAGGAAAAGGAGGAGGACTACAACCACATGTGGAATGTCTTGTTAGCAGATAAGGAATAACCAGCAAGGAGAAGATAAACACAACTGCACGGCTGGCATGATGCTGATTGGTTGTAAGCTTTGCAACACTGGTGTTAAGAGAGTATAAAAGAAGTTGGTTTGAAAATAAAGTTGTCTCACTCTGCATCCCAGACTGAGTCCGTTCTTTTGCAAGGTGCAACAGTTCGTTACTGTGTTAACTGACACATTGCTAACTATAGTTCTGTATGAAAAATCTATGTTGGGAATCAAGCTTAAAAAATCTGAGAGTTTTATAATGTAAAAGAAACATTTGTTAAGCAGAAGTGCCGAGTGACTCTCATTACATACCAAGAAAAGCCTTACTCTGGTTCAGCTAATTTATAGTGATGTCAAGCTGGGATCTTCTAAGATACCTAAAGAAGTTAAATGACTGGCTCCTATTGACGTTCTTTGCAACTGCTGTCCTGATCAGAGCTTTTTATATCGCTCCAATTTTAGTGAAGGAAAGAAGTAAAGGAAATAATAGGCTAATAAAGGGAGTGAGAGATTTACTTTTCTCAGAATTTCACATATCTGCAAGTGTTTTGCTGAAAGCATTAGCCAATGTATTAGTAGAAGTAATAATATTAGCTAATTACCCTATTCTCTGTAGAAGTACAGCTCAAAACACTTCATAAAAAGTCATGATTGTCTTACAAATGAAAAGATGTGATTTGGGTTAACAAAATACCATAACTTCTCAATAGGTGCACCTCTATGCATTCCTATACTGTAGCAAGTGTACTTTCATTCACCATTTTGCAAACTGCTTGGAAGTGGGAGTATGCACAGTGAATTATTATGGAGCAACTGACACAATGTAAACTCACACCAAAATTTAACAATTGGTAACTTGTGCAGGCATCCATACCCTTGACCAAGGTTACTCAAAGATGTACCACACATTCATAATGAAATGATGGATCTGCCCCTGTCCAAAACCACAATCCAACTAGCTCTTGTCTTTGGGGACCTTGAAGATAAAACAAGACCATCCTTGAGCATCAGGATACCACATGGCTTATAGCCCAGTTAAGTGCCATGTCAATCTAATTTTAGTCTCATACATAAGAGATATTAAGACTCCTGCTTATGCTTTGAAAGGTGATGAATTTCAGACCAAACCAAAAGGAAAAAAAAAAAAAAGGAAGCACACAGGAAAACATTTGGGATTTTAGATGGTTTCAAACTTTAAACTTGGGGCACCTTAAAACAAATGCTGTTGATGTGAACAATTTATGAGAAAATAATTTAAAAAACCCCATTCCTGTGCTAGCATGAACTAATTTTGGGGAGAAGAATCAAAGATATCATTTCTAAGCTAAGTGGCTGAATATGGTTCCTATTTTAAAGTTAGCAAAAAGCAACATCTGCAGGTCTATTTGAAGAAAATCCATTTCTTCAGAGACGTGAAAGACTAGCCCTAAAGAATGAAATTTTAAAAATATATATTATTCCATTATATGGAGGAATCAAACCCAGCTGTACAGTTTGCCTTTGATTCATCTTCCTTATCTTCTACAACTTGTCCTCTTCCAACTGTCTGCTATTTGTCTGCTTAGTCCTTCAGTCTGTTTTTAAGATTGTCTTTTCTGTTTCTAACCTTCTATAGGGGTGTTTTAAAATCTGAGGATGTTGATCTTTTTCTCTTTGTTCTTTCTATTTTGGCGTAAAAACACTAAACATAAACATGATAAACATAATAAACATAAAATTCACTTACTTTACCAGTGGTGATAATACAGATAGGAAAATGCTTCATTTTTTTTTCTTTCAATTTTCAATCTACAGTTATTAAGTTGCCCTGCTGTTTCATGCTCTGTGCATCAAGATTAAAACATTATATATATATATGTGTGTGTGTGCATATATATATATACATGTATACATATATATTTATATACTCTAGGTATCCCTGCTTGAGCAGGAGAGTTGGACTAGATGATCTCTAGAGGTCCCTTCCAACCTCAACCATTCTGGGATTCTGTGATATTTTATCCAAAGGTCCTGTTTTCTCAACCAATATAGCCAAAAGTATAATCATGCTCATCACTTTCCCATAACTTAGTCATCACAAACAAAAAAAACTATTGGATGAAAGAGCCACAACAGAGTATGCAGAAAAATCCTTGTCCCAAGGCAGGATCAACAAATCCCATGTAATCCAAGAGAGCATGATTAATTTTTAGTTCCTTCTTATGGCATTGGTATTAGTATGCTCCCACATGGATTTGTTCATGTGTAAATAGGGATTAAGTCTCTGATGCTATCTGCCTAATAGCCACCTTGGGCTTGGGTAGACTGTCTTTTCTCAACTTGTATTTTTTTTTTCTTCTTTTTTGATGAAACTTGTATCTTTGAGATTCCTGACAGTTTTAATTTAACTTGGTCAATTGCTTCATATGTTCTTAGCAGCACTGAAGACAAACCTATATGAGAAAAGAGGGTAATAACAGCGATAAAGAAGAACAATGTAACTGTGTGGAACAGTAGCCGAAATCTTTCTTTAGTGACACTTTTTTATATTGAAGTAATATATTTAAAATCCTTTAAAAAGGTTGTCTTTGGATAAGAATCTAGAAAGTTAACCAAATCACTATGTTTTTTTATTTATTTTTTTTCAAATTGCATTGGATTATTAAATAAATGGTTGCTTACTATATTGCAGAATGTAATTAATATTAAGAAGGGGCATTCTGACTGGGGTCTCCCTGAGATCAATTTTTTACTATGCTTGTAAACATTTTATCAGTAAGGTGATAGAAAACAAAATCAATACCAGTAAGGCTTGGAGTTGATACAAAAGCTAAAGAAATGATAAATACTGTAGAATACTGGCCTCCAATATGCAGTGATCTCTGTCTCCAATAATTTAGGGACAAGGAAACTATTAGACTCAGATATATGAACAAGTTATTCTAGCCTCACACGCAAACTGATTCATGATAACTATCCATGGGAGTAGCCTTACCCTGCAGAAAATCAAGGCCATTTGAATTAGTTTAGTTTGGTGAAAAGAGGGCTAAGAAAATTCAACTCATCTTGCATTAAACCCAGATTTATGGCTCACAGTGGAACAGGCAGTGCAGATCAGATAACATGCAATAACAGGTTCTGTGTCTAAGCCTGGTGTGTATTTTCAGAGTGACTAATAAAGAGTAATATATTTTGGAGCAAAGCATGTTTGTCATATTTGCAAAAGGGGAAATACTCTAGTAAAAGGAAAAAAAAAAGATAATATAGAGCTAATCTGATAGACAAGAGAAATGAAAATGAGAGTGGAAATTCAAAGTAGACAAATTCACTTTTTTATTACAAGAGTAATTAACTGTTAGAAGTTAGAACTATTCAAGGTTTATATTGAATTCTCCATTGCTAGAAATTTTTTTTGGATTGGATTTTGTTTTTCTCTAAAAGATTATTCTCTGCTAAGCACTGCTATTGACTTGATGTGGGAATTAGAAATCCTGTGTTCTGTGTTATGAAGGAAGCTAAACTAAATAAGCTCCCAATGATATCTCCTAACTTTAAATTCTAGGAAGAACCTTATAGAATTCACCAGCAATTTGTCTTCATAAACTACTTGATGAAAAGCAGGCAGATAAGAGGAAAAGAAGACACCTGCATTCTATGAAAGAAGTCACAGCAACATAATGGTGACATGGAGTAATGTAAAGCTTTATGTGCCGTTCCAATTAAGTGAAGCTGAAAGTAAATGACAGACAGAACTATCTTCAAATAATTTGTGATTTAGTTTCTAGACAAATGCAGTCCTCATTCTGGTCAGCCTAAGACAAGGGTGTTTCTTTCACTTTTGTTAATTAAAATATATTTAAAAAAAGAAAAACATTGAAATGTGAGACCTTCAAGAATATCAGATATTCACTTTTCCATTCACTTATTGTTCTTTACCTTGCCTTTTCTTACGTTGTATTTAGATTACAAAGTCTATGAGGTAGTAAAAATCTTTTAATTTTGTATTTATATGATGCCTAATATGGTAGCGAGTTAGTTGTAGAACTGCAAAAGCATAAAGAGGATGCAGGCCAAAGTCTAGATCTAGGGCAATTAAATTTGCTTTAAGTTTTACCTTTAAATATTCTGCTTCTGACAACTATCTCCTGAAAATAATGTAATGTTATCCAACCAGACAACATTAAAATCCTTTTCATGTAAAACAGAACAGAAAAGAACATGCAGGCATGTTGGTCAAGTCATTTTTGAAATGCCCAAGTTACTGCACTACTAGATGAATTGTTATGATTGTGCCTACATATCTTCAAATATCCGTGGCTCAGACTCAAACCACCTTTTCTCAGGTTTACAGCTGATTATATTTAAAAACTTGCCATCTTCGACTTACTCTTTTATCAATGGAGAGGGAAAATAAAAAACTGAAAGAAAGAAGGAAAGGTACTTGAGAGAGTGAATATTATCTGAGGTGTTTTAACAAAATCTTCAAATATTTTATGAAAAGTTACTTTAAATTTCCAGTTCATCATACTTTCAAAGTTGTACTTTTTAACATATTTTTGTAGAGATATATCCCTTATGAAAAGAAAGGTCCTTTCCTATTTCTGTCTTATTTTTCATATTGTTTTCTACAAGTTACTAAAGTACCCCTAAAGTCACATTTGATTGCCCCTTTATTCCAAAAAAGGAAAGACAATGTTTTCCAGCATTAATATTCCTCAAAGTGTGTGTGTTTTGTTTTGTTTTTTTCCTCACATCCTGAGGAATTAAATGCTTGTATAGAACTTAGTGCATTTAAATTTTCTGTAGGCTCAATAGACAGAAAATGCCACTATTGTACAGTGGATGATGATGCATAAAGATTTATATCTCTATATATCTGCAAATATATAACTTAGTGCATTCGTATTTTCTCCCTTTAAGCTTCTCCTCTGTGTGCTCATACTTTGATGAAATCTGAAGTGGGCACCTTGCCCGTTCATATAGGGTCTGTCATACACCAGGAGCTTCTTTCTGCCTGATCAAGGCCCACAGTCAGAATTTCTTTTTTTTCCTCTGTGTGTTTTTATGTGTATATGACACTGAGCAGTATATCAAGTAACTGGGATCATGCAGAGTCATTGAGGTGAAATGCAATTATTTCTCATTAAACAGGCCAATCTAGTGTGATGCATGATGTTAGTAATTTTTTTTAATTGACAAAAGAGTTGCACCATAACCATGTTCTAGTAAAATCATTTCACTGAGCAAAGTCCAACCAAGCAACGAAACTCAGACCTACATCCAAGCTTGGGACATTGCATATGAGTGTGCATAGGAGTTGGAGATCAGATCTTTCAAGTCTGGTCCAAGTGCTGATGAGACTGTTTAAGGTACTCGCCCACTCTTCATGGCATTGTAGCATCTCAGCACCTGCCAGGACTAAATTCTGCAACAAGGCTGCTAAATTCTGATGCCAGTAATGGAAAGCCCTATTTCCAAAGATTTCTATGGCACAGAACTCCCCTTTGTTTGGGGCGACAGTTTCTTAGCAACAGCTATTAGTGAGCAGCTGCAGACCCAATCAAACGGCAAACTTGGACAATCTCTTTTGTACATGTCTTGAAGAAAAATCCCTTGCTCTAGAATATAAAACATATTGTCAATTATACGCTAGCCCCAAATATGACTTTTCCCTGCAGTTCTGCAGGAGGGTTAGCTGCGCTGAGCAGTCAGCCTGCACATGTGGAAAAATCAACTTCATAAGAGATATATCTTCATATGTCATGATCTGGTGTATGATAGTGGTGTTTTATGTCTATTTAGCTTACAGCAAATTTAAAGCTATAACTTTTAATTCCTGGTGATATTAGCAGTAAAGTAACTCAACAATTAAACAGATTTCTCTATCTTTCTATCTCCCTTTCTCTTTCTCTCTGTCTTTTTCTTCATTGACTAACTATAATAATCTTCCAGAAATGACCTTGAAAGATTGGACATTCTTCTTGGTTTAAATGCCATAAAAGCAATATTTTTTTTTGCTTAGAAAGCAAGCCACTTAGGTAGTTGGCAAAAAAAGTGCCGATAAAAATCTGCTTTTGGCTACTCAGTGAATTGCATTGCACTATCTGCTTGACAGCTGAGAGTGAAGAACATTGTATATTAAAAGATTTTCATTGCGTAATAATGTGAACATCAGCAGCAGTAATTATAAAATCAATAATTCGTAATATGTCCTCCATATATAATTGCTAAATGATTGCAAGACCAATATTATGCACTAGTTAGAATGGCAAAGGTTGAGGCTAAAGACTTTCTATATTACACATTATTGTTCAACTCTTAAATACCCTTGGTCAAATGAAGCATAGCTTCAGCCTCGTCAGAATTAAGCTAAATGCTATTTCAGTTTGATCTTCTTAAAAAGTATTTGATTCATGGGAAAACTAATTATCAGATTAAAATGCAAGAAAAAGTGACTTAAATGCATAGTGTTAAATATCATTTATTGTGAAGTAGGAAACAAAGGAAGATAGCTTCCATTCTATCAGATGCTCATGGTTTAGATTTTTTTTTTCATACACTTTCCTATCTTTACTTTCTGGTTGAATGTTTTGATTCTCCAGGAACCCAAATAAACCTCAACATCTCATCATTTGTAACTGTCTTCACATTTTTTGCAGACTTTTCTTTTTTGCCTCGAGTGGCAATTTCTGCAGCTGAGATAACAAGGAAACTGGTCTTTTTTTTTTTTGTGGGATTGCACCTTTCAGAGTACTGAAATTCATCAAGAAGGCCAAATGGTTTATTATTTCAATTGTATAACTTGCTCCAAGGGTTATCAGATAACTCTACAATTAGCACAAATGTAAATGCAAAGAAAGCAAACCCATAGAGATAAAAATGTGAATTCCTAGAAACTTTTTCCCACCCTTAAGTAATAACTCCTATGTCAGCAAAGATGTGAAATTTCAAATAATACAAGACATGATGGACATTATGTATGCACACATGCATATGCACAAGCTCGGATGTGTATACATAGATTACTAGACTTCAAATACAGCCTTCCTTCTGGTCTCTGGTGATCCCCCTATATGTTTTTTCTCCTCTTATTTCTGCATGTTTTTACCTTACTGATCCATGGGGAAAGATTCATCTCATTAGTTGTAGAACTCTACAGCATAGACATTTACATTGAGCTAATTACCCCATGTTCCATATGCAGTAAGTGAGAAAAATAGGTCCTTTTATTGCAAAGTCGCATCCTAAATCTAACATCTGAAAGAGATCAGGTGACTTTTATCCTAAAACTGCTTATTCCTCCCCACAGGGAGGTAACTAACTCAGATGCAGATGTCTACCTTGTATGTGTACCCCTCTCTTTTCCATCTATTTTAAGATAGCATTTTTCCACACCACAAACAAAACTATTTGTATAACATATGCTGTTTTCTTTACCCGTTGCCTCCCAGTATAAGTAAGTGTTGAATTTGCCAGTAGCTTTGTCAGTAACAGTTCTTATCTCACTCCTCCATATGCTATTCACCTATCTTCTGCAAAGATCTGCAGTTGCTTTTATGCAGGAACACTTGATAAAAATACCCTTTTGGTATGCGATCTCAGTTTGCAGATATAAAAAGCTTGCATTGCCTCTGATTCTAGAATAGCTTAATTACTTACAATGGAGGGCACTAAAAGTGAGCAAAAACAGGAGAGTAGAGAACTAATAAAATAAATATTCCTGCAGTCCAACCAAGCAACGGAATTCAGATCCACATGCAAGCTTGGGACATTATATATGAGTGTGCATAGGAGTTGGAGATCAGATCTTTCAAGAGTCTGGTCCAAGTGCTGATGAGGCTGTGTAAGGTACTCTCCCACTCTTCACGGCGTTATAGCATCTCAGCACCTGTCAGGACTAAATTCTGCAACCAGGCTGCTAAATTCTGATGCCAGGAATGGAAAGCCCTATTTCCAAAGATTTCTGATGGTGCAGAACTCCCCTTTGTTTGGGGTGACAGTTTCTTAGCAACAGCTATTAGTGAGCAGCTGCAGATCCAATGAAACGGCAAACTCGGACAATCTCCTTTGTACATGTCTTGAAGAAAAATCCCTTGCTCTAGAATATAAAACATATTGTCAATTATACGCTAGCCCCAAATATGACTTTTCCCTGCAGTTCTGCAGGAGGGTTAGCTGCGCTGAGCAGTCAGCCTGCACATGTGGAAAAATCAACTTCATAAGAGATATATCTTCATATGTCATGATCTGGTGTATGATAGTGGTGTTTTATGTCTATTTAGCTTACAGCAAATTTAAAGCTATAACTTTTAATTCCTGGTGATATTAGCAGTAAAGTAACTCAACAATTAAACAGATTTCTCTATCTTTCTATCTCCCTTTCTCTTTCTCTCTGTCTTTTTCTTCATTGACTAACTATAATAATCTTCCAGAAATGACCTTGAAAGATTGGACATTCTTCTTGGTTTAAATGCCATAAAAGCAATATTTTTTTTTGCTTAGAAAGCAAGCCACTTAGGTAGTTGGCAAAAAAAGTGCCGATAAAAATCTGCTTTTGGCTACTCAGTGAATTGCATTGCACTATCTGCTTGACAGCTGAGAGTGAAGAACATTGTATATTAAAAGATTTTCATTGCGTAATAATGTGAACATCAGCAGCAGTAATTATAAAATCAATAATTCGTAATATGTCCTCCATATATAATTGCTAAATGATTGCAAGACCAATATTATGCACTAGTTAGAATGGCAAAGGTTGAGGCTAAAGACTTTCTATATTACACATTATTGTTCAACTCTTAAATACCCTTGGTCAAATGAAGCATAGATTCAGCCTCGTCAGAATTAAGCTAAATGCTATTTCAGTTTGATCTTCTTAAAAAGTATTTGATTCATGGGAAAACTAATTATCAGATTAAAATGCAAGAAAAAGTGACTTAAATGCATAGTGTTAAATATCATTTATTGTGAAGTAGGAAACAAAGGAAGATAGCTTCCATTCTATCAGATGCTCATGGTTTAGATTTTTTTTTTCATACACTTTCCTATCTTTACTTTCTGGTTGAATGTTTTGATTCTCCAGGAACCCAAATAAACCTCAACATCTCATCATTTGTAACTGTCTTCACATTTTTTGCAGACTTTTCTTTTTTGCCTCGAGTGGCAATTTCTGCAGCTGAGATAACAAGGAAACTGGTCTTTTTTTTTTTTGTGGGATTGCACCTTTCAGAGTACTGAAATTCATCAAGAAGGCCAAATGGTTTATTATTTCAATTGTATAACTTGCTCCAAGGGTTATCAGATAACTCTACAATTAGCACAAATGTAAATGCAAAGAAAGCAAACCCATAGAGATAAAAATGTGAATTCCTAGAAACTTTTTCCCACCCTTAAGTAATAACTCCTATGTCAGCAAAGATGTGAAATTTCAAATAATACAAGACATGATGGACATTATGTATGCACACATGCATATGCACAAGCTCGGATGTGTATACATAGATTACTAGACTTCAAATACAGCCTTCCTTCTGGTCTCTGGTGATCCCCCTATATGTTTTTTCTCCTCTTATTTCTGCATGTTTTTACCTTACTGATCCATGGGGAAAGATTCATCTCATTAGTTGTAGAACTCTACAGCATAGACATTTACATTGAGCTAATTACCCCATGTTCCATATGCAGTAAGTGAGAAAAATAGGTCCTTTTATTGCAAAGTCGCATCCTAAATCTAACATCTGAAAGAGATCAGGTGACTTTTATCCTAAAACTGCTTATTCCTCCCCACAGGGAGGTAACTAACTCAGATGCAGATGTCTACCTTGTATGTGTACCCCTCTCTTTTCCATCTATTTTAAGATAGCATTTTTCCACACCACAAACAAAACTATTTGTATAACATATGCTGTTTTCTTTACCCGTTGCCTCCCAGTATAAGTAAGTGTTGAATTTGCCAGTAGCTTTGTCAGTAACAGTTCTTATCTCACTCCTCCATATGCTATTCACCTATCTTCTGCAAAGATCTGCAGTTGCTTTTATGCAGGAACACTTGATAAAAATACCCTTTTGGTATGCGATCTCAGTTTGCAGATATAAAAAGCTTGCATTGCCTCTGATTCTAGAATAGCTTAATTACTTACAATGGAGGGCACTAAAAGTGAGCAAAAACAGGAGAGAAGAGAGCTAATAAAATAGAGACCGGGCTGTAAAAAGAGAACCGGGACCAGTCATGCTGCCAGGTCTCTTCTCATCTCGTCTCTTCTTGTTTCTTCTTTCTCTCAGTTTGCTATATCTAAATTGGGAACATCTCATGCAGGAAAAATCATAAGGAGGTAAGGTTAGGTAAATAATTTGTAACTGAGAAGAAACTATTTTGGTCAGTCTGGTTTTACGATAGGACTCAGCTATAGCTACTCAGCTATATTACAGATATTTGGAAAGACTTAATAAACATTGCAGTTGTCATACACTCAGTAACTTTAATAGTTTTGTTTTTATAGTAACCATGCATCAGATAGAGAAGATGCTATCATTCCACTTTGCATTTAGGACAAAAAAAAAGCATGAAAGGATTAAAAAATGTAATAAGACTTGCTAATACAGGTGTAAGTAATCCACATAAGGCATTGTGACTCATCTAAAGTTCAAGTTCACGCCAACTCTATGAGATTCAGAATATCTGTGGCTGCCAGATCCTAGCTCAATGCATTATCAGACAAAACAAGTAGCTGCAAACAAGTTAACCATCTGAACTGTTCCTAATGCAACTTACATGAGGCCTAATAAGGCATCTGTAGCAAACACAGCATTAAATCCAAATTTCTGAATTTGTCAGCTTCCATTCTTCAGTGGAATCAAAGTGAAATAAGGGTTAGGATTTGTGTTTCATGTCAATGGTTAATTCATGTCCTGTGAATTGGTCTTGTGGAGTTTCAGGTACTGAATGTCACCCGATAATATTTTTCCTAATACGGGAAATTCAGCATTTGTTTATAATAACGGTTTCTCTAAATACATCGCAATGTGCACACCCTTTTTTTCTCAGACTGGAAAATGCATGTTGGGATGACTAAGTGTATAGATGAAGGAAATTGAATGTTAGATCAGACTTACTTTTGCTGGATCAGAAGAAAAATCTTCCTTGTCCAGAAACATGCCTGTTTACGATCAGTGGGAATTTTTTAGGTAAAAATCTGTCTGGAATTATAGTTAGACTGTGTTTAGGCTGTTAAACTGCCCTTGGAGATATAAATGCTCAAGGTCCTTATCATCAGTTCAAACCTGTTGAACAGCTTAATTGAAGATGTGGGTGAAGATTTTTTTCCATTTCATCTTTCTGCATCATGATGAAGTAAATTTTGTGGGGATAACATTCCATGAAATTAGCAAAGAAAAGCCCCCTTAGACCCTTCAGTTAACCATCAGAGAGTAACATTAGTGACATAGGCTACACTGTAAACCAGCAATGTGAAGGTGAGAGAGTTTTATCTGTGTGAAAGCACAGATTGACTAGGTTGACTTAAGGGAATTTACCTCCCTACTCCATTAGCTCCATTCACTGAAGTGTAGTTTGTCAAGGATTTATGAACATCCAGAAGCCTCATCAGAGAAGACATAATCTCTGTGACACATCCATGCGCCTCTGAGTCAATCTGCGCATGTGCAGTATGTCTGATATACCTAGAACGTGACTGATTTATTGCATGTGCTTCATAATTTTGTTTGGAACTTCTCCATCATTCAAATCAAGGTTATATTTGCCCTTATCAATTTGCACTTTTATATTTTAGAATAAGTAGATGGTATAGGCTCTTGGCAGAAAAAAAAAACAGGGCGAAACTTTATTACATGCATCACACAGGAATTAAGGCAACATAATCAGAATTGTCCCTGCTCGCCTAAATCTCAACTAAAACGTCGAAATTCTATGTGGAAAAATACCATTTCTTCCTTTCCTTCTCCTCTTTTGCATTGATTATGTTTAAATGGGAAAGAAATGACATTTTTAACAGCAACCGTATATTGATATTTGAATCAAAGATATTAGACACATAGACGCTGCACAGTTCATGTTGTAGGATTATAAAGAACTATATAATGCATTAGAAAAAATATATATATAAAATGGCATTCAATAAGAAATAGCTATAAAAATATGAACACATAAAAACACACAGTGCAATAATCCAGAGAAGGATGATCTATTAAACACAAAATATTTTCAATCATCATAAGTTCATAGGTTTTAAGGCCAAAAATGTACGTTTATGATCCCTTAATTATGAAGAGACCAGCCTAACCTCTGCATATCAGCAGCTACAGTTTTCGTTCAGTGGTATCAGTCAACTATCGCTGCTTAGCTAGGGTTACATACCTAGAACTACTGGTAGAACTAGATTTTCTCTTGTCATTTAGAGCAGAAAAAAATGCCACCAGATTTGGATAGCAATGTTTTACAATTTTCTGAGCGCTATGGAAAGCAACTTCAGAAGAGGTGATGTAATAAAGAGGGTTGTTCCTGAGAATAGATACAATAATAATTAGTAAAAAAGAAAAAAAAAAAAAAGGCAAGTAACAGCATGATTCAATAAGCAGGTTAAACACTACAATTGACAAGGCTATACATGATGATGTGATAACCATTGTTATTTTTCTTGTTCAGCTATGAAAGCGACATGAGAAAGAAGCACAAAAGGCTCCTTCTGGTTCTGTTACTGCTTAAAAGCCAATACAGCTTAGCAAGAGGGAAGTTCAGGTGCTGTGCTCATGAGCAGGGTTTCTCCACAAGAGGCATGGTAAGATAGGTCGTGAGTCAAAGGAAGTGCAACCCTTGATTCCGCTTGACATTAAAGATGAGATGTTGTTTCATAAGGTAGCATTCTTTCCTTTGAATCAGCACTGAAGCACTGTCAGCACAGTTATGTAGAGCTTTTGTAGAATATCTCTACCGTGAATAAACATGGGCCTTCTTAAAACTTTAAGAGATCTCCAAATGCCTCTCTTGCTCACAGGTCAGGAGAATCCTAACACTTGAAATTTAACAATCATCAGATGCCTGAAAATAAGAAAGTAATATGCAATGACAATTCTTGTTCTCCAGGGTTTGAAAAGATATAGAGGATGCAGTAGAAGTAATTAAACACAACCCACTCACAGAGGAGAAGCAATAACATGTGATTTAGTTTCCCATCACACATCATAAATTAATAATAGCTAATATGAATGGCTGGACCAATCTAATTTTAATTTTCTAAAACTTTTGCATGTAGTCTAAACCAGTTGTCTACTCTCTCCCTTTAGTTATTGGAAGAATATTTTGCTCCAAAAAGACACTGATTTAGCACTGATTGTAACTTTCGCTAGATGTCTCTCTCATTTTACCAAAAAAAGAAGAATAAATAAATAAAGTTTAGATGATTTGATAGATACATGATACATAGGTTGTTTTTTATTTTTAAAATAAAATTAGATGAAATGCTTTCCACCTTAAAAAAAAGTTCAGCGGCAGTACAGATATACAGATAATGTAGGTATAACAATAAAAACAATATATTACATGTATAAAAAAACCAATGCATTATATGTATGCGTAAAATCCAAAACATTGTTAACAAAGATTTTAGTTTTATAAAAGACTAAGATTGGTTTGCAAAACTCTTGGAAGAAAAAATACCAAAAAAAAAAAAAATCTGTTTTCCACCATCTATAACATTTACTTTTTACAAATGGTTGGTCGTAATGGTATGTTTCTTAATTGTCATAACTACTCACTCACTTTTCACTTGTGACCTGCTGATTGAAAGTCTTTTTTTGTAAATATTTCATCTGTTAGAAAAAGTTTTGATTGTCTTCTAAACTAATATAAAAAAAAAACTAACAAAAAAAATTAAATTAGTCTCTGGCACTTCAGAAGGTAATATGATGAATATTTGAGAGGTAAGTAAAAATATAGACAGAAAGTATTTAGCAGGTATAATTGCAAAATGTGACACATTCAAACAATGAAATAAAAAAAAGACCAAAATCCAAGACTGACACTCAGATCCTTCTTCCATCTACAAATCACTTTCAAGACCTAATTCACCATCGCATGAACTTCTTAATCTGAAGTATAGTATTGCCGCTGAGAGAACTACAAACCTCAATTATTCCTTTGAAAAAGGATTTGGATTTTGGCAGCAGCAACATGAATAAAGTAAATATGGTAAAGCTATAGCTTTGTATAACTACTTTGACCCCCCTCACAGGGGTCATGTAAACCTTGCTGCTCTTTAATTGTGAGCAGGTCTTGATTAAAGATCTGTGCTGCCATTGTGCTGCCATTCAGCGGGACCTAGACAGGTTGGAGAGTCGGGCAGAGAGGAACCGCATGAGGTTCAACAAGAACAATCACAGGGTCCTGCACCTGGGGAGGAATAACCCCAGGCACCAGTACAGATTAGGGGCTGACCTGCTGGAAAGCAGCTCTGCGGAGAGGAATTTGGGAGTCCTGGTTGACAACAAGTTAATCATGAGTCAGCAATGATGTGGCCTTGTGGCCAAGAAGGCCAATGGGATCCTGGTCTACATCAGGAGGAGTGTTGCCAGCAGGTCGAGGGAGGTGATCCTCCCCCTCTACTCAGATCTGTATTGGGTATACCAATATTGAGTATTGGGTGCGGTTCTGGGCTCCC
>NW_010583105.1:0-68711 GCF_000705375.1 Tinamus guttatus
TGCCGCTGCGTAAGGCCGCGAGCTGGCGGGAAACTGGAACCTGCAAGACTCTGGGACCTGTAAAATTAGGCGCCCACCTGCATTTTAACAGGATCAATGTTAAGAGTATGATGCTGGGGAGGTGGGTTGTGGCTAAACCTGAATAGCCACAGCATGAGCTGTGAAAGAGGTAGCCTGTAATGCAGAAGCAGCTACAGGTTTGCACACCCACAGACACCACTCACCCTTGCACATCTTGGGGCGCTGGGTAGTTGGCATCTATGGACATTTTGGTCATAGTTAAAGTCAGTGGCCAAATGCTTCCGGTGCTACTCCTTGCCTTTGTCTGTCGAATTGGTGGCTGCTACAGATTAACTTGGCTTCCCTGGATTTCTGTGGCTTGGCAAAAATAGCACTCAACCCCTGCCATAGGCAGATGGTATAAATATCATTTCATCCTGAACCACGAGACCATAGAAGACTTTCTTTAAATTGGCTTTGCTGTCAAATAAAAGACAGGACTGCTTCAATAATTGCTCCAGCTAATTATATCTTCTCAAACCCATGCAACACTCAGACTCTATTACGATAAGGCAAATGCACAGTTACAGTCCTTGTTCTGAAACTTCAGCTAAATTGCATGTGCTTTCTGTAATACCATTTCTAAAGGCAGGCAGTATTTTTATTTTCGTTCTTTTACAGAGCCTTGCAGCATAGTTAAAGCACTGTCAAGAAAATAATCAGGAAAAGATGTCGAGAATGCCCATCTGCTTTCATTGCTTGATTCGTAGGGTAATGGAAATAGTATGTAAACAACATTTGGATTTCACTTTAGTAAGTGGAAGCACAGCGGTTTTCAATAGCTTAAGGGCTTGTTCCATTCCTGACTCAGCTACTGATTTGATTTGTGACTTTGGGCAAACCGTGGTGTAGTGCAGGCAGGTTTATAAAAAGAGGCCTGCATTTTTGGTTGCTGGATTTCAGGCGTTTAAGGCTTGTTTTTTGTGAGGCTGCAGACGTTAATAGCTCCTGTGATTTTCTCTGCAAGGTGTGGCTGCTGCAAAGCAGGTTGATGGTGTCTGTTTTTGAATAAATCACATTTTAGACAGTTGACTTTGACACCCTATGGCCTACTTCATAGTGCATGGATTTTTTTCTGAATAAACATAAGATTGAGGAAGTGTTTTGAGAGCCTTACCTCAGCAGTACATTTGTATGAGTTTAGATTTCTTTTTCATTATGCATTTTTGTATTGCTGTAGTGAATACACATTTTTTTGCCCTAATGGTAAAGGTGATACTCAATCTGAAGAAACCAGCTCTTACGTGATGGGGACAGGGAAGCATCAGTTTTGCCTTGAGACAGCTTGTGTGCTGCTACAGCTCTCACATGCACCATCCCTGGAAGCTACTTAGCACGTTTCAAAGCTGAGGATTTTGCTGAGGCTCTGTAGGTGGGAGCCTCATTGCCCGGGGATTTCTCTGAGAGGTAGCAGCAGGAAACAAGTCGACCTGCCTACAATGAAACAGCCTCTTGAGCTCCGAGCAACAAGTTCGTTGGCTGAATAGGGGCCCCGGGTCCCAGGGGAACTTAGGTCCTTGCTTGGGTGACTTAGAGCTATCTGGGTGGAATGAACTGAAGACTTAAGCCGTGATTGATAGAGATGCCCAACTATTGTTGCTTCTGGCTTGAACTGTGGGTATTCACTATCTTCCTGATCTACAAGATGGAGTTTAATGGCTTCAGCCTTAGATTTATGTCTAGGTCATAATCTTACTATTGCAAATTAGTTTACCTTTCTTCAGGGATATTCTCCTAGGATTTATTAAATGGTTACTTTCCATTATAACATTATAATTTCATTAAATTTATGCCCTATGTAGGCACTTAAAATTAACAAATTAGAATTAACAAATGAGGAAAAGTGTATGAAACAAATTCAGTCAAGGAGAAAGCATTATTGTTCAACAAGAGAGATACCTATATCTCTAATTCCAGTCCTGGCCAATTTTACATCTGCTCTTCCATGCTTATGAAAATAAACAAGGAAAAATAGTTTTAAAATCACAAGTTAAATGATGTAGATGGTTTCAAAAAACGTTGTTCTATACTGGATACTTACACGTCAGGATGCCTCCATGTAGCAGAGCACATTCAGCAGTTGCATTCCCGCCTAAGGAGAGGAAAGGCTGTGAATAGCAGCACTGCATGGGCCAGGAGACTATGTTTGGTGAACTGGGAACACCTGCGTGTGCCCGTCAGCAGCAGCAGTCTCACTTCAGCACATCTAGAATAGCTCCCCCCGTTTTAAAGTGGAAGCACAGTATAGGGGCTGATGGGGTTCTCCCAAGCCTCTCGATTTTTCTGATACAAAGAAGTAGTTAAGGACATATTTGCCTTTCAATTCATAGACACTTGATTCTATAAATTCCTGTAGCAGTGTTTGTGCAGGATGTCTGTGCAGGTAGCCTTGTTAGTCATGCCACAAGAAAAAGATCGAGTGTTCAAAACTTGAGCACTGAATAAGCATCTGAAAGATGAATCTTCAAAAAATCCTATTTGCTTATACAAAACAAGGACATAAGTTATATAATCTGATTATTTTACAATGCAACAGACGAGGCAAGCTTTCTAGTTTGTCATGAATCAACAGTGGGATATTTCTAGCACTATCCAAATAGGCGAAGATGGCTTTTTTACTTGATTCAGCCTGTCTTCCTTCGTTAACATTTGACTTTTGTGGAGTGTTGCAGTAGGTGTCTGTGTCTTATCCCAAAATTTTGGGATAATTTTGTTGTTGCATTCAGACATGGTATCAGCGGATATCAAGACAAACGCAGCAAAAGAGCACCTCATGTTTAACTTGTCAAACTGTCTCCAGGACTGAGGATGGTAATAAAATGGCTTCTACTATTCCCTTTTTGTTCCCCAGCACCCCCTTCCTTTACTGTGGTGATTAAGTACTGTGCTTGGATCAAGCACAACTAAAATTTAAATAAATAGATCAAAAAAAATGGTATTGTTGTGATCAAATTCCTGTTACCTAATCTTGTTTATTGCAAATACAGTAAGCCAAGCCACTGAATTGTGCCACTGAGGAGGTTGGTGTTTATTTAATATCTATTATAGTGTTTATTTAATATTTATTATGGTTTGAAAACCATATTCTATTTAAATTACCAGATTAAATCTTGTCCAACAGCCATACCCTCTGGTGTGCAGCAGAATGGCTCAGTGTTGGTGAAGCGCTTTTGCTAAAGCTAATGGAGCTCTCCAGTACCAACTGCCCGTGGAAGCGGCTGCCTAAAGGATGCCGCTGTATCATTAGTACTTTTACTCTTCCTAGTCTTCTTGCCCTTTTCTTGTCACTGGCTCGTGCATGTGTTATCTAGCGGAGGGACCATTCTGAAGGCCACATACTGTGTCCTTTGTTTTTTTGTGCAGCTGCAGATGCCATTATGCTATTGCAAATAATTTATGTAAGATGCTTCCTCTTTAGCTTCATATTCAGAAATGGGAGATAGGTCCATGAAAAAAGGAAAAGATTTGACTTGCCATTCTTTGTGTCTGTCTCATACTTTAATGGAGCAGACGTAAAGAGAACAAACTTTAATGTCCCATATGTTATATGCAGTAGGTACCCTGTTGACTCATTATCTCACAAAGAACATGCTGCAGTGACCTCCCTAGAAGTGGTCATGTAACTTCATAGTGAAAAATGTACTGGCTGACATTTGGTAGTGGAAAACAGCTGGTGAAATGCTGGAGGGCCAGAACTCCTGATGGGCGTTTGCAGAGCCCTCAATGAGGTGTCATCAAGAGACTGACTTGTGATAATACAGCCCTCTGTCCCCCAATGACTTTTAGACTTCGTTGCAAGTACTGAGTTTGATTCTGGTCCCACTGTCACATTAGTAAATTGTCTCTTTGTTGAAAGAAAAAGAATTTTACTGATGTTAAATAAGAGCTAAGCTAGAAAAGCCAGAATTAAGACCTCTGCTTATAAAAAGCTATAAAAAATGATCTTGTGTTTTTTTTGAGTACTATCTAAATGAAGTTTTTGTGGATTTTCTTATCTCTTCCTGCCTGTGATTTGAAGATTTTGCATTTCTTTTTTCTTTTAAAAGAGAAATGTATGAAATGCTTTTAGTGTTCCCATAACTTTGCAATGAACTCTTTTCTGGCAATCAACCATAGACTCCCTTGTCAATCTTACTGTGGCTGTAACTCAAGTGAGGTCAGCATAGCCATGTTGCTATGGATTTTTATTTCTAAAGC
Source organism: Tinamus guttatus (assembly GCF_000705375.1). The sequence goes on from NW_010583105.1 coordinate 4,258, forward strand.
TAAAGATGAATTAAAATTAGCAATTGTACATATGATTCTCAATGACTTGCAGTATTAGCTAGACAGTGAAGTTTCCTTATAGAAATAACAAGTCCACAGGGAATGAGTTAATTGCTTAGTTTTTTAGTGCAATAACCCCAATATGATCCCCTCTTCAGTTCTGCCTTATGGTAAATGGAAGTCCTGACGCTAATCAGTATTATCTTTTAGTCTGGCATTTGGAGCTTTGTTAGAGGCTATTTACTCATTTGGAGCTTTGTTTGAGCTTTTGGAGCTTTGTTTGTTAGAGCTAATCAGTATTATCATTTAGCTCATTTAGCTCATTTGGAGCTTTGTTAGAGGCTATTTATCTGGAATGCTGTCATTTGTTAAAACTAATTTGTAATGAAATTAGTATTTGAAAAGAAAGTGGACAGACAGTCAGGCTACCACCTGCCTCTCAGTAAATTTAATTTTTCCATGTTCAAAACTCAATTGCTAAGACTCATTCAAAGATAACTGATATTTCTGACAAACCTGAGGTAACACTGTAATTTGGAAGAGACTTCATTGCGTTTCTGTTTTTGTTTATAACAGAATGCAAGGTCTGGCGAAATCCCTTAAATCTCTTCAGAGGAGCTGAGTATAATCGGTAAGTGCGACAGTGCAGTACGAGGTTAAGGATCTTAATTGTAGTTGTTCATTAACTCAACTCTGAGATTGAAAAAGAAAACAAAATTGTTGACACATGCACTTGTGCCAGGTTTTTCTGTCGTATGTAAGATGTTTCTGAAAGAAAAGGAATTTAAATTCATTCTCAAGTTTTCTGAGTAAACATCAGTTTATTTCTTCAATATTTCTGAAGTTTTTATTATTTTATTCACTTATAAAGTGATTTTTTTGAAGTTAGAAAAAATGGAAAATGTATTTTCAGTGCATCTAGCATGTTAATGTAGTAGTTCTGTTCAAGTCAATTACATCAGACAACCTAGTGAATTGCATCAAGCTTCCATGAAGTCTTAATGTGTGAATATGTGTGTTACACCTTTCCTGCGTGCCTGTCTTATAGCCCCCTCCTTAGCTTAGGGTCAGCTCCATCACGGCACAGGGAAATGCAACATACATTGTTAAGGAGACCAGCTGGATTATCTTAGTTTATGCCCATCTCTGGTGTCAGATGTTTTCCTTTTCTGTAAATACTGCTGAATGTGGGCTTGTTTAAGCGGAGTGTTTCTTTGTTGGCATCTTTGCAGGTATACGTGGGTAACGGGGAGAGAACCCTTGACCTACTACGATATGAATCTTTCTGCACAGGACCACCAGACATTCTTTACATGTGACACGGATCATATGCGGCCTGCAGATGCTAGTAAGAGACCATCTGAACAACCAGTTTTGCTAATAGGTTAACAGTGGTTTTGAACTGGCATTATAAAAACTCAGCCAGGTATCAGTTCCCTCAGGTAGATTAATAATGGCAAAAGTTTCATTGTGTTTGGAAAGCTGTTGGATGAATGACGTTATAGGTCTGTACAAGTAACTGTAAGTTACCTAATTTGTGTCACTGTATTTTGTCCTACTTCCTTGCTGAAGTCTTTCAAAATACCCCTTAGAGTGTGTGAACCTGAGTTTTCTATCTGTTTTCTCAAAGTGGCTTCAGACATGTACAGCTTAATTTGCCTCCTGCTGCAGTGTGTAGTATGTAGAGTTATGTTCTCAAAACACCATTTAGTCTACACTGAAACTCAGTAAACCTGTATTTTGTTCCTACTGAAGTTGGAAGTTGCCCCCAAAATGGGAACAACACATTTAGAACTGAATTTGATATAAGGGTCTTTAGTTGTATTAAGCTTTTATTGTTAAGCAATGACTTTGGCTGCGCTAAAATTTTAGTACAATCATGATTTTGATTGTCATAATTTGTCTCTGAAGAAACAAATCTTCTTTGTCTCTTAGGGAAATGGAGAGCCTGACTTTTGGGCATTCCATTCTAGGGGCCTAATTGCAAAAGAGAATATATTTCAGATGCAGAAGAAATGTGAATCCTCCACTATGAACTCAGTGGGATAATGCTGAGATAGTCTGATTAGCTTGTATGCTATTTCCGTTTAGCACTCATATGAAGCAACACCATGGTAGTAACTGCAATAGCATTCCAGCTTTCTTTATATTCTTTCTTGCCCTGTGCAGCCTAACTCACCAAGAGGAAAATGCTGCTTGTTCTCTCTTTCTTTGTATGCCACTGTATGAAGCTGGCATAATCTAACTCTCAAACAAACTTACAGGAGAAAAGAAGTTTAATTAAATGAAAGTAGAAGTTTGAGTATTTGGGACGGAAGCTCATGTTGGTTGTATATCTTTCAAGTGATCCCTGGGCTTTTTGAAGTGATCTGTAGTGAATCAGACCATAATTTTTTGTTTTTATAATGCAAGGGATTTTCCTTAGTACTATAATGACTGATATGCCCTGTTCTGCTTTGTTTATTGAATAGTAATGCAAAAAGCCTGGAGAGAGAGAAACCCACAAGCCCGAATTTCTGCAGCACATGAAGCTTTGGAATTGAATGAGTGAGTGACAACAACATTAACATTTATCTTCTGCCTTTCAAAAGTCCACTTGATGATAGCTTAAAGCGGGAAGTTTATTACAGTAATTTTTAATCACGATTGCAGGCCTGTCACAGTAAGAGCTGTAATGGGAAGAATAAAGCAGAGCTGCATGTTGTGTTAAGCAGCCAGCGGGTCCTTAGGGCACTGGTGACCATGCGAGTCTTCCCATTGATGTCAGTGGGCTTTGGATCAGACCCTGTGTTGGCAGGGGGAAGTGGTCAGTGAGGTGCATTCTGCTCAGCATATGGCATGGAGACAACATGAGTTGCCTTCTGAATTTCTCAGTTGTCCTGTATAGAGGCAATAAGGAAGCAACTTGTAAACACTTTCTGAAGTATTGAGTTGATAATGTGTGGGAATACGATGTAATTTTATGTGAGAATTGCAGAATTTGTGAAGAATGTAAAGAGGATGTGGCCAAACTCTTCTCAGTGGTGGCTAGTGACGTGATGGGGGGTAACGGGTATATATTAAAACATAGGAAGTGAAATCTCCATGTGAGGAAGAACTATACTGCGAGGGTGAGAGAACCCTGGAACAGGCTGCCCAGAGAGGTTGTGGAGTCTCCTTCTCTGGAGATCTTCCAAACCCGCCTGGATGTTGCCCTTTGCCCCGTGCTCTGGGTGTCCCTGCTGGAGCAGGGAGGTTGGGCTAGATGATTTCTAGAGGTCCCTGCCAACCTCAGCCATTCTGTGATTCTGTGTGGTTTTGGCTGCTTATGAGTCCATCATTTATTTTCTCAATGAGAAACATAGAATGACGAGTTTTCACAATAAATAGATGCTTGAAAGGTCTAATTAGACAGCTAAAGGCTCAATGAGATGACTCACACTCTGCATTTTACATTTATTTGTATTTCTAAAGCTCCTTCTTGGGCGGGGAGGAAGAAGTGGGGGAAAAGAGAAGATGGAAGGGGAGAAATCTGTTCTGTTGCATTTGTAGTCTCTTCAAAGCTTATTGTGTTATTCTTCTCTCATTTTCTTTCATGCCATTTTAGTAGTGGAGATGTTTGATATTAAATCAATAGTGCATAAAACTAGTTTCTGTATCTAAAATCAATTTTAGCAACATAAGATCGTGCACAAGTAAGATAGTGGTTTACTTTCTGGGCAGATTCACTAATTTTAATAGGTTTATTCAAGTTCTGAAGCGATGCAGTTGCTACATAAGCAATACGTTAGTCAGAGTAGTTACTTCACAAAGATGAATTGAAAGCCGTATGGACAGAACTCCGTTGCCTCTGTATTTTGTATGTTCTTGCCAGTTTACATGTCTTTGAGCAATATTTGCTTGAACTAACGTTCTTATGGTTTTGCCTCTGATTCTTTTGCAGATGTGCCACTGCCTATATTCTCTTGGCTGAAGAGGAAGCAACAACAATTGTAGAAGCAGAGAAACTTTTCAAGCAAGCTCTGAAAGCTGGAGAGGGCTGTTACAGGCGTAGCCAGCAATTGCAGCACCATGGTGCCCAGTATGAAGCTCAACACAGTAAGTTTTCGGAGGGACTAGCTGCTTTTAGTAAGGGAGAAGGAACTAGAATATGGCCCTAGAGCCAAACTGTTGTGTTTCAGTGTTTTTGCATGGCTTTGTCACTGTAGTGGCAATGCTCAGATTGCACCTATTCTTTGTCATGGCAAAAAAAGAAAAAAAATTGTAACATTACCTAAAAGAAAAGATAAAGTAGCAGATCCAAAGGAGATGCGATATTCAGAACACAGTGGACTCTCTCTGCTTTAGAAAGTCACACTGAAGTGCCTCTAGTGATTTGAAAACATGTTTTTAAAAGATAGTAAAGAGCCATGACAAGAGGAATGAAGTGATGCTTTGCCAGTTTTTTTTCATCACCTATAAGGTAAATATGTACATCGCATAATTCCGTCGTATGCTTAAGAGTAATAGGGCCCATTCACCAGTGTGGTATTAGAAAAGTTAGGGCCACAGAAACATTAAAAATGAACAACTGGAATAGTACAGTGCTCTAGCTGAAACTCTGTTTTTTTATTTAAGTTTTGAATAAGTAGATTTAGCTGATATGACAACTAAATTTAGTAGAAGCTTCTTAAATCTCTCAAAAATACATGAGGATTAAATAAGTGAATAAAAAGATAACTAAAGCAAACAGATCTAGGTTATTTCTACCATGGCTTCCTCAGGCAAAAATAATACCAATGAATTACATAAGTACAAGCACTGACATATTTCTGGGGCTTATTCAGGTTTCTCAGGATCTGAATTCACAGCCTCTGGCTATCTCACGTATTGGAAGATTGCCGATAAAAACTGTACATAGTGAAATTGTCTGTTATCTCTGGCTTCAAAAGTGCATGGAAGTCTATACCTGGAAACCTGAGGCTTTACAAAGCTTGCTTAGCATGTTAAACATTTGTTGTTTATAAATTAATATTTAAGATGATACATTTATGATGATATGTTTTTTTTTTGGAGAAAATGAAAACATGGAATAGATGAGTCCTTAAAGCAGTTCCTCAGGCTCTAGCAAACTTTTGGTTGTTCTATGAAACCTTGATTTCTGTACTTAATCCATCCTAATCACTGAAAATGAAATGAATATATGAAAAATATTCAAAAGAGTAATTAAAGGCTACAGTCTTTAATCATGATGCCTATGTCCAAGAGATCCTAGTTAAGTTTGTGCAGACGGATGTAAACATGCTGTTTTTGTAATCTCTCTGCTCAATGAAGTGTGTTGCCACTGCCATCGTCAAATTCCACCACCTGGTCCTTTGAGCAGAGGTCGCAAGCAGTTTAATAACAGGAGCACATACAAGCATTGCCACAGAGCAGAAAGGGTCGAAAAGTGATGATCAGCTCTGGCTGTTCTACAGTAGAGGGACTAGATTGTCCCACTTGTCTCTACCTTCCAGTGCCCCCTTTGTGCACCCATAACTGTTAAAAAAGCTGCAGCCTCAGATGGTGCCTTAGATATAGGGTCCCCAAGTAGGAAGTTTTTGATTACATGCTGGGCTGTATGTGTTTTAATGGAGAGCTCAGTTCTTTACAGAAGAAGGACTATAGACAGATGTGTCTGTGCCAAGAGCACAGTTCCCTTGCCTGTGTGGCAGTTACTCTGCAGTTGTGCAGTGAGGTGGTGCTCCATTCCTAGCTCTTTGACTTTGGGATGTAAAGTTACATTTCTTCTTTTGCAAGTGAAAACCACTATATTATTTCTGGAACAATGGCAGATAGATCTATGTTTTGGTTTATCTACGTATTCCATCTCTTTCATAGAGTATTTTATGTTAGGCCATGAATTTTAAGTAACTGAACTTAACAACTTTTAAAAGATGCTAGTTTATATGAAGTGCAAGCAGCCTTCTATTTGAGGGTGTCTCATGTTAGCCACATAAAATCATTAATCGCTTCAGAAAGTTTTGACCTGAAAAGTTACCTTGATTTTGTAATAAGCAAAGGCATTTGACCATTCTTTTTGAACCAACTGGAAAGGAGCCTGGCCTGAAATGTATACCTCTTAGTTACACTACATAAAGATGTTGAAAACAGATGTAGCTAATAAATCATTTATTGAGGAGATAGGATTCAGTACAGAGATAAGGAATTACATAATATAAAATACAGCTGAAGAAATTCTTTCTCTACGTTATTTAATTTTTCTCCTAGAGGCAATCCTTTCAACCTGCTGCTTAATCTATCTGAAAATTTCAATCACAGCTTTAAAACAATTTGTAGGCACTTGGAATATTTTCAGTGCACATCTTGTGCTTATTATGAAAGACCTGAAAATGGGGCACAGACTAGTCTTTACTGACTGCGTATTACACAAAGATAATTCCTAGCAGGTGGCTATGTTTTCTCGATAGGGTAATTTTATAGATGATTAGCTGCCTGCATGTGTCCTGTCGGTCCAGAAGCATATTAAAAGTTTGCATTATAATTATAGGGAGAGTGAGAAATCAAGGATTACAAAAAGAGTAAGGAGCAACCTTACAGCTGCAACCTTGCAGCTTTTAAGTTTCTGTTCTCTTTGCTGTTAAAGCACTTCCCACTCTATGAGACATATATGAAATTTGCCATTCATAATTAACTGTGTTAGAAATTTGAAGATGTTAATTGTGTTACAGGTAATAGCTCTGAAAAAGGGAAGTTTGGACTGTAGTACTATTTTTCTGATCATAAATGAAAAGACTGTTACTTGGAGCAAAGCTGAGGATTTGTTTTGCTGCATTTTAAAACAAGTGTATACACCTAAACTTACAAAAAATTTAGCGCAAATCATAACATTCCTTGTCATAGATACACTTGTCTCTTCTGCATATGTATGTGAATTGGCAAGATATGTAGTGCTGTGTGGAGAACCTAGAGTTTGAGTGTCACCTTGCAAGGGTTCCCTTTGCCCAGTTGATTACTCGATCCCTATATTTCCTATATTTCATAGGTATAAGGCCAGACCATGGGTCCTTTATACTAGGGTATATGTTGAGTAATTCCACTGGTTTCTGCGATGTTATTCCACATCTAAATCGTTAGAATTTGTAATTACAATGACAATACAAATTGCAATTACGGAAATGCTGATGATCAAGAAAAACAAAAAAAGTCAAGAAAACTCTGTTTACTTTTGTGTTATAGTATGAAATGGACCTTTTATCTCTGTATTGTTTCTTATTTTTGTTCCTTTTTTGTGTTAAACAGGAAGGGACACCAATGTGTTAGTTTACATTAAGAGGAGGCTGGCAATGTGTGCAAGGAAGCTGGGAAGGACCAGGGAAGCAGTGAAAATGATGAGAGATGTGAGTTTGCTTTTCTTTCTATACAATATAACATAAACATTTGCTTACAAAGTAACGCCTACTCTTGCTATATGCAGTACTGCTGATAATCCTTTTGTATGTGCAGTTTGCATAAAGATTAAGTTAACAGATAAGGTTGCTAAGATGACAATATGAAGCCAAATGAATGGCTGCCCTTACAGCCTGAATTCCTCATCCTGGTAGGTGTGGATTACAGTGCAGTCTTTAATTATTTGATCGTGAAGTTACATAACAGATTTTCTGAAGGCTGTCTCCTTCACTGGGACAGATAGCAGATGACGCTGACTTAAACAAGACTCAAGTATTCTGCTTCCGACTTGGAAAGCTTGCAGTGTGGCTGCACTGCTCAGCTCATGCTGTTCACCCTCAAGGGCAGTGTTATGCATTAATTCATGGGCTCACTACGGAGAAGTCAAAACAAGTAACTATCTATAATGAACGGCTTTTCCTCTGAAATGGGATTTTATCTCTGCTTTATTCACTGGGGAGCTACCAAAGGTAGTCATAAGCTGGTAAGCTGCAAATTTGGGCAACTTTTGTGAAGCACCAAACAGTAGATATTGTGGGTGGGGGGTGATCAGCTCTCCAATTGTGGCACTGTGCATGTTCCACATACGTACAAGTGCTTTACTTTGTTATGAACAGCTAGCATTTCTTTAGGTGATATCCCCTGGTTGCAGACTAGGCACACAGTTATAAATAGGTGATTGCCTGGCCTGAGGGAGCAAGACTGGGGTGATTCAAATCTTAGAGCTCTGGACAAAAGATGGTGAAGCTCCTTGTCAGCTTCCTCCATTCTAGCTTCTCTTACACTTTCTTTTCTTCCACAAAAAGTGAACATTGGCAAAGACATTGGAGACAGAGAGATGGGTGGGTTAAGCTGAAGGACCTAAATTTGAGGCATACAAAATGGAATCCATAACCTGCACATTGAAAAGGGAAGTTCCTGCTACATTCAGTGGAAAAAAAAAAAAAAACAAGTAAAAAGGCAAGGCTCTTTCTCTGCAGCTTAGACACTTGCATCAAGGACTGTCTTTGTCCTACATAACCTACCAGCAGGCAAATGGGAAATAGCTTCTTCTCTGTCTCAGGCTGAGAATGTCCAACCCCACAGCACTCAATCCCCAGAATCACTAGGCTCCCAGACAAAAGGGTAAAAAATGATCTCATCAAAATGCAGCCATTGTACAAGAGGAACACAAGAGGATAGGAAGAAAGATCTTCCTATCTACAAGATAGTATTCCTATGTACAAGAGAAACAGGAAGAAAGATCTGGTTTTGCAGGCTTGTGGTCAAGACTCTCAGCTGGGAGAATGTTACTTTCAAAAAGGTTTGCTTTCATTGCAGCCATCTCCGCTGATTCTTTAGGGGTTTTGTTACAGGCACTCTGGCTCAAACACTGAAATCATCCTGGGGACAAGCATTAGAATTTTAACTTCTGGTATTAATATATGAAAAAGCATATAGTTTTGAACTTCACATTCAAATGTGGCACACTATAATTATGGCAGCTTCTGGAGCTTGCTGTGGGCTACTGAATGAATGTTTTGTGATTTTAAGACAGAGCTATTTAGAACAGGCATTCTGTGAAACCTTCTGCAGCTGAGGCCTATAGGTATGGTTAACTGTGTCTGCGGAGCACTGATTCCAGGGGCATGGGTGGTCTATCTATTCCTTGGCTTCTTAGGCGAAGTGAGTCCTGGAACACTTTGTTTGGAATAAATGGGTTATTCTGTCACTAGGGAGGCTGTGTGTGTTGTTGAAGTAAAGTACAAGGTGAATCTTAAAATCCAGCAATGACAGGGAAACCCAAAGTTGTCTTTTCTTAGATACTTGAAGGAGTGAAAATGCATTCCTCTGTGGGAACATCACGCTAAAAAGAAAAGTTTGGATGCAAGACAAAGGAGGCATAAAGACAGAATTTCAGCTTCTAGAGCTTTAACTCAGATCATCACATTCTGTATTTTTCCACATATAGACAGACACAGAGCCAAATTTTCAAAACTAAATTTAAATGCCTCTAGAGCACTTCATTGGGCACAAGCAGAGCTAAGTTTTAGCAGCTCCCTAGACAAAATAACAAAAAAAGCAGCAGTATCTACTGGTATTAACTCCAGTACATTAAGAGTAAGACTAGGGTCAAGTCACCTTCACAGATGCTTTTTCTTAGGTTGACTTGGAGGGGCAGAGGATCTAGGTATTTATTTTTGTTGAATGCAAATCTACCAATTCTTCATGGAAGACATAAACTATGTATTTATGAAGAAGTTTGAAGAACATGAATGTTTCCTTGATGGTTTCTATGTGATTGATGAGGGAGGAGGTGAATTTCTTCACCCTAAAAAGAATATGAAGAATATGTTGGCTGGGGACTGCTGAATCTAGCATCAGGGGACAGAGGGTGGAGGCCCTGTTTGTGTCTGAAAGATTGAAAACAGATTTCTCAAATCATGGAACATGATGGAAATGAAGTGTTAAGAGGTTCATGACACCATCTGGGAAATATGATTGGGATGTAATGAGTCTTTGCCACTTTGAGAAAATAAAATAGTTGAGAATGTTTAACTCTGCATATGTGAGGCCATCCTGAGGACATTGCTGAAGTATTACATTGTCTTACTTGAAATTTAGGAAGATGAAAAAAATAATAATATTCTGTTCAATATGCTTTGATAGAAAGAAAATCAGTTTTTGATGACTTGAATAAGATTTTGAGTTATAGATACCACTGATGGGAAAATCACATTCCTTAATATTTTGTTCAAGGGATTTATTGAAAAACAGTGGTTTATTAGTATTTTATTGTTGAAATTAAGTAGGAATTTCTGTGGATTCAGTGACTGATTCAAAGCAATATTGTGTCTCTTTGTTGTGTGTCTTTGTTGCAGGTTTCATTTTGTTCATTTAGTTGAGTTGAATTAGTTAGAACTTCCAACCTGTGATTTTCATGGAAATATGTAAGGTGAAGCTTTTGTAGCTTTTGAAGCATAGGTGCTGCTTTTGTTTATATTTCTGATGATAATTATTTACTATGTTTCTTCTGTAGAAACTGTCAACTCAACTGCCACTACGTATATACAGAGAGAGTGTGTTAATATGTGATCTCATTTTGATTCATGTGTTATTGGAATATCTCCCGTTTAGTCAACAGAGTTATTCTAGTTTTATTCCTATTTATACAGAACATGCTATGCAAGTATTGATTTCTTTTACTGACCCTAAGGAGAAAAACAGTCTACAAGACTGGTTGTATTATTTGTTAAGAAGATTAAATTAGCAAGATTTAAGCTAATATGTTCTGAATAGCATTGGATAATTTGGCATGTACAGAGATGAAGATCCTTCACGGCGACCTGAACGGATCTTCAGCATCTTCAGTAAGGATTCAGGCTGAATATTCACCGTGCATAATTTTGATCTCTGGGGCTAGGCCTGAACCACACTGATGAGCATTTGACACCAGGTGCTCTCCATCCAATTTTCGCGGATTCCCTCCCCGTTACAGTGATGCTAGACACGTGCTGTGTCGGATTTCATGTTTTGCTTTGACTAGAAGTATAGCTGGTGCGCAAAGACTCTTCTGCAGTTTGAGGGTGGCGTGCTCAGTGGTTACCTGTGCCACTGAACTCGGGAGCAGCCTCATGAAGCATTTCCCTTGAATGGCTCACTGGGGTATGCAGGTGGAAGGGTATCACATAAGGAAGTGAATCGCTCAGTTAATTCAAGCTTCCTGTAACTGTTCTGGAGAACATTCGTAGTATGGGCCAAGCTTGCTTTGAAGGGTTGTCTATGTTTGAGAGGAGGGTGGCAGGCAGAAGACATGGTAGTGAAGTGAATAAAAGGGATCAATCACTTCTATCTTCAGAGAGAAAATGAAACAAACTTGTTCTCAGAGTTTTTATTTCCTTACATGTATATGTTTTTGAGATAAAGTGTGTCCCGTGTTTTGCAGCTTTGTTTAGAAATGAGTAAAGTTTGGGCAGAGAAATGAAGTAAAATATAAACTACACCTTTTAAGGATCAGAAATGTATGTTTTATTTCTGTAATCAGTCATGTCTGCTGAGAAATTACTCTTCTGATTGCACTAAAGGACCTAGTTCTGCTACTCTTGTTTAGCATCTTTCTGTTAGGGGGGTACACATGTTCATCTGCGTTCTCACCTGCAATATCTAAAGTGCATATTTTAATAATATGTGTCCACAGACACTAATCAATTTTCAGCGTGTGATGCGGCTAGAGACATGTGTGTTCATCATGGACATAAGGTCTTTATTTTTAAAAAAACACGTGGGGTGCCCTGGACACACATAGCAGTTTAAAAGGTCATGTCACTTGAAGGCTTCAAAGGGGGGCTCTGTCATCCCGTAATAGTTTTAATGATGCGCATGAGTTGATTTTTTTTTTCCTTTTTGTCACCAGCAGCATTAATGAATTCTTGCTGGCGTGCCCATGATACAAATCTGGAGTAATTTCTTGACAACCTCTTTCACTGGGCTTGGAATTCTAATTCCCTTTTCTTCCCTTAAGCAACAGGGGAATATCTGGCAGGGCCAGTGTTCTGCACCTTGTGGTATCAAGCTGTGTAAAAGAAAAAGAGACTCCTAATTCTTAATAAAGATGTTATGATTCCTAGCAACCTAACAATGCAGCTTCTGCAGCTACTTGCATCCACAGCCACTGCCTGTCTCCCAGTTACCATGTGCTTTAGGCAAGGATTAACAAATCTGATTTGCTTGCCTGGGTTGTGCAGGTTAAGCTTAACAGGCTTCTTTATCCTGAGTGGAATTTGAGCTTTATTAAGAGCTGTAGCATTTATTACAAGTACCATATATCAAAAGTGGAAGCAAAACTGCTTCTGAGTTGAAGGAGACCAAGGGCTACCGTGGAAGTTTCAGGTGAGGGCTAGTCATGTCATCTGTGTCATCTGCCAGTCGCCACCTCTGGGTAGTTGCTCTAGTATGTTCTTGTTCTCACACACAGATGCCTGGATAGTATCAAATGCTAAATGCTGATTTTAATAGTGAAAACACATCTGTATATTTTTGTATTTAAATTTTTTTTTGTCATAGATATCTATAAATAGGGGTTTGGAACATCCTGCATTTGAATGGTCTCTTAAACAAAATTGAGAGTTTTTTTTAATTCCCCTAATATAGTTTATCCCTTCCATTTTCTATGTGTGACCCAGACCCCTCTCTTTTCATCATTGCTATGATCCTACTCAAAATCATTAAAAAAAAATGGTGACTACCACCTAAGCCAAATAATAACGCTTCTCATATGAATTATACTCAAAAATATCATAGCCAGGAGAGTACAATAAGAGGCTGCCTTTGCATGTGTTGAAGGTATGCATTTTTTTCTAGTAGATGACTGAAGCTTTCTGAAAAGACTTGTCCAATATGCTTAGTGACATACACCAAGATTTAATAAAAGGGCTGAATGAATTTGCATGTGCTGAACAGAAAACCTATAGAGCAAATATACTTGCTTTCTGTTGTGAGGCTACAAGGCAGCATCAGTGTTTGATATAGTGTCTTACAAAAATCTGTGCAGCACCAAGAACTGCATTTACTTTTTTCATCACCTATAATATGTATGTCCCAGGGTTTTCAGCTCTGTGATTCTATTAAGGTAAAGCCCTCTCTTGTAGAGGTTCTGGGAACTTCATCTCCTTTTTGTGTGCCCTTTTGCATTTCTCCACATTTTATGTATCTTTTAATTAGTCTCTTCTTCCTTTTTGAAATCTCTTAGCCCTCTTATGAGCTACGAGATCATTTTCTCACCTTAATTTCAGTTAAAAAACCAACTTTAAATGTATGGCAAACTTTCTACATGAAGTGCCTAGGGATAATGCAAATAAAGCATTTTTTTTCCTTGAGGAGTAAGAGTAGTGACTTTGTTTTCATGCTTCATAAAACTACTCATCTTTGAGGTAACAAAAATTGTAAGGTATTTCTATTATTGTATTAATGACTTTTACGCAACGTGATTATTTAATAGTAAAAATACATCTGGAGCAACTTTTGCTCCTCCTCTGGTTTCATGTTATATCTGTCTTTTAAAGCTCTCTCTATTCATGAAACGTCTTTTTTTTTTCACAACCCCAACAGCATTCTCATAATTATATTCCTTAGAGCCCCTATCATACTCTGAAGAGTTTAATCCTCCAATATAATTATATTCCTTAGAGAGCCCCTGTCATACTCTGAAGAGTTTAATCCTCCAATTTATGGAGAACATAAAGGCTGCATGTACTACCATACTTCTTAAATGTTTTCAAGTTCAGGAAGGTGTTTTTCATTTTACCATCTGTTTCTAATTAATTGTTAATCCTATATTGAACAGAAGTCATATTATCCTAAACAAGTATGAAATGCTAGGGCTAAAGTTGCATTTGTCAAATCGTGAAATTCAAGTGACATTCCATTTTTAACCTATACCTATACCTAAACCCACCGTTGGTATAGACTGGTTATGGGTTTCTTTACTGACGGTCTTAAGTTATGTTCAGCCATCATATGATATGTGTTATTCCTTGGATTTCATATGGAGATGAAAACATGGATCCTCCTGCTCATTGTTTGCAAGCTGCGGACCAGCAGGATCTGTTAGATTTGGCCCCATTAGCTCTTACCCTCCCGGGTCTGTGAAAAATAAAGTAAGGAAGGAGTTGCTTCCAGCGCTTCCAGATGAAACAGTGATCATTTGCCAAAAGGAATGCAGCACTTGGAGAAATGCATTAAACAACAGAACCCTAATTGTGCTCTAATTAAGCAGAAGTGTAGTTCAGGGTGGTCCGGAATGCTTCTTACTGCTTTCCAGCTGTTGGGTTATGTTGGGTTTGTCTATTTACATCGCCTCAATTCCACTCACGCAGTCCACAATGTGACCCCACTGGAATGAGGTAGGGACAGCAGTTAGCCTGGTTTCTAAGTGTCTTAGTGTGTTAGTGCCTGGCGTGGCACGCAGGGAGCTCTGGGAACAAACCTTAGGCTATTAACAACTTTTCTTCTGTTCCCTTCTTATCAGGTGAACTGATCTCCCTGCCCTGAGACTTGCTGAATACGTTTTGTTATGTGTGGTCAGATTACTTCTTTGCAGCTAGCAGTACAGCTTGTGTCATAGTGCTTATTAAGATGCTCTTTACTAGATATCCTTTGCCTGTTTTTCTAGGAAAATAAAGCTTATGCAATCAACTCTTGCTCATTTGCCTCTTTGCATGTGGGGAGCATTCGATCCGTCATTCAATTTCAAACAAATTTGACAGAGGACTTCCTTAAAAAATTAAAGATAAACTAAATTTCTACAGCTTTTACAAAAAAAAAAAAAGGGAGATAGATCGTATTTGTCCTCCAACTGGGGAAAAAATTAAGTGTGAGTGCAGCATATTAGACATCAGGGAGTCAACATGGAGACATATGTGAATGCCTTAAGCCCAGGGAAAACTTCAGTCATAACTGACAATTTAGACACCCCAAAAATTCAGCTCTGGTAACATTCTAGGGAATTTGGATTTCTTTATTTTATTTATTTATTTATATATTTCCTGCTCAGGAGCTACTCAATGCTTTACCTTCTCTGTTTTGTTCATTTAACAGTTCTTGCAGATCAGAAAGCAGCTTACAGAAAGCACTGGTGGAAATAGCAGTGCTATCCTCCCTTTTGCTTGATTCTTCAATAGCGGTTGAAAGTCGACCTTGGAAGATGGCAATCTATCTCAGTCGTTTAGAGATTAATCTTTTAGGTTCTCACTGCAGGCATCAGAAATAGTAAAATCTATTTCCTATCCATGAGGAGTTGAGGTTGGAAGCGTGTTGCTATTTGTACCGAGTTGTTTGTTTGTTTTCCATTTAAAATGAATTGACTTTTCATATTTCTGAGTGTATTCAGCTAAACACACTGATTCAAACACTTTTTGTTTGTTGGGAACATACTTATATAAGCAACAACTGGGTTGCATGCACTACTGATAAATAAAAAACCAAACACATGACCATGCATACAGCCATAATACAAATGGAGGATAAATGTGTCAGCACCAGGTCATATGCAGAATCATTCATTTATCCACCTCTCTGTTCCTTTGAGTCGTATGGACTAGTTGAAGGCATAAACTGTAACTTAAAGATGTTTCCTACATGAATAATGTATCATTGCTAATTGATGCATGAGGTTAATGTTATTGTAGGGAGAAAACCAGATGCAACAGTTAAAGCTGCATTCCTTAAAAATGTTTCAAAAATTGTGTCTAAATGAGGAAATGCTGATGAGTGAAAGGTTCTCAGGGAAGGGAGTCCTCTTCATTAAACTGTTCTTTGGGAGATAAAACTTGTTCCTTATCCAGTAAATCAGATGGGGATTTCCCTGAACTATACAGCATTTTTTGTGATCATCGCTCTTGCAAATCCATCACAAAATCATGGAACCTACGCCCTGCAATATGGGTTGGGGTGAGTCTAGAAATATGACCCTCCCAGGACTAATGATAAGTTATCTGATCATGTCAACTATATTTCCAGATTTTTTCTGCCAACTTTTTCTCCCAAAATACTAATTATTATTTAAAAAACTTTTTAAAAGGATTAATTACCCGCAAAAGCTACTATTTCTGTATATTTACAGCACAACTAACGAGGCTTGTAACAAAAGCACATCTATGTATTTCCTCCGAAACATGCAAAGCAATTAGAGCAGAATATGAGCTTACTACCTCGGCTCTGAATTTGATCACTAGAAACTGTTTTCACCAGTACAAGTTCAAACTAAAAGTCTTGTGAACATATATTCACCGTGATGTGTTTAATATCTGTGGGTATTCCCTTACAAACAAAGTGGGCTCAACTCAGTGGAGTACAGCTACTTTATGAAAGCTGAGATAAGTCCCAAGATCCTGACCAGGGTCATTTAAGAAGGTATAGTGGCTTCAGGGGGAAATACTGAGCTCTGAATCTGAACACTGTGTGTTGAAATATGAACCATATTTCTTGAGATCTAAAGATGTGCAGAAAGATGATAACGATGCCTTTGCCTTTTTCTTAAGTGTAGTGATTATTACTGAAGTGAAGGCATTTCTCCTGGTACGGTAAAGATGGAAGGAGAGTTAAAACTCCTAATCTGAACTTCTGGCACAGAGCTATGTGTATGTCTGTCTTTACTGGAGTCCAGAGTAGAGGTCTGTGCAGCAGAGCCCTGAGGAGCTGTGGGTACGTTCGGAGGCCAGTGCCCAGGGCAACCTCCCTGCACGTCTCCCTGTACGTCTCCCTCTATGCCTGCCCTTCATTCTCTGTCTCGGCCTGGACCACGAGCTGGCCTCTCCCTGGCTGCGAGGGAGCAGAGGAGGCTCGGGCTGCTCTCCCTTGCTCCTCAGAATGAGGCAGTGGTTGGCCTGCACCGAGCATGCAGCAGGCCCATGTTGCAACCTCTGTGGCATTTTATTTCTTCCACAGTGTTTGCTTTCACCGTGAAACCTAAAAGATGACCTGCCATAATATTCTTCCGCTTAAGTAGTTTTGCTTTCTGGGAAGTTTCTCAAAAACCAAATTGTTACTGTGACTGAAAATAATTTGCGGTAAAAGCTATGTAATCTACATCCTGAGATGACAGAGAAATGAGCTCATGGCCTCTTTTTTTCTTTTTCTTCTCTCTCTCTCTCTCTCTCTCTTTCTCTCTCCCCTTATCTCATTTTATCTTAAGGCAGACATACTGCAGTTTGTGCGCAGTCGATGTTGGGGTAAAGTGAGTGGCTGGTTGGAGGGATTATATTTTCCTAGCTACAGCATCCACAGAGTTCATTATAAGTGTGTTGGATTTCTGAGCATCTGACCTTTCCCAGCTGAAACCTGTGTTAACACCTGCCACTTTGGAGGCCCAGTAGTCCAGACAGTGACCTTTAATCTGCTGCTGTCTGAAGTGAGGTTTCACTCTGACAGAGCCTAATTAAAATAGGGGAAAGAAAATCAGTGAGTGATGTCAGGGAGAAGTAAAGTGAACCAGAGCAAAAAGAATATTTACTGGCCACAGGACATCTGTAACTAACTGCAGCTCTTCCCTTTTTTTTCTCTGCTGGAGGGAATGTTATTCTTCCAGCTATTATTCATTCTCAATGAACAGGGATAATCTTTCTTAATCCTTTGGAGGGGGTGTTTGCAGTATGTTCATTCTGAACTTTAAATCACTATTTACATAGGGTCAGATTCTGTCATGCTTTTTCCTGCCAAGTAGCAGCTTCCTCTCTTAAATACACATTACCGAGTGAGGACAAAATCAAGAAGTAGACTCCATGGAGGAACCGTAACTGATGAGTCCAGTGATGTGAATTCTCACCTGTGGTCATTTCTGTTGATGAGCAATGACTTAAATTTCTTTTTATTATTGTCAAATCTCCCATTTATGCAGATATTCACCAAGGTCTGTGGGCCCTTTTTCTTTGAAAAACTGGAGTTTTGTTGGTGTTCTTTATCACAGGTTGAGCTCCTGCCATTGAAACCAGCCATTCCCATTGCACAAATTCAGTGCACTCTTTCAGTTGCTGTCTGGACAGTCGTGATCCTCACCAGAAATTTGTATAATCAGAGATATACAAATATCAGGGATATATACAAAGAATATATGCAGAGGTGTACTCCTTGCATTTTGGATACTGCAGTAATCTTCAACGTGCAGGAAAGTCAGTGCTATCCAAAGAGTCAAATTTAGATGGATATGTCATTTATGTGCCCTGAAGGACAATATAGTTTTTACAGTAGCTAATGCCAGACAGTTAACGCCAGGAAGAAATTGTTCATCTGCTCTTAAGTTCTCCTGTTAATGCCTCTTCCTTAACAGAAGGGCGCTCTGGTGCATTATCTGTTTCTCGTTTTCTGAACTTCTTAGTGAGTCTTCTCCTGTTTGTTTTTGTCCTGGGTTATGGTTGTTATCTCTTTGTGGGATTAATATTGTCGCTTTTCATCAGTTTCTCTATATCTTCAAAGATATGCTTACTAAGTACACAGTGTTTCTACATACTAATTAAATATAGTTGCATATTTGTAAACCTTTCTCATTGATTGTATTCTGATTTTTCTTCAGTGGATTTTATGTTTTTTTTCTACTATTAGCAAAGAGCTGGATTGCTTACTAGTGATACACAAGAGCTATACAACTATTGAATATTCTTTTCTAGTACAATAACACTTTGCACTTTGAGGAAGAAGGCCTGTTGCCTGGGGAGAGATGTACATTCAGACAGCTCAGTTCTTGGATTTGGCTAATTGTATTTTATGCAAAGCATTCCTTATCAAGAAGCCTGATCCAGAGGCCATTGGGAATTCTAAAATTCTTCAGACACATTAATGATCTCTGTGAAAGAGCCAACAACAGGAGGCACTCAGGATTTTTAGCTTGATGTTGGTTGTTTCAGTACATTTTGAACAGGAATCTACTTCCTCTGTTAATAATCTAGCCTTTCATATGTTATTGATTTTAGTTGATGAAGGAGTTTCCTTTGCTCAGCATGTTCAACATCCACGAAAACCTACTAGAAGCTCTGTTGGAATTGCAAGCGTATGCAGATGTCCAAGCAGTTTTAGCAAAGTATGATGGTAAGTCCACTGTGTTTGTGTTTTATCTATATACTACTCATAGAAGCAATGTTTTTAAATCACACACTTAAAAATTAGGAAATACCATTAACATGATTTGCACAAGCTTCATAGATGTCTTTACAGAGCCCAATCCCAAGATTACATATTCTTTATTTTCTTCCAACTCACACTTCATTCATCCTGCAGGTAGCTCACTTAATAGCAACTCTTTAGTTCTCTCTTTGCTTTTTGTTACTGTTTAATGAATGACTGTTTAGGTGCAGCAGACATTTTATTCCATGCTTTTCAAACCTTTCTCTGTGGAAAGAATTATCAGTTCCGTTGTGGACGTTTTTATGAATGTTGACTTTGCAGCATACAAGTGTTTTACAAACACTGATTTATTTATCTTCACAGCAGAGTCAAGAGTTTTAAGTGGTAGAATTCATATTTTATCGAGAAAAATTGAAAACCTCAAAAGTTTTGGTGGACTTTCCATGTTAATTTTCAGCTGCCAGTCTGTGACTCTATTTTCACTTCATGTTGGTTCATGCAGTGTTCAAATTATAGCTCCTGCTGACGGCAGTTGTAGCCTTTGCATTTTAGCTCAGAGACTGTCTGCTGAAATAGAGAATGGACAGAATAAGAAGCACTGACTTGCATACCTGATTTGGTTAAAGTTAAATGGGTTGTCCTTGCATTGTGTAGAAGCTTTTTGGAAGAAGCGGGAATAAAATTCCGTTCCCTTGAGCAGCATTCTTATCAGTAATAATCCTCTTCATTCTTTTCCTGCAAAGAAATACTCCATTCATTTCCTGCATTCTTTTCCTGGTTTACTCACTATCCACAGTCCCACGTTCTTCAACAAAAGAGTCAGGACCCCTACAACCACCCCGTTCCCTGTTGTGTTACTGCACAATCCTCATTCATTCTCAGAAAAGTTTTATTCTGTGTGCTGAAGTTTGGCAAGGGATTTGATGAAAAGAATATTAAGTAATCATGTAACAATATATGTGTGAACTAAAAGTCTGAATTAGGTGGATTAAGTAGCCTTATTTTTGATATTCAGCTCTTTCTAGCCTGGTCTTAATGGCCTTTTAAATGTTCTTACTTGTTAGATCTTAAAGCTTTACAGACAGGGACATTTTAAGGCTGATTTCCAAAGTTTTTGAAAAGGGAAGATAGTGCTATGGAAATGGCTACTGAAATGATCACTTAGCAAACTGAGGCAAATTTTAGTCAGGATAGCAATCAGCCAGTGACTTGATATCAACAGAATCAACCAGGCAAATTTCAGTCCTTTTCTGTATACTACAGCAGAGCTAAGATTGTTCAAGATAAGATAAATAAGCAGCTGATTACAGTCAATATTAGTAATAGGTACTAGCTCAACCCAAAGTGTCTTCAATGCTTTCTGAAGTCGAATCATTGTAAGCAGAGATCAGAAAGTTACGTAGGCTTTGAGTGGCAGTAAGCAGTGATGCCTTTGTGGGAGATCTTGGTTGTTCTTAGTTTGGTTAAATATGAGGAAGAACTTCTTTCTTGTGAGGGTGACAGAGCCATGGAACAGGCTGGAGGTTGTGGAGTCTCTTTCTCTGGAGATCTTCAAACCTGGATGCGACCCTGACCGACGTGCTCTAGGTGTCCCTTTTGGAGCAAGGGGTTGGACTAGATGATCTCTAGAGGTCCCTTCCAACCTTAAGCACTCTGTGACTCTATGATTAAGAAAAAAAGAATAGAAATGTTCACTTTTATTTCGCAGGTACCATAGGGCCTTTGTTGTCTTGAATGTACTTATCTCATAATGGCCCTGTGAGATAGCAGTGTGACCTGTTGCAGAACAGGGCATTAAACCAAACCCTCCCGAATCTGGACTTAGCCCCTGTTTCAGGTCTATTTTTGCTTTCCAAAGGACTGATCTCTAGTTCTAAACAAGGCCATGGTGGCACTGTGTGTGATGGAGATTGATTAATCTTGAAGGTGTGTTTTGTTTTCTCAAAAGCATCCGGTATTGTCACAATTCAGTTTGCAAATATAACCAATAAGGCCTTTTAAAAATAAAACTCTTCTATGTTTGAACTCATGCAGTTTCAATTCCTGTTTTGCCATATATAAGCAAAGGTGTGTGTGTACAATATGTATGCACAAGGACTCAGCAAACACAGGTTTAACCAGTATAACCCTTACACTTCATGAGTCTCAGAAGACCCATCTCAGGGAGTCTCAGCTCATTTTAGAACTCATCAGCTTCATGTGTTGTGAGATTTATTGCAATATAAAACAATGAACTCATTTATACTTTCCTATCTGCAGTTTCTGTTGGTCCCACTTCGCTGCCTTTTTTTTGACTAAGACCAAACCTGATTTATTGTATTTTGATAACATATGAACAAATTATTTCCTTGAGTAGCTTGCCCCCACCCTGGGCTAAAAGGTTGGATCATATTATACAAAACCTCAGCCTCTGCAAGCAGATGCACTACTTTACCAAAAGCCATGTGTTAAATTTTGTTTATATTATGTACCTGGCAACAGAGCTGATGTCCATACTCATTATTCATGGAAAAAGTGTCTCATTAGTGGGAAGGCATGCACTGTTGCTGAGCTACATCATTATGGTTTCAGAGTTCAGTGCCTGTCAATAGAGTGCAGATGACCTAAATACTGTTGAATTCTAAAAGGATTTTTGGCTATGATTTGACACATATCCATGTTACTTACAGCAGAAATAGCTATAGCTGCTGAAGAGCCTGTTCCTGATGGAATAAGCTTCTAGTATTCATAGTAAATAAAGCTTCTCTGTTCCTCTTGCCTTGCTTTTTAAAATGATTGTTCTTCAGTAGAGTAGGTCTGCTTTTTGTGACACTTAGAGCAAAGGATTGATTAACTTGTGTGTGCTGCCAATTGCTTCTGTTGTTACGTGCTGGTAGCATGGGCACTGTGTGAAACCTCAGACCTTTAAGGCAATCAAAAATCGGATTTGCTTATTTGATCATAGTGATGCAGTGATTCCTGCCTAAATCTCTCCTTGCTCTCTCTTTTAAAATGACAATGTTTTCCACTGAGTCTTCTGGTCTGTAGGAGGAACACTTCATACATACTCTCCTTTCACTTAACCCAGCTTGCAGAAAAGTGTAAAAGAAAGACTTAGAGTTTGGGAAACAGCAATATCAAGGGAATTAGCTTCTTTTTCCCCACTGAATTTTCTTTAGCTTCTTTTTTTAAGAACTATTTTCTTTCTTCCATATCAGTATCATTTATCACTTCAGCTACATGTTTGCATTGCTTCTTTGTCCTCTTCATACCATCTGGTTTCTTTTTTACCATATGAGTCTGAGGTTTTATTGGTTTCTTCTTCCTGTACAAGTGCACACCAGGTCTGTCTATCTCAACTGATCCTATTCTTTCTAACATTCTATAAGGAGAAATAATTCTTTCCCTTCTACGTACAGTAAGGATAATCAATTCAGGGGTTTGACACCTGCCTGCTGTTAATCTCAGACACTGAAACAAGGGTTGCATACAAATGTTCACAACCAATAGTGACTTTCAAAACCTTTCCATATCTGAACAGTTTGAGTACCAGTTGTGATCATGCAAAATAAAACACACTTACTTTGTGCTGAAATATTTTCCCATATTATCAGGCAACCAGAATCAGGGCCTTGACAAACGCAGTGGCTCTGTGTTTCTGTTGGAGTGGGGTGTGTCCTACCTGTGAGGAAGAGGGCCCAAAATCCAGAAAAACAGGGCTGCTGTGTGCTATGAGTGCAAAGGAAGTGTTAAATCCTTGTGTTTGTAGGTTTGCTGCCTCTAGAATGTCTTCTACTATGTTTCATACAAAAATGACTCAAGCAATGATCATTCTCTAGTTCTCATGAGAGATGATACCATGGGATAGTAGAACTTTCTGACAAGGTGTCAGTTTATATTTTCCTTTATTGAATTCCATGCTACTATCCTTGCTTTTAACCTAGTAATTAAGATAATTCATTTTCTTTCTTAACCTTGTACCTCTTTAGAAGGCTTCATCTCCCTGTTGTTACCCCCACTCCAGGCTGCACGTGTTTCTTTACTAGGACTCCTTCAGTCTTTCCTACATGGAGTTCTTCCTCCAGCCACTGCAAGAGCAGGACCTCCAGTCTGCAGGTGCAAAGAACTGGACAGAGGCGAGTGTAGACCCAGAGCCTGTGCAGAGACTGTGAGGGAGAGGAAGTCAAAGCTGTAGTTCACCCCCCAACCACACAGTCCTGTATATCATCATTTTTTACCTATTCACTTAATTTATTTCAGTTTGTTGACATACTTTCCGTTTTGTATTTAGAAATATGTGAATCCAGCAACTTAAACCTAATCCCTTTCCAGGGCAATATGAGAAGAAACCAGTAGTTTGACTGCAAAGATCATCTGTGCAAACTCTGACCCCAGACCTACAGCTCATTTTAGCAAATATTAAGTCCTATTAATGTGTTGATAAGACTGCTCACTTGTTTGGAGTTAAATCCATAGGAGTCTACTGTTGACTTGGGAATAACTCTGGGGACAAAACAGGGAATAATTTTTGATTAGTGTTTTAGATTTTAGATGTTTTAGTGTTTTGATTAGTGTTTTAGATTAGTGATCACTAATCACTAATAACCACAGCATTTGCAACATGCCATCTTTTCACATTTAGGGACTCCTGGTGATTTGGACAGGGGAAGTTGCACCAATTCGTATCCAGATTCATCATTTCCCGTTTTAGTGGCTATTTTGTGAGAACAATAGATCCCATGACCTATTCAGACAGCATATGACATATTCTGAATGCTCCCATAATTCAGAGAAGCAGCGATACTATAGTTGCAAGTCTGTATCTACAGCATCTTTCCATTAGTTGACTATCACAAGCAATCTTTTCCAAAGGAAGCCACCTCTAAGAATTCACTTTTTGAACCCTCCCTAGAGCTGACTGGGGCTAGTCCAAAGTAAATGCTCATAAATTAAGTCTAGACTATTTTGTATTCCGTTTAAAGATATAAGCAGCAAGGAAGGAGGAGATTCTTTCTCAGATTGACACGTCAGCTCTTATTAGGCAAAAATGTTCTGATGATTTTGACAACAGAATAGCAGTCACATATTTCAGCACATTGTGGGAGCTCCAAAAGTAATCACAGGAGGGTGGGAAACAGTATATGGGAAGATATTTTGCCAGATGGCTCATGGAGCTGGACACACTCATTTGTGAAAACCTTCACTTTGGTTCCTGACAGAAGAGTTATCTCCTAGGGCTAGTTTAGACTTGATTTCCATGCTAAATTCAAGACATAATTCTTCTGTGCTGCTCTCTAAAACATGAGGGTTCCGTTTAGCAAATGAAGCCTATATTATATGAAGATTTTAAAGTTTCACAGCAGTCACACCAGGGTATATGAGCCAAATGCTTATGGTCTAATTCAGGGCAAGCAAAAAACAAAACGCAAGGGGGAAGCAGGCATGGACCTACTAAGGGAGATCACTATCTCCACAGCAACATAAACACGAGCATTTGTATGCATTTCTTCCATTGCCAAGGGACCCTAGGTATTATCCTCAAATAATTGCAGCTTTCTCATTAGGAGTATAGTACTGGAAGAGGCCTCCTGGGTGAGTCAGGTTCCCTGCTGTTACATTCACTACATGATATTATCGTTTCCATGAGCTGAGCAAGCTCTGTCCTAAAATTAGCTATTCTGTTTGCCCTACATCCCTTCTGTTTGCCTTATTCTACCTGGATATCTGACACAAACATTGAGTTCCTAGAAAACTGCTGATTCTGAACTGCTTACTCTTCTGTCAATGCTGTCCTTTACGTGAACAGCTCTTCTCCTTTCCTGATGTTTCAGGGCATAAGGAAGAGCTGTAGCCTCTCTCAGACCTTATTTCGCTTGGATCGTTGCAAAAGGAATCCAGAGTCTTTTTGCTCACTTCTTGTTTTTGTTCTTGATCATGGGTAATCAATCAGATTTGAACACAACATTCCCTTGAAAAATCCAGTTCCTTCTGCAGAAATGACTGTGGTGGTGTGCCTGACTAAGGAGCCTTGCCTCACGGTGCTGCATTTCCCTTCTTTATAGATGCCAGCAGTTCACAGTGGATCATTCTGCAAGCGCAGAAGTTGATCATAGTTGATCCTCGCAAGCTGGCAGGAAGAGCTGATGGGCTTGAGGTTAGGAAGGCTCTGCAGAGGGATCTGAACAGGCTGGATCGATGGATGGAGACCAACTGTATGAGGATCCACAAGACCAAGTGCAGGGTCCTGCGCTTCGGTCACAACCCCATGCAGCGCTACAGGCAGAGCAACTGGAGACTGTGTGGCAGAAAAGGATCTGGGGGTGTTGGTCAACAGCTGGCTGAACATGAGCCAGCAGTGTGCCCAGGTAGCCAAGAAGGCCAATGGCCTCCTGGCTGGTGTCAGGAGCAGCATAGCCAGCAGGACCAGGGAAGTGATCATGCCCCTGTGCTTGGCACTGGGAGATCACAGCTCGAATATTGTGTTCAGTCTTGGGCCCCTCACTACAAGACATGGAGGCGCTGGAATGTGTCCAAAGGAGGCAGTGAAGCTGGTGGAGGAGCTGGAGCACAGACATTATGAAGAGCCGCTGAGGGAGCTGGGGTTATTTAGTCTAGAGAAGAGGAGACTCTGGGGAGAC
The DNA here is from genome assembly GCF_000705375.1 of Tinamus guttatus. Next base: position 29,874 of record NW_010583105.1, read on the forward strand.
CTTATCGCTTTCTACAACCACCCGAAAGGAAGCTATAGTGGAGTGGGGGTCGCTCCCTTCTTCAGAATAACTACGGAGAGGACAAGAGGAAAGGGCCTCAAGTTGCACCAGGGACGGTTCAGGTTAGACATTATGAAGGAGTCATCAAGCATTGGAACTGGCTGCCCAGGGAAGTAGTGGAGTCACCATCTCTGGCAGTGTTCAAGAAACATGTAGGTGAGGCACTTACTTAGGGACATGGTTTAACAGGCATGATGTTGAGGGGCTTATGGTTGGACTCGATGATCTTAAAGGTCTTTTCCAACCATATTGATTTTATGCTTCTATGATTCTATACACCTGGATTCTTTTCAGGTGTTGGCACCCCAGGAGGACTTACTACCTAGCAGAAGTTCTTGTTTTGTGATACGTGTTTTCTGTTGGCATGTTTCACCCGGTGTCATGGGCAGTTCCTTCTGTGTGATATTTTAGTCTGTTCTATGCAGTCCTAGCCAAGGATTAGGATGTCCGCCAGAGCTTGGTCTATATAACTTCTACTGAACATAAGTAATTCAGAAATCAATGATCCAGAAATTAGCCACTCTGCATGTTGTTTGGGGATTTTTGTATTGAGTGCTCTCATGGTTTCATCCTCATAAATTATGTATTAATGGCTGACTTGCCATTTTCCTGCTGTCATGCTAGCTTTTGCTGGCATCCCTGCTTCTCTCATTGAAAATGTGCAGGCAGCTTTCACTGGCATAACTGATTTTATTCTGCTACATCAGATACATCCTGCTGACCTCTTAATTCCTTCTAATTTTCAGCTTCTTAAGACATTGAAAAGTGAGGTGGTACTGTCACTAAATTGTTCAAAGAGCTCTGGGAAAACATTCCTTTTATTAATCCCTTTTTTATGTGGAGTTTGTCTGGGGAAACATTTCCAGAGGCTCTTAAGTAACAGAGCTACCTCTTGTTCTGTGCCATTCCTAACAGTTTTGTAAAGGTCTGATCCTAAACCAACTGAAGTCATTCATACAGGGCTAGATTTGAATTGATGGATGGGAAATATTTCCCAAGTGACATTGTTGGATCAGTGACCCAGATCCCTCTACAAGTAAGGGGAAAATATGATGTACTCTTGGTTAATTGAAAACCATTTAAGTCACTGCTGGTTATTTTGTTTGTTTATTTTTGTTTTTCTCTTTTCCATTCAGAAAGATATTACATTTCCACTCTCTTTATGATTATATAATAAAGTTTGTGCTAAAAGACAGAGACTGATACGTTCTGAGAAAGCTAATACGTATTTGGTAGGAATAGATTTTAAATTATGCTATTAAAGAACCTGCTATAAATAGGGTTATTAGAGGTGCTTATAAATGACAGGAGGAGAAAATATTTAAAGTGTTATCAGATATATTACCGTAGCTTCTATTAGTGTAGTAATTAAGATATCTATCACCCAGACTGCCCTGTATGCTATTGAAGTTAATTACTTCAGTCTTTTCAATTATATAGTCTGGTGACATTATAGTTGGAATATATTATAGGCAGCCTGCAACAAGATCTTTACATCTCATACTTGAAGTACAGGTCTATTAAATAAAAAAGAGAGAGAGAATTTAACAGGTAGCTTTAAAGTACTTAAGTCGTTTTGGCAACGTGTCTGTCTGACAGGCAACGTTCTACCTGGTTGCACGCTGGTTGTTAACGAGTGAAAAAGCGACCCCTAAGATGACTTTTTTGTCCTCTTTAACACCTTCTAGGAGTCCTGTCTTGCAAGGCACTGGCAGTTCAGTACATCACAAGATTCTCCTAACCCCTAATGTTTCCAAGACATACTGTAAATCATCACTGTTCATATTCCTAATTGCTTTTAATGACAAACACAGGGACAAATAATTTCTTAGAAAAATATTGCAGTTAACCGTCCAGCACTCTGTCAGAGTGCCTAGTCCAGTGCAGTGAATTCAGAATGCAAATTGTATTGTAGGTGATAAGAGCTACAATAGGAAATCAAAACAATATCTAAGGGCATAATCTTTCTATCCCTTATTCATGGGCACATAGCAGGCAGTGTGTCAAAGTGCTTGCAGAATCCAGCACTTAACAGTTGCATGGAAAAAAGAAAGAAAACCTTATCTTTAACTTTTAAATGTCAGAATGTCTAAGAAATTATGTATGTGTGCCTGCTGCATTACTAATGTGGAAATCAGTTCTTCTACATTACAGTAGAAATAAATCTATTGCCAAAGTCTGTTAAGCAGCATTTATTTCTACCCTTCGGACATTTTGTGCCAATCCGTTGGTAAAAAGCAAATATAGATAGAGTTGAACTAACGGGTTAAGTCAGATTTATGGCTGGTTTGTGTCTCTGGAACAGCGTAAAAGGACCAGAGACTGACCAGTGAGTATTTTGGTCTAAGATTCCCTTAAGAAGCAGAACATATTATCTTACAGTTAATCTTTAACTGCAATAAATTTGCTGGTTATTTGCTTGCATGTCAAATCTATTATTACTTAAATAACTGGCTTAACATGTATAACTGCCATGTATTTATATTAAACCACTTCTGAGTGAAAACAGTGAAAGAAATAAGATTGCCCTTAGCTATTTCTTATTTCCTGAACTATATTTTCTAGGATATCTATGCATTCACGTATGAATTCTTTAATTATATCCCTGTCGCATCAGTCTTTGAATTAGTTTCCTAATTAACACAGTTGCTGCTTAAATAGCAGTTTCAGTGATCACTACCTGGATATAAATCTAAAATCCACGTGACATGGCATTACAAATCCAAGATCAGAGTGCACTCAGGTTACTTGACAATTTTGTGCATCCCATTTTTTTGTGATTTTTTTTAATGAATGTATACCATTTTGAAGTATCAGTTAAACATTTCTCTTTCTGCGGGCTTTTAAGTGTTCAGATATTTACTTTTTTTCCTTCTTCTCAACAGATATAAGCTTACCAAAATCAGCAACAATATGTTACACAGCTGCATTGCTCAAAGCCAGAGCTGTCTCTGACAAGTAAGTGCATAAGAACCACTATCCAGCAAGAATCCCAATTTAACTGAAAATTTCTCTTAGCTGATCTGCTGAGCCCACACCCTGACAATTTACTTGGTTAGCAGGAGAATCTGTCCTGCAGTAAATTCACAAAATGACTTTTAAATATAAGAAAAACTTGTATTGACCGAACATTGCACTTCAAATATTACAGAAGAAGAAAAGAAGAGAAATAGCAAAAATTCAGTTCTTGTTTTGGTTTTGTGTATACTATCTGGGGAGCAGTGGCTTCCTAGGTAGTATAATGAACATGCGACTAAAAGGTGCTGTGTGGCCGAACATCTTCATTTTGTGTAACACTGACCCCCAAAAGGTAATACATAAATGTGCGCACAGTGGTAGCAGTGTTGTTGTACAAGTGCTATTAGAAGACTGTTGATCTACTTAAATAGCAGGAGGTGGATTTAGCATTACTATGTCAGGGTTTCTGACAGGTAGACGATGCTCAGATTTTTAGACAAGTATCTGCTCATTCCTGTTATGTTTTTTTCTCTTGGGTCTCAACCTTCCAAGGTGCTGAGCACATCTACTTGGTGCCAGTACACTTGAGAGCATTGACCCACTTTGAAAGGTTGCTCAGCTTCTTGTGAGACAGAGATCCAGATCCAGATTCTGCTGTCAGGTGCCTTCACACAAATCCCAGGCAGGAGTTGTGTCTGTGTGCCTGAGGGTCGAATGCCTCCCTAAAGTAGGAAAGCAAGGAGAGTGGAAAGCCATTTTCTGAACTGACATCCTGACAGTTTTTGCTTTTAAAGTGTATGTACACATCAAGATCTAAGTAATTTTCTTTCATTCTTTTTGTCCTGTAGATCGCCAGTACCTACTGCAACATCTTTCCTCCCTACACAGCGACTCCAGCTTGGGAGGGCAGGGCTAAGGTTGTCACAGCTTTCCCTGTGGTGTCTGCCTGCCAAGTACAGCTCTGGAGTTAGCCGTGGGGTGTGAGGTGAGAAAGAGATTGCATGGTCTGGTTTTTCATTCACTGGGGCAGACGATTTGCCCACAGTTTGGGCATGCCACCCTCAATGGTGCTGTGGCCAGTAGACCACCTGCTACTGCTGCTGCATCGTGAGTCCATCCCAACCTGACCCAGGGGCATTGGGTTGGGAACCTCCCTAAAACCTTCCCAAATCTGTTTTTAATAGAAACTCTTCAAAAATTATTTGGCATTGGGCTTTTTTTTTGGTTTTTTTTTTTTGCTTTTCATTTTTCTGCAATTTCAGCTGTGAATATGCCCCCCTAGAAAGATATCTAGAGCAAATTTAGATTAGTGACAGAGACAGTGCTGATTATTTGAACTGACTTCCTGCTATGATTAGATGCAAACATGCTTTCCACTTCTGCTGGGATTTTCATTGGCCTTGACGTAATAGGTCACTCAGAGTTTCCACTTACTATGGAAGTTTGGAGAGCATAGGAAATTGGCTCAGTCTGGTTACATGGGCCCATGGTCTAGATTCCTTTTCTGACTTTACTTGTTAACATTTCTGACCTAATGTGTTTGTGTCTTTGCTTTTGTAGATTTTCTCCAGAGGCTGCCTCAAGGCGAGGACTGAGTACAGCAGAGATGAATGCAGTAGAAGCTATCCACAGAGCAGTAGAATTTAATCCACATGTGCCAAAAGTGAGTATGAAGACAATATTGTTGTTGCAGGTCTGCACTGCTGGGGACCTGACTCCTGGTTTTTGTGTTAGATTAACAAGCTGCTGTTATGGAAATGGGAGCAAACAATGGGGAGTGTTTTTTTTCATTGTGTCGCATTAAGTGTCTTTTACTGTGGACCATGAAAATTTAGGTGAAGTTAGTTTTCTCTTGTGAGCAACAATTATATGCTGGATTGGGGCAGTAGGCACCACCAGATGCTATGTTAAAGGATAGAAGTCTACATACAGACAGATTGTTCTTCACACAACAGCCATAAAAGAGCTAGTTTAAAATAGCATATTTTCTTTGTTTTTGAAGATCATGCATAAGAATGTCTTTTCAACATGTTGCACAGAAGAACCCAAGTTTGGAGTCTCTGGTATGCTTCATATAAATTGCATTAGTAATTCCTTATGCAGCACCCTGTCATTAAGCTCTGAAAACTTAAAGCTCATGGATGAAGAATCGCTGCAACTACAAAGTTCAGTATGAAAGAAGATATATGCTCTAATTCTCTAATCCCCTTCCCTAGATAAATATCACAGCAATAAGAATCTTGCCTCCTGGCTGGCTACTAAAGGCTAATCTAGTCTATTATTTTCTCACTTGTTACTCATTATTGCAAGAAAGACAAATTAAGGGCAGATGCTTTTTCACCCTTGGAGATCTGCCTCTGTATCTCAGCCCCCAAATCTAATGTGGGGTCCAGTATTGCACTGTGAAAGCCAGCAGCCTGCCCTGGGAGGCAGAAGGCTGAGATTTGTTAAACAGGGTCCATGCACATCACTTGCATTTGAACACCAAGTGTGGGTCCAAAAGAAAAAAAAATGCGTTATCCATGTGTACATATGTGTGGCAGAAAATTCTTCCCCATGTGTATCCGGAATTAATTTTCTCTCTAAAATATACCTCTTATGCCAGCCACTAAATAGTGTGGTTTCACTATCTGAAAGTTGGGCAGAAAGAAAACTGTACAGAAGAAAAAGGGAATTATCTTAGACATCTCCTCTATACAGACTTTCATTTCAAGGTGCTTCTCTCTGCAATAACTGGGAAAGGAGCAACCATTTTCAAATAAATGGTTGAGTTGTAGACAACAACGTTTATCTTTAGCTCATCTCTACTCTTGCACCAAGCTGTTAGAAGATACTGAACACAGTTTGGTTCTCCATCCCCTTGGGTTCCTGTCCCAGTGCAATCACTGATACTTCTCTTCTTGCTGGCTGCCTGTTTACCTCTCTACCTGCTCTGGGTGGAACTATCCAAACTTTTTACTGAAGACCACGCAGACTACTATATCCTTTCTGTCTTTAAATCCAAAGAAAAAGAAAAGTAAAAAGAAAAAAAAGAAGTGGGGGATGATCTTGCAAAGCAAAGGTATCAGTTTTACCTGGCATGAGCTGTCCTGTTCTATTTTCCTCACTTACCTGCATGCTTTTGATCATTCTCTCCTTCAACAGCTTTTCTAATAGTTTACACACTAATGAGTCCATATTAATACATATTGTGTCTCTCCTGATTACATAAGCTTTTACTCAGTACAGGATCACTTCATTGGCACAGAATCACAATGGTTGAGGTAGGAAGGGACCTCTGGAGATCATCTAGTCCAACCAGATTTTTGTTTTCAGTCATTAGTGCCAACCTAGCTATTTCCAGGACTAGTTCTTTCACTGTCCTGAGTTAGTTGTCCCCATGTTCAACATTATCAAGAAACTGAGACTAAGTCTTCACCTTTTCCCTTGTTCTATTTTCTGTTTATATTTATTGGCCTTTATTTCCTTTGCAACATCTAATTTATTTTAAGCTGCAGTTATCTGTTAACTTCTGCGCTCTCAGAGCTCAAAGATGCTGCTTTGCTTGCAGATCAGTCTTTTTATCCATCTCTCATGATCCTCTGCTTGCTCCCCAATTTCTGTTTCAGTGACTGTTAAATAAAAGGCTGAATCTCCCTTTCTGACAGATAGCCCCATCTGTGAAATGCAAATTCCATGTCATTGTTTTAACTTTTGATTTAAAGAAACTCCAGTCCTCTGCCATGTGTAAGTTCCTGACCTTTTCAGTCCAGTTCACATAAGTGGTTGATTCCCCTCAGTTTTTCAGAATACTTTTTAAATTGAAAACCTTTATGAGATATATCAATTATCAGTATAATGAGGTAGAAAAGGAAGCAGATTCGGGGAGTTTTAGCATCAAAACAAAGTAGTGTAGCCTAACACAGATTAATAGAGAGCATTGCTAATTTTCTGACTCATGTTCTTTCTTCTAATAGCCAAAGGATATTAAGGGGGCAATTATGTATTTGCGGTTATAATTTTATGCAGAGTATAGATATTACACCTCAATTTCCAGGTCAATTATATTTGAAGTCATATCCAATTTGTTCTCAAATGGATTTAAGTTCTAGCAAGCACAATCACAAAAAAATCTAACAATGCCACAAAACTGATAGTTCTTCAAAGCTTACTTAGAATTTAAACACTGTGTCTCTTCTTCACACTGAGGAAAAAGATTATAAAGATGACAAATTATTTAAAGCATTTGCAAAGTTCCTAGGAGAAGGATTGAAAATAGGGAACCACAGTATTGAAGAGAAAACTGGAAGTATACTAATAGGATGAAAAATCAAACTGATGTTCTTTATGGTGTGAACATGTAAAGTGGCTGAGTTTTATTCAAAATCTCAGTTTAAATGAGATTCTAGAGAGTAGTCTGTCTTTGTTTTAGTGCAGTTTCATGCACTGTAGCATGTTGATCCCAAGGAAGCTTGCTGACACTGTCCCACAACATGCTGCTCAGAAATTCAGGAGTTTAAAAAACAAATTGCCAATTTCTGACAACTATCACTGAAGCAATTGGGATACCAATATCATTCTAGAAGGGTGTATATAGAAAAGAGTGCAGTACCTTCTAGGTCATGGAGAGTATATAAATTCATGAGGTTTATGGAAGAAAAAAATGCAAGACTCTATCAATATTATATGTTGTGTTTGGAGTTTATATGTAATGCAGCTATCCCAAGCTAATGCTGATAAAATACTACAGCTGTTTCTGGGATGTTCCTTGACTGTGGAACACCCTTTCTAAACTGATTTGCAAGGCTCCCTCCCTGCATTCAAACTCCTCCTGAAAAGCCCTGTCTCCTGTGTCGTTTGTAAGACCTTAGCTATTCAGTAAAGTGAAAGGGGAGAGAAAACAGATGTAGGCCCATATATCTAATTGTTAAAAGCAACGCAGAAGTGCACGGTGCACATAGCTGTACGGGCTTGCTCTGCAAGCTGGGCTTGAGATGATCTAATGAGACTACCTGCTGAAGTCTAGGGGCAGACCACTTCAATGTTGATATTCCTCAAGTCCCAGATTTGGATGTATCCTGTTTCTTTAAAGGATGCAACCAACTGTTAAGTTAAATGCTTGTATTTTCTTTACCTGTTTTCGCTTTCATCCCTTCTCATTTCTTTCCTTTCTTCTTCCTTTTAATTTCTTGGGAGTAGAGCTGTATCCGAATGCTTGCGTGGTTTCTAGTAAATTGTAGTTGCTAATAGAAACAAATAATGCAAACAAATTCATATACCAGATGGGAAATGAATCTCTTCTGCACACACGATGGTATTATGGAGAAACTATTCCAGACATATTTGAGAGCTTTTAACTGTTCACTGAGACATAGATTTGTTTGTTGTTTCTCTGTCAAAATGATGAAACTTCTAAATTACCATCAACTCCACAAGAATTTGTGAAGTAACCTAAAAGTGCCTTCTTCGTGTATGTGGTATCCCGAGTTTTTAACTTGTGCTGTTCAGTCCACTGGGAGAAGGAGAGTTCCTGTTGAAATAGTGTAAAATTCTCATATTCTTGTCTGGAGGGGTGCTCCAGGTGCAGGAGTGACTATTTGCTTATTTGCAGCCTGAGCTGTAATTTCAGAGGCAAATTGCACTTTTGAGGAAAGGAAGGAAACCTTTCTCAGATAGGTTGATATATTTTATAAAAAGGCACTGAAGTAGCACATTGCATAGGGAATGTTAAAAGTGCTCCCAGCAGAGGAGAATTAGTGTCCAGAGTGCTGTCAATACAATAAAATAAATTACGTGTTTTCAATCAGTTCAAGGAAATAAGAGAAATATAAGCTCCACTGTGCTGCACTTCATGTGTACCAGGAAATGTTTGCACAGCACCTAACAAAATAGGTTCCGTTTGCATCTACTGGCATTCTAATAATGCAAATAGTTTCCACTACTTTTCCACCACCCTCCAAACACTTACTAAAAAGTGTATTCCGATAGGTGTACAGAATGGCTATAGCCGTTCATACATTTGTTCATATTTTTCTTACTACAGTGTCAGGTAACAGGCTCAAAAGCATTTTGTGGAAACACCTGAAAAATGCTGTTGCCTTTTTTGTATTTTTTTAATTACTAAAAGGTAATTTTTTGAGAGGGAAATGTCTGAGATGAGGAATGAGAGTCCAGAAAACCAAAAAGACAACCACAAAAATCCAAATCCAAAAGAATGCAGTAGACAAGGGCTCGTAAAACCATGTCTTGAAGACAAAAATCATTGGAGAACTTTAATGTTTTCTCATAAGCTGATCAAGACTAGGTTGTTCTTCTAGGTTTTCTTCTCTGAACTGATTCCTTTTTCAATTAAAATGATGGTTCCAGATCATAATGTTGCCATTTCTAATGCCTTTGCTAAAGATAACACATTATTTTGCCAAGTGGCAGACAACTTGTTTTCCCTCTTTTGCGAATGATTCACTTTCCTCTGCTTTAAAGCAGTGAGTGGACGTCTTGTAGGGAGAAAGTCCTGTGTGTCTGGGTTAGTCCCGTGCTCTCCTGTGCAAGCCATGTTGCAGCCTGTCCAAACTGCTAAGCTGTCAGTCAGTCACACTTAGCATATGCAGGGAGGGCTTTTAGGGGCTCTGAAATTATTATCCTGCGTTTCTCCTTACAGCTCTGTTCCTGTGATAATGTGGCTGTGCATGAGTCAACACAGTTGTGATAGATGCCAGGACTGTTGGGCCCAAGTCAGATTCTCACCTGTTTATTCCATCCAAAGTGTTTCAGGGGAAATGTTGATATAAGTAAAAATCTTCCAGAAAGGCAGCAAATTGCAGCCTTGCCTGTCAAGCATCCCATGTCAGTAGCCTATGCTGCTTACAGCTATTCTGGCCATTCGTCTCCATAATAACCTTCTTCGTGACCCTAGGTGGGAATCACAGAATCCCCTGCAGACGCAGGGTCACCTAGAGCACGTGGCACAGGACTGCATCCAAGAGGGTTTTGAAGATCTCCAGAGAAGGAGACTCCACCACCTCTCTGGGCGGCCTGTTCCAGTGCTCTGTCACCCTCACTGTTAAAAAAAATTTCATTAAGTTCCTGTGGAACTTTTGATGCTTCAGTTTGTGGCCATTACCTCCAGTTCTGTCAGTGGCCACCACTGAAAAGAGTCCAGCACCATCCTCCTCACTGCCTCCCTTGAGGTACTTATAGACACTGATCAGATCCCCTCTCAGCCTTCTCTTCTCCAGGCTGAACAGGCCCAGCTCCCTCAGCCTCTCCTCATAGGGCAGATGTTCCAGGCCCCTGATCATCCTTGTGGCCCTGCGCTGGACTCTCTCCAGAAGCTCCACATCCCTCTTATACTGTGGAGCCCAGAACTGGACACAATACTCCAGATGCGGCCTCACCAGGGCTGAGTAGAGGGGCAGGATCACCTCCCTCGACCTGCTAGAGATGCTCTTCTTAATGCAGCCCAGGATCCCATTGGCCTTCTTGGCCACGAGGGCACACTGCTGCCTCATGGTCAACTTATCATCCACCATGACACCCAGGTCTTTCTCCGCAGAGCTGCTCTCCACAAGCTCGGTCCCCAGCCTGTTAACAAACTTGCTGAGGGAACGCTCCGTGCCTTTATCCAGGTCATTGATGAATAAATTGAACAGGACTGGGCCAAGGACTGACCCCTGGGGGACCCCGCTAGCTACAGGCCTCCAACTAGACTCGGCCTTGAATACTCTGGTCCTTGAATCCATATGGTCCATACGGATTTTGTATGCCTGATGTCCTTGGACTTCTTGGATGTAGGCTACCAGAGACAGTTGCTTCAAGACAACTGTCTAGAGTTCACAAAGCTTCCAGTGTTCCCGCTCCCTCCTGGAGCTGGATAGACAGCAGTCATTCCATGTTATGGAGAAACCCATCACTTCTGGTTGGGGGCCTAACTTGGACTGAATCACAGAATCACAGAATAGTTAAGGTTGGAAGGGACCTCTAAAGATCATCTAGTCCAATCCCCCTTCTCAGGACACCTAGAGGACGTGGCACCGGCCCCTCAGACCACCTTTAGCTTCCTCCCAATTTGGGGTGCATCTCCAAGGTTTGAAATCCCTGAGTGACTGTAAAAGAGAATGTCCATTCTTTATCCAGCTGTAAACTTCATATTGACCAGAAGCCATTTTGACCATCTGCAGCATGAAGTGCTTTCTGTCAAGACAGCGCATGGGCCAGTGGCTTCGTGGAGGGGGCCTCTCAGCTGGTATAGTAGGGACCTTGTCAAGAAGGGCTTGTACCACTGCTACCGAGTGAGACAAGCAGGCCAGGGCAGAGGCCAGGCTGAGAAATGAGCTTGTGGGTCAGTGTGAGGGCTGAGGTCAGACTATGAAGTCAGCCCACAGGTCGGGGATCAGGAGGCCCATGACTGGGCACAGACCAGCTGCACAGCAGCAGGGCTGGACCTTGAGGCAGGTCCCCCACAGTGGAATCTCATCTTAAAAAAGCTCCCCTGAGCAGGGGTCATCCACCTCTGAGCAGGTCCAGCACTGTCTGTTGAGCCAGTCCCCCCGGAACCAAAGCAAGGGAGACACCTTGGCTGCACTGCCTCTAGCTGGCCCCAAGCCTTGCAGCCAAATCTCCAAGAGGGACTAGCTCCAAGGGCCATTGCAGGCTCTTTGAATGTACAGCAGCACAAGGGTGAGTATTATACTCTGTGATATCAAGACAAGCCTAATTTTCATGGACAGCCGTGTCTCTCTTTCCATATTATAATCATCAAGCACTGTCTAGGTGTAGGTACCTTTTGGTAAACATTACTAGGGCTTAGAAATCTTAAACAAATGGAGGCCCTCAAGCATCCTGCCACAGAGCAGGCTCCCTGTTTCTTTGATTAGCTGTTTTCTGTACTTGTGCAATGTGATCTTTTTGTTCCCGAGCGTGCATGGTGAGAGCCATGCAGAGCGTTCCAGGCAGGGACTCTGCAGGCCTGGATGAAATTAGCAGTGAAGGCACTGGCAGTGCCTTCAGAATAAACTGGTTGGCAGCTTTAGGCCCAGTAGTGAACAGTGAAGAAGTGAAGAAGAAGAGAACAAAGACTGTTATGAGGCCTAAATGGGACTCGAGCCCATCCGTTGCCTTTGTGTGGCCTTCTTGAATATCACCACACCAGATTAGAGAACCAGTTTTGTTGGGAAAGTAGATGTGATAGAGTAGTAAGGGAAGAGTGTCTTTATTTGAGGAACTTTTACAAATACCTTTTTATTCCTGAAACTGAGAAAAATGGAGACTGAAAAAGTAGTTGTAGATATCATCACAAACAAGAGAGGACTAAGATTTATTTTTGCAAATGTCAAGATATATCCTACTGTTAGATATTTCCGCTTGATTTCTTTTTAATTATTAGCAGGAAACAAGGAATACATAAGTACATATAACACATTTTTGTCTTAATACTCCTAGAAATGGGACATTCTTAACTGTTTTTTTTTTCCTTAAAATATTTGGGTTTTTTTTTTCTCCTTTAATAGAATTATTGAGAACTTATCTTTGCCCCTTTTCAAAAAATGCAGAGATAAGAGTTATATTCTGAATTAATACAATAGTGACCTGCAGCTCATGCAGGTATATTCCCTTATTTCTCTGTAAAATTGGCTGTTCCCTCCATCTTGTCAGCTCTTGATTCCATCCATTTTAATTCCTCCTTATATTGCCCTGCCAAATAAATTGTAGCTCCTTCCATTAATCCTTTTTCTCTACAGCTCTAACTGATGTTTCTGAAACCTGTTAGAGAAAATATAGAGAAAATATTGCACACAGAGCATTCATGCTACTAATTCAGCTTTCCTTCCTTTTATACTGTTATATGCATCAGAAATATGTGTGATTTCTCCTTCCTCTTTGATTTACTTATCAGTTGCCCAGTGTTGCTGGTTTTCTGCTTTGAGCTTGGTTTCTTCAAATTATTTCTCTGATTATCTAGCTCCTTCCAGGCTTCTTCAGGCAAAATGTAAGCAAAAAAGGGCTGAAAAAACTTCAAGGTGCCCTTCCTGGTACCTTGTTACTTAATTCTCATTGTTCTCTGTCCTCTTCCTTCCCTCGCTGAAATGTGTTTATTTGTTCTCCTCTTTTTACTCATCTTCTTCCTTATTAACTTGGACTCGTTCCCACTTCAGCTTTCTCCTGTCCTTTGCACCACTGAAGCAGTGTGTAAGCCTCCCTCGCAGTCATAAAACGGCATCCATCAGGAGCTGCGAGGAGGGTAATGCCACCCACAGTCTTGTTTCATCTTTGATGTGAGGTTGCCTTCTAGTGAGTGCCTGCCTCAGTTCTTGTCAGTCCTTAGATTCTCTAGCCCTTGTTCTTTGGGCCCAGAGCAAAAGCAGTGGGTAGGCACAGTGTTCTTGCTGTCTTTCAGCTGGTGATTGACCTGAACTTCCTTCATGTCTTCTTTAAATTGGTTAATGACAGAACTCATCCTCTATAAGACCTGCAGTGCTTTTATCATCTTTACTCCATTTTAAATCTTCCAAACAGCCTGTCACTAAATATTGTAGGTTTCTATACAGGCAGCTTTGGGGCCTTATCCTTTGTCGCGGTGGCTAAAAAAAACATCTTATCATCCTCCCTTATATGTAAAGTCTTCCTTTCTGACACGGCAATCACTCCCTTGTAATTATCCAACACAAACCGGCAAAATTGTCCTTGTGTTGTAGTCAACCTGTTGTTACTTGTTGCATTAAGTTGTTTAGCAGAGAGAACATTTACTCTTGGATATCCTAGAAAAAGGCACCCTTTCTGTATCCTGTTGAAGGGAAGTCAGTGCACAAGTGGGAGATGTTACCCTTTGTGAGGGAAAGCTAACAAATAGCAAGGGTTTCAGCAGCCTGTGATTTCTCTGTCCTCCTTTTCCCTGCAAAGCATGTCAAAAAGGAAGTCTGTATCTTTTCCCTGCACAAACTGAAATGAAGTAACACCAGTGATAAGGTAATGAACTTTTGTTGAATTGGTAGCAGTGTAGCTCACGGTGTGGAAACCGAAGAGAGATCCCTTGCTTGGATGATGCTCAGGATCTCTGTCTTCTGCTGTAGCAAGTAGTGAGCTTTTACTCGCCTTCTGCTATGGAGGGTGTCTTACTGGGAGAACTGCTTGGGGGCCTAGCCTGTAGTCCTTATCATTTTCATACTATTTCCATACTATTGAAAAGTTAATTTAAACATCACATTTTTTTTTCTGAAAATTAGGTGTTGCATGGGACACAAAACATTTGTTAAGAAGTAGCAAAACTTCTAAAAAAACCCAAAACAAACACCTCAGTGGCAGCTATTTTGATGCCTGCCAGGCTTGGCATGCTTATATACCTAGTAAGTAATTGATAGTATTGCAGTAAAGTGACCTGTGTGCATATTTTCTTATAGGAAGACTATATGCATCAAGCTGCATAACGCCTTCTTCGTTTTGTTTTAAACAGTTTTAATTAAAAAGCTCTTGTAATTAGATTCTCCTTTCTGCTTTGAGCCTTTTTTTTTTCTTTCCCTTTGACAAGAGAGACATCTCATTTTGAAATTCTCCCTGGTGCTTCTAGTACAGCTGAAGAGCACAGCATTAACCATCTGCCAGCATATCTTAGTCTTTGGGAATAATTCAGTAATTATCTTCAAGTGCAGCTAATGATGTTACACATTTGATGAAACACTTAAGAATGAAAGCACTTCAGGGACATAGAGCTTTCTTTCAGTATGCATTATGGAATTGCAGGCAGCTTTTTTTTTGTATTTTTTTATTACCTCTGAAATAATTATCTTTTGCTCTTTTTATTGCAGTATCTACTAGAAATGAAAAGCTTAATTCTGCCCCCTGAACATATTCTGAAGAGAGGGGACAGTGAAGCAATAGCATATGCTTTCTTTCACCTTCAACACTGGAAAAGAGTAGAGGGGGCATTGAATCTCTTACACTGTACATGGGAAGGCAGTAAGTAATTCTCTTTCTTGCAAATGAGCTAATCGTGTATTTCCACTGAATGTCACAAGAAAATAGTAGGTTTTGGTGTCAGCTATACCCTCATTAGTAGTGAAATATTTGAAATGCAAACCAAAACTACAGGCTTCATTTCATGGGAAAAAAAGTTACAAAGTTCCGAGTTCTGTTTTCTAGAATGATATTGAACAATATTTCGCATCTTCTTTGTGTTCTGTTTCTTACTCATGAATGAAAGGATAATAGTTTACCTCCCTCGTGGCAGAATTGCAGAGTTTTGCTTGTCATTATTTGAATGCTTTGTTATTGGAAACTATAAAAGTGCCTAGAAAGCAGATAAATACTAACATGTAGTTAAAATCATATACCAAAACATGTTTTTAAGATATTTTTATTCATAAACTGGAGTAAGTCCAACAGACAACTGCTAGGATGCTTAAGGATTGGAATATGTGGTATGTGAGAAGAGGCTGAGAGAGCTGACCTTGTTCAACCATTCTTCTGGTAGGACTTTCAGGAGGGAGGGAGAGGGGGTACAGTTGTTGTCTTCAGTCACCTGGTAGGGAGATTGCATAGAAGAAGTCAGACTCTCCTCCGAAGTGCACAGTGGAAGGAAAAGGGGCAACAGATGCAAGTTCAAAAGAGAAATTCCTTCTAGGCATAAGAAAAAGCAGTTTTCACAATGAGTGGCACCGGAACAACTTGCCATGAGTTTGTAGGACCTCCATCCCTGGCCCTGAGTGACCTGACCTAACTTTGTTCCTAAATTGTTCAAGTTCCTGGAAATTAAGGAGTAGCATTTAGAACCAGCCATTGTGGCCTGCACATATTTTTATTTCTCTAATCAGTATCCAGCTCCCTTTCTTTCAGCTCTGCTTTCTTCTGCTCTCCTTCACCTTTCTCATTTGTTCATTTTTTCTACCACTTTTTTGAAGTATTTTATACTGTATTTTATATTTTTTATACATTTGCTGTTGCCATTTAAGCTTGTTAGGAAAGATAAAGTCGGTGAGCACAGTATTTCCTACAGAAATGCACTTGTTTGTGAAAGTCCCTTGGCTTACTGTGCCAGTCACTGTGTTAAATGGCTGAACTTGCCTAATTGGCAGCGTGGGCATCCAGAAGAAGCAATGGCTGTTTTTCCTAGGTGTACTGAATGTCCTGCTCAGTAGCCCATGCCATTGCCATGGAGGATTTGCTCTGCTCCATTGTTTTGTTCCATTCTCCCCGCATGTTCTTTTCCTCTAGGTTTTCCCAGGCTATTATTTGCTTTCTCATAGCTTCTTACCAGTGGCTTATTTCAGTGCTTTGCCTTTCTGCAGTATTTCTTCTCTTCCAGATGCTTGTAAAAGTCCTTTAGCATAAGGCCTCGTTATCCCGTCATTATGGAGCAGTAATTTGCAAGGAATCCCGAATATATCTTTTGCTTTGTCAGGCTGGGAAATTCTCAAGGGCCCATTTACAGATTAGTTTTTGGCAGACCCCAGCTGGCCTACAGTCTCACTATCAAACTGAGTATCTAGTCTTCTGTGCCTGAAGACAGTGTATGGCATCCCCATCTAACTACATTCATAGAATCATAGAATAAGTATGGTTGGAAAAGACTTCCAAGGTCAAGTCCAACCCTTCAGCACCCTGACTGCTAAACCATGTCCCTAAGTGCCTCATCTACAAGTTTCTTGAGCACTGCCAGGGGCGGTGACTCCACCATTTCCCTGGGCAGCCTGTTCCAATGCTTCACCACTCTTTCTATGTAGAAATTTTTCATAATATCTAACCTGAACCTCCCATAATGCAACTTTAGGCCATTGCCCTATCGGTAATTATTTTAATAATGATTCCTGTCTGTGTTACTTTCACAGCCATTTGCATGTGTCCTTTATTAATTCATATTTGTATGTAGGCCTGTGAAGGTGTAAGGGACGATTGCTGCATTGCCCCTAAATAAAAATCCATAGTTTGTTTTGCACAGTGATTTCAGAGAGAGATGAACAGTGCACCAGGCCCCAGGCATTTTGTTCAGATTTTCCTCACATATGAAGGCAACTGTGTATTTGAATAGGCTCACCAGGATTTAGCTCAGTAATCTGAACTTTCAGTCCATATCTCAGTGTGGGTAATTCTTTATGGATGTGTCAAACTACTGATATTGCTCTTATGTCCTTTACTTGCAAAAAGTTTCCTTAACATTTCTGCCCAACTCTGTCCAAGTTAAACTCAGTTGAAAAATGGCAGAGGAAATAAATTTAAGTAAATTTAACTAAATTCCAGTTCTTACCAGCAGTCTACAATATGTGGTCAGTTGGTCTCATTTTCTTTCCAGGTATTTTTGTACTTGTAATTTAGTATACTGTTAGTGTGCTTGAAATATCCACAGGTCTCCCTTTAGCAGTTTGTATATGGGAAGTTAATACGTGCGTATGTATACTATTCAGTTCCAACCTTGTGGGAATTGGGCAGCATTAAGTACTGTATTTCAGTAAGAAATCACTTGGGAGTACATCGTGAATGCTTCCGAGGAGAATAAGGTCACTCCTAATTAAGGCAGTCTCTAAAAGAATTTATGCAGAAATGTCCTTGTGGTATTTTTTTAACTCTGAAACACTTAGAGTTTTTCCAAAATTGTATTCAACAATTGAGAAAAGTGGGGTTATAAAAATAGTGACCATCATCAAACTGGAATGTTGGTTGTTTCCTGCTCTCTCTTGTTTCTCTCAGTCAAAGCCCAGTTCATGGCACAAGTCAGGAGCCCAAGTGACGCAATGTGAAATGTTGCTCTGTAAGGTTGGATTAGTTTCAAGCACAACCAAGTTTGAAAGAGTCTGCTGTGCTTGTTCATCACTGCCTTAATTTCTAATATTGTATCATATGTTTCCCATCATTCGCATGAAGATGAAAATGTTAGGGTACCTCTCACCAGCACGGGGTTGAGTGGTGAACTCTGCTACCTGCCCTGCTTTCTGTAACACCAGATCAGCTAACGCTGTAAGGGTGAGGCACAAGAGCACCTACACAAACGTGAACTGGTGTACTATTCGGCACAATCTGTTCAACCACTTTTTTATTTGTTTTATAAAAGCAGCACCCTAACTGTCCCTTTCAGGGCTTTTATAGAATATTTATCTTACTGTGATTTAGGGTGAGACAGAAGAGGTTGCCTGTCTGTGTAAATACTAGTATTAAGCCAAGTCTGAAGGAGAAACTTGTGTTAGTGATTTTGAAATAATGAGCATTGAACATCCCTCTACACACACTTTTGTTACAAACACTTGGTTTGTTGCTGATTATACAAGCCTTAAATTACTGACCTTGAACTTGGCTTTTGGGGGCACTATGAAGAAGAGGGATTTAATGTTGCAAAAGTTTTAAAGCCCAGGTAGCTTTACTAAACTTTAGGAAGTGGAGGGTCCTTGAAGGCTGGCAGATAGTGTCCCTGGCAACGACATGACTGTGTCTTAGGGAACAAACAGGGGTCTGAAAGCTCTGATGCCTTTTTGCTGAGTACTGACCTGAGCATTGCTGTAGTAATTTCCAGTCTCTTAATAAGTATAGGCATTTCATTAGGCCTAATGGCAGCCCTAAGAAATACTGCTATACCTTTATCGGGGAGCATCTAACTGAGGCTTGTAGAGATAAAACAACTCCATGAAATTTCTCTAGTTAGCATCAGAACAAGATTTCTGTTTTCTTGGCTCCCTGAGCCATGCCTGATCTAAGGATCATCCTGGGCGATCACTTTGTATCTTGTTTTCGCTCGGTCTTCCAAGCAGCTGATAAATATCCTGCTAAAGTACCAGGTAAGAAGGAAGAGAAGCCACTTGTATTCTCTGATCTTCCGAGCCCTGGAGAAAGATTGCAGACCAGAAGGCAAGCAGAAGCGTCGCTGTGACCTGTCATCTTCTAGTAGAGAAACTTATTTTTTTAAGAATGACTACAAACATATCTTTACAGCAGTAGCCCTCTTGCTTAGTGTGCAGTTTGCATTTTATTTCAATAGACTCCATTATAGTCAATAGAGGGCAATAGGAACTGGTTCCTCTGACCTGCTTTAGAAAACTAGTTTGGATCGAGACATCTGCACAGTGCTTGTGAATCAGTTTTGTGAAATCAGTTGCTCTGTGCACTTAACTAAAACCTTTGAATGGACTCTGAGGTGAGAAAATAGCACTAGAAGGAAACCAGTGGAAAACACAGACTGTTTCCTCAACTTTATGATGACAGCAGTATGAGATGTTCACTGCTTCAGACTGACTCTAGTCTGCAGAAGAGAGGAGGAGGAGGAGGATTTCTGACTGGACACTTCAGAGACTGCGGCCTACAGACGTTTATATTCCCTGGTCCCTTCAGCAAATGATCAGGTCCCAGCAGGAAGGCATTGCTAACCTCTCTAGTCCTTATGGGTCAAGCTCCTGCATTCCTATACCTGGGAATAAAGAGGCAGATGGATGGTGTTAGGCATAGTGCCTAGCGCTCAGAACCATGAGCATGACAGTGCTACCAGTAAAAACATACGCAGAATATAACCAATCAAATATCCATAAAGCATCTTGCAAGTAGGAAGCATGGTATTTTGTGCTGTCTATATACAAGAGACATGCTTATAAACCATATGTTAAGACAATCTTGAGAAAATAACATTCTTCAAAATACATTTCTCATAGATACTGTTCTTGTGGTTCAGGTTCCAGTTCATTGTTTCCTGATAGAGAACTTGTTATGCCTTTAAAGAAGATCATACTGGAATATTTCCTATATATGCTGGAATGTGCTGGATATTTTCTTCTATATGATGGACTGAGGTTTCTAGGTTCTTTTACAGAAGGTCTTGGATGATTTCAATAATATAATACATTGCCTTGTATAAAAATCATTATGGGAAACTAACATTGGTAGTTTTTCTTCACATAAGCACTTAGAACTATCAGTCTTTCATTTCTGAAGATCCAAGGCATAGAATGTTTTATTATTTCTATCTATAAGAAATTACTACTGCCTGTGAAAAAAATTGATAACATTTACCTCAACAGACTCCAAAAGAGGTTCTTCCCTTATGCAGAGGTCATAGTGATTTATATACACTTTGAAAAGACAGTTTACCTTAGAACAGTACACCTGTAGTGCAGATAGCAGCATTCCACATACTCAGTTTAAATACGTAATGTTTTTGCTTTAAAATAGTAATGAATTATGAGAATACCCTGTGTTAGCTGAACACTGCCATATTTTTGTTCTACTTGGAAGATTTCTGCTTTCTTTATTGCTTTAAAAATAGAAATTAAAAATAAACTCATATAATGGCACAAGACTGCTCTGTGTTAGCAATGTGTATAATTGAGAATTGTGTTTGAATAGTGTTTTTTAAAACAATTCCTCAATTGCCTTGTGAGCAGAAGATAATAAAGTATTGTCATGTGGGGGTGGTCTGTACCCAATATTTAAAGTATACAGCGTTTCTAGGACATCTGTTAAGGAAAATATTGCTTCAGTGACTGATGTTCATAGAAATAGTGAGGATAACATGTTGATGACATTTTAACAGGGAGAATAATATATAGGATAATGGAAAACGATGCATTGATTGCAAAGCTATAATTCAGTCAGGTATTCTGATGTTTCCATAAACCATAGAAGCATAACTCAGATGGCCTATGACATCATCAGAGCCCAGATGCAGTAATCCATTTCCCTCCCTCTCTGTTATTATTTTCAATTTAAATATTACATATATTTGGAAAAAAATGCATAAGATTACCTATTATTTAATCCATGACCTGAAGATTTATATCAGAAACCTGACTTGATCTGCTGCATTTTCAAAGAATGCATTACAGGAACCTGGTTTTAATAACTCATTATTAATCTTTGATTGCCAAATATAAAACGAAAACACGACTGTGTTGGAGAACTAGTTCTTTGTGCTGACTCACACAGTGTTACCTGGAGTGCTGGAGTGAGAAGGGTGATTCACTGGGCTTAGTATCTTTCTCCATGTAAAATTTCCATAATGTTCAATGCAGTTTACAAGCATTGGCCCAAATATACAAGCTGGGCTGGTCATATTTTTAGGCTACACCTATAACATCAGATGTAGCTTTTGTTTTCGTGAAAACTAAAAATTCTTCAGCCTAAAAGTCTAAGCCAAAAAGTGCAAACTTGACGACCTGATGTAAGTGCACTGAGCTCCGGCATTTCTGTATGCGCCTGTAAAGGGCTCTCACTTGACACTTGCGAACCTATTCCCAAGAATAAATGTAAACATAAGCACTTTCTAGATTAAAGTGTAGATTTGGATTTTGGTGTTTAATTACGTATCTTACATCCTAACCATTTACAACTAAATATTCTGATATTAGTGCTTTGCCTAAGTGTCTTTTTCAAAAGTGTAAATACGGTTAAGTGTTTCCAATAGCTGCCACCCTCACAGTAACTTATATTCTATGTTGTTTTTCTTTTCAGCTTTCAGAATGATCCCCTATCCCCTGGAAAAAGGACATCTTTTCTACCCTTACCCTATTTGTACAGAAACTGCAGATAGAGAGCTACTACCATGTACGTTCAATTCATTTCTTTAACGCTGACATAAAATAATCATTTACTGCAGGCTTGCAATGTTGGTCTCCACTGATGCCTGTTAAATTGGGTACACTGGATTAGAGCATAATCACTTGACAGTGAGTCTCTGGAGCTCACTTGCTTGTTTAAAGGCCGTTCCAACCATAGTTCATAACGATTAGCTGTCTTTATTGCTGTCAACAGTGTGGGAAGAGAGAGAGATTACTGAGGGAGTATAAATCTGTTAGATTTTGCTGCTTTGCTCCTGCCAAGACAGTGGAAGCTTGTCTGATCCTTTATCTAGGATAACATCCCATCAAAGCAAAAGCACAGTTGCCCAGCCTTGTCATTCTTACTTAGACAAACCAGCTATTTAAATTCCACAGCAAGATCAAGCCTGCACGAGACTGCTGGATCCTTAGCACAGATGTTGTGCCAAGTTACTCTGACATTTCCTGAGAAGCAGCCCTAAGTAGCAAGAGAGACCTTTCTTCATGTAGCGATGTGTGTGCTATTATGGAAAGATTGATGTGAAACTACCTCAGTCATTTATCATACCTGTTTGTAGTTTGTCTTAGCAAAGTGCCAACAGTGTCCCCAGCATTTGCAAGCCCCAGACAACGAGGCAGATCCAGCGCTCTGGAGGCTCACGGTGGAAGCAGATGAGATGGTTGCAGCAGAAGAGGGCAGAGGAAGAGCAAAGCAGCCAGTCTTGCAAACACCCACGCTTCCCTCCCACGGGGTTGCTCACTGAAGTCACTGTGAGCACATGTGGAGGCACACACATATTGGAGGGATTTGCAGGGTCAGACTAGAGAAAAAAAAACACAGGGCGATCAAGTGGGTTCCCCCACTAACCCTCTCTGTTCTGAAAAGGCAGTGAAGAGAAACCTGTATCTGGAATCTGGAAAAAAGTCAAACTCAGGCTGCTTCTGCTGTGAATGCAGAGTTTGCTTGTATTTACAGCCCTCGTAGTCTTTCATTCATGACTTCATGAGGCTGGGCTAAAAAATGTGTTGCTGCTTTTAATAAGTCTATGTGGGTAAACATTAGGTGAGAATAATACAGGAAAAATCCGCGCATTGTGAGGCTCTCTCTTTCACAGTGCATTCTCCCCGATATTACACGGAAATCCTTGGCAACTCACAGCATCCCCCCACCCCATTAAAATCACTCTAATTATAACAACACCTCCTAGAGTGCTCTGCCTGCTTTACTCAGAGGGATACTGAGCTGGGGAGGGCGGAGTGTCAGGAGATTTAGGCATGACAAAGTCATGCAGAACAGTTCAGCTCTCTCCTTTCTAGATGCAAAACTAATTGTTCTTGTCAAATGTTCGAAGCAAGGGACTCTTTAACAGCATATGTAGATAGTCATGGCTTGCTCTGGCTGTTATGGGAAATGCCTTTCACCGCAAAATCTCTTGGGTTTGAGGAGGGAAGGGTTTAACGTACTGTGACAGAAAGAGGTCGCATGTCGGGTTTTGCATACCTGTCTGCACCCTCTAATAGCACGGGCTCAAACGGAGAGTCAGCTGCAGTGAGGTCAGAGTGCTGCGCTCTCGTAGGCCACCCTAATTAAAAATATCAATCACAAACCTTTGCCGTGGCTGGATAAGAAACCAGAACAATGGGTTGGAGCATTTGTCAAACGCGAGTGCAACCAACTGCATGCCAGAAATCTTAGCATTTCCCAAACTCTAGATTTACGTTCAAGCAGAAGTAGCAAGTTGGTTTTTTTTTTCTTTTTAGCATTCTTTAAACTGAACTAATTCACAGGACCAAAATTATATTTATTTTTTGTTCTTAATATTTTGTTTTAAACAGTTATAAATTCTTACTGTTTATTTTGGAAACCGCTGTTCTCAGGATGAATGCAGTCATGAATATTGTCTTGCCAGGTGTTCTGCTGGATTACCCTGGGCTTATGTTATCTGTGGGTATGATCAGATGAGACCTGTTCACTGGAGCAGAGAAAGCAGGCAAAATGGAAGAATAGTATTTGTATATAGAGATTGCACAGGTTTGAGTATACGGGAAGCTTAAATTTAGCATTAAGACTGGTCTTGAATCATAAAAAATGTTTCAGAGTCTGCATTTATCTTGACTGTAGCTTCAGACCATGGACTAAATAAATGAAACAGATGACAAGTGTTGCCCAGAACTTTTACTAACCCACAAAAATTTTCACCTTGACTCTGAGTCACCATAAAAGTGCAAGGGATATTTTCTTCCAATTAAATCTTCATCATCTTCTTTTGACCCTTTTAGCTGCCTTGATTTTGTTTCCTCCAGACCACCAGAGCGAATGATCTTTCCATACCCTCCTTGGTTTATATAAACGCCTTGAAAAATTATTAGTTTCTTTATTATTTATTTATTTATTTATTTCAATTTCAACTTTTAAAACGTTAATAATTAAAGATCATTATAAATATGCAGGGAGCTCTGAAATTGTAGAATCTAAAGCACAAGTTTATGTGCTTTTGGGGTGAGTTTTCTCAGTTCTGCAGAATTAATTCCTAGAATTTCCTGGTACTAACGCTATGGTTCTACAGCCACCTTCAGCCAGTCTACAGGCATGTTTCTGCTGGAAGGCTGCTTTCCCTGCTGCTTCCCCTCCTCGCCTCTGCCACCTCTCTATGGCAGCATTAGCAAACGTGCAGCCATGTAGCTGCTCACTAACCCATGTAAACACTGGGCGTTTTATTTGTGGGTTAATCTGGGGGAGTTGGTTGTTGCAAGCTGCAGTATAGCTAGGGCTGACAGAGGGAAGGCATGTGGGTAGCATGTAGGTTGGACCAGAGGAAGACAAAAGTGAGAAGTTCAGATCAGAATAAGCTGGCAGTGAGATACCTGACACAGCAATAACATTAGCCTTAGGTGATTCAGGTCTTCTATGTGTTTCTGTGTTTCTTTCTTCAAAAACATTTTCAAGCAGGTATGAATGTTCTTTTTTTAAATGCAATGCACTCCCTTCCCCCTCTTCTTTTTCCACAGCATTTCATGAAGTTTCAGTTTACCCCAAGAAGGAACTTCCCTTCTTCATCCTGTTCACTGCTGGGCTATGCTCTTTCACAGCAATGCTAGCCCTCCTGACACATCAGTTCCCAGAGCTTATGGGGGTCTTCGCAAAGGCTGTGAGTATTCCCTGCTACTGCTCTTTGGTAAACAAAGACATAAATGTAACCGAGCTGAGCTGAATATTGCTTGGTATTTAACTTTTCATATACTTATTCAGAAGTATAAAAAAAGAACATCAAACATCAAAATAGCAAGGGACATTGAAGAACCATTAAGGGAGCTAAGCACTAAAACACTGCTGTCTGTCTGCTCTAGTTTATTTGGCTCTTTTGTTGGGCTAGATCTCCCATGGTTTTGCCAAGAAAGATGTGGGGTGAAGGGGGAAGGGAATATTTTTTCCATAGGTAATCCAATGAAATAATCTAGTAAGAGTTTGCAGAACCCCTCTTTTCAGCGCAGAGCAGCAATGACTATGCCATGTTTTATAGTGCAAGAGAAACTCTTGGCATGAGCAGAAACAGAGTACAGTGTTAATAAGGGCAAATTTCTGTGTTCTTTCCCCAAACTACTGTGAAAGATACTGCCTCAGTATTTCCCTCATAACGTTTATTAGCTGCTTCTAGGGAGGTCTCTGCTAATTCTGCTTTTCCAGTCCAACAAGGATGATTAAATAGTGGAGGATGGAGGGAGAAGGGCCGTCAGTTGTGCTAAAACCTGCTTTCCTTTTTGCAAAAGCAAGAACATCACTGCTTCTGTGTTCTAGGATATGAAAATATCACTTAGAAAAGTCCTAGGGTGATGAAAAAATGGTCTCCTCATTCATGAAATGATGAATATCCTCTATAGCAGTATTTTTTCCTCAAATATATTTGTATCTGAGAGAGGTCTTTTGTTACTAAAAAAGCCTTCCAGCTTTAATTTCAGTTTCTTTAGTGCTTTTTATTGGACTTGTGGAGGAGAGGTGGAAGAGGCAAGGCTGAAAGGCTATGGCAAAATCCAGAATGTAGGGATTTTCTCAAACTCCTTTACAGTTGGCAAGGGACTCCCTTTGAAGGAAACGAAGTCTTCTAACACGCAACCAGCTCAGAGTTAGAAGTCTGATAGCGCACTAGTTCTTGTGTCAACAACTTTGTTTCATCAGCTCTAGGAAACAGAAAATAAGATCAGCTATAGCAAAAGATACTATTTCTATCATAGCAAAGTGTTAGAACTTGTCTGATTTTTTTTCTTTAAGTCTTTGAAGTGCATGACCCTTCTTTGGGGGCTCTTCTAGTGCAACCTGTAGCTCCTTCATGCTGGCACAGTTGATGACCCTCCATCCTCCCCTGTACCTGCCTTGCTGCAGACCAAAGGCTAGATCTGAAGCTGGCAGTACAACGAGGTTTTGTTCTTAGAGCTCCTTCTACAGGCAGTGAATTAGCAGCATCAGAGAAAACTGGCAGCTTGCAGGGTCTCCCAGAGGGCGGATTAACAAATGTCAGCCCTTGAAGTCTGTGGTTCCTGCAGGCCTCCCATTACAGGCCGCTTACGGAATCGCAGCACAAGGTGAGCCTGGGCCCCAGCTCCACGGGTGGCCTCGGACCACAGACGTGCTCAATCCTGCCAGCGAAAGACCCTTCAAGGCAGGAAAAGCCCTTGAATGCTGAGGACCCCTGTGCGTGTGAGGTTGCCAGAGGCAGGTTGTGCCACTGTGACAGTCCCCCAGGGCTGTCTGTGTTATATGAGATTAAAGGTATTTGAAATTACTTTGCTTTTCTGGGAGGTTCAGCGCAGATTCCCTGGAATTTGCCAAACCTCATCAGAGCAATGGTCTTTCAGAGCCAGAACCTATTCTGAGCCCTGCCAGTTCAGTGGGAAGTGCAAATACTCCCAGCCACATCTAGCCAATTATATAACACTCTACCTGTGTTTCCAAGTAAAGCTGACTCTTCTCTCACAGAAATTGGAATAATCCAGTTCTTCTGTTTGATTGATTTGTCAGGCCGGGTAAAAGTAACTCCAAAATGAGAACAGATATCAGTGTTTTCCCTTGGTTAAGGGAGAGCTTCCCCTGGCTGACACTTAAGACATTTTGCTGGGATTTCCACAAAAGGCTTTTGGAGATCACTCAGGGTATGAACATAAGCAGGACCAATTTCTGATTGCAGTGATTTAGATAGAATTGCCAGCACAGAATTTGTTAGAATTTGTTTTGTTTTGTCATGCAAAAATGTAACAATATTCTGTAAACTGTTAAAATTTATTTAGAAAATATAGATGTTTTTGTAACATGGTAGCAGTAAGAATATACCTTAAAAAAAAGGACACACATTAACAAAGGAGTAAGTGTTTAATTCATCAAGTCATCAGTTATGTGTGTCTGAAAGTGTAGTTGCTAGTTAAATTACACCAAAAGTTACTAAAATGAATGAAACTTAGGACAGATTTTTCTTTGATTTATTTCCTATCTTCCTGTGCCTGAGATCACTGACATGGTCTGTTTCAATATTTCCTGTATGATGGATGAGTCTTAGTTCAACAAGCAGGTTTGTGCAGGGAGATCTTTCATCTGCCTGGATGTCAGCAGAGCCTGAGGTAGGCAACATATGGAGCGGATCAGAGGGACTGAGCAATAAATAGTCAGTTCCTCCATGCAGATACTGGCCATGCAGTGGAAAAGTTTAAAAAGATACACTTTCTGTGTGAAACAGGAAACAGGAATATTCACAGGTGCTCCCAGAAATCCGCTCTCTTCCAGCCTTGGAATAACCAAGCTGATAGATTTCTTTTAAAATAGAGAAGACTTTTTGCAGCTCTGCC
The DNA here is from genome assembly GCF_000705375.1 of Tinamus guttatus. The sequence continues at coordinate 57,200 of NW_010583105.1, forward strand.
ATCAGTAACTGCCACCTTGCTTTCTTCTCTACTGCTGGTGCTGTTTATTTTGCTCTATGTAAGAAACTGTCCATGTCAAATGGAAAGGCCAAAAGCCTAACAAAAGCTGCCGGTGATGAACCTGCCTGGATGCCACCCTGTGCCACGTGCTCTAGGTGACCCTGCATGTGCAGGAGGGTTGGACTAGATGATCTTTAGAGGTCCCTTCCAACCTCAACCATTCTGGGATTCTGGGATGTTTGGGGATGCAAGCACCAAGTGCCATGCGCAGTGCTGGCTCAGCAGCATTGCAGCTGGTACCAGGCCCTGCACTAGATGTGCTGGAAGGCAGTGGGCTGAGAGGAGCTTTCCATGCCCCACAGCACTGGGGGACAGGCCTGGCCTCGCTCTCCCTTTGGGAGGAGCCCTCGCAGTTCCTGGGGTTCTGGGTGGCTCTGCGCAGCAGCGGCTCTCGGCCCTGTGACTGAGCGTGTCGCCGCAGAGCAGGAGGTAGCAGTGAGAAGGCAACATGGGCGCTGCGGGCGCGCGTCCCTCAGGGAGACTCGTACCGAACGTGGCATCCTGAGCCACTCGCCTCAGGTGCAGGGGCCCCTGCGTCTTCACTGGAGCCAGGCTTTGTGCATGAGGTTAAATACATTTTGTAGACCAAGTACTTCAGCACTTTGCTGGCAATGTTGTTTTTCCTTCGATAAAATGATCTGTATTCACTTAATTCTGTAGCACATATCAGTCATTACATTAGGATATTGAAACTTCTTGCAGGGCGACAGATTCTGCTTTGCAGTGGGAGGAGGAGGTTAAAATAAATTTGAGATAGTGATGCTTCAGTGCCTATAGCAGAGCTGTCAGTGGATAGAGCAGCTCTGTAGATAACACAGATCTACAGGTTTTAAATCTGAATCTGAAGACACTTATTTTGTGTCTTAGAGATGGCCTGACTGCACTTCAGGACATGGCTGTCTTTTAACTGGGTAGCTTCGGGGTTGAGCTTCCAGGACTAAGCCTGGATCAAGTATATGAGTCATGTGAAAGCTTCTGTGTAGTTTCCATTACATTTATCTTTGCAAAAATGGTCCCTTGTTTGCGTGACTTAACAAAATCCAGAAATATGTGTATATGCAAGGTTCAGAATTTGGCAGGAAGGCTTCGTGCTTTAATTAGTTAACTTCTATCATGATGGAGGACTTCATGGAGGAACGCAGCAAGTTTTTTGCCTTGATGGACAGCTTTCTCTTGAGGCTTACTGTCTGCTGCATTCTGATATGAATGTGTCTCTGATTTCTTTGCAGTTTCTCAGCACCCTCTTTGCTCCTTTAAATTTTGTGATGGAAAAGGTCGAAAGTATCCTGCCTTCTAGTCTGTGGCACCAGCTAACGAGGATCTGAGGGAGCACCCGCTGCCCGACTGCCATGACATCTTCTGTGCCAACGTGCTGTTGACCACAAGAAAGCATGATAAAAAAAAAGGGAAGCAGTTCTATGACTTAAAAACTCTTCATGGATTGTCTGTTCTCATATAAAAACTGTTTTGTTGTACAAAATACATTGATGTTAGGTTCTATTATATTTTGCCTTCAGAAAAGAAAAAACTTAAAAATAAACTTTTGTGTATTGCAGCATTGCTGTCTTTTGGCTTCTTCTTCAAAGCTGTAATTGTATTTTGTGTTCTTAAACATCTGTCTGGTGTATCTGCCTCACCGCAGTAGGGCTTGGCTCTCCGTTCAGTTAACGAAGCAGCACAAAGAACTTTGTAATTTAAAGCAACAGCCTCGCTGCGTTTCATTAAAGAGTTCAGCTAGGGTGAAGCCCTCGCCACTACGCACAGTCTAGACAAGGTTTCTGGACACTCAGAGCTCTTGCTTAGAGCAGCTTTGGGCTCTCTAGGTGATTTGGATGGTACATTGGGCTTCTGATTCCGTCCCCTGCAAATAAGTTTTGTCCTTATTTGAATTTTCAACTAGTCCACAAACTTCACTGCCCTATCTCAAGTAACTGCAGAAGCTTTATGCTTTGGCCATTTGCAGAACACAGCATAGATTATGGCAGAGAATTAATGACAAATTTGTCTGTAAAGTGTGGTGATTCCATTCATGCTTTTATGTCTTTCTTGCTCAGTTTTTACTGAATTATTAGTACCTCTCAAGTTCAAAAAAGCAGGTATTTTTTTCCAATGATAAATCATCAGCATTATAAAATGTTTATTGCTTGAGACGAGAAGTTCATTAACAAAACAGGTATCAGTTCATTCATAGTTAATAGCATGGTGTTTTGTCAGCAGACTTGCACCAGGAAATGATATCCTTGTGCTCTGAGAGACTTAGACACCGTCTTCAGTTTTAACCTTGCCACTGTAAGTGGAAAGTCTAGTCTTAACTTCCCATAGACATTCCTGCCGATGTATGGACCCAGTGCTAAGATGGGGGATTTGATCTCGAAGTTGAAGCAAGTGCTCTTAACTGTCAAAACTGAAACTACAGCCCTCTGTATCCATCAGAAATTTTTTTCCACTCTTCCCTCAAGTGTGGCATTGGTACAGCAGAAAGAAGATGCCACTTTGCCAGCTAAACTTTGAAATATGCAGTGTCAAAGGATTTTCTGTTGTTTAGAAGTGCTGTCTAGCCTAAGAGTCTGCGATTACCAGGAGGTAAGTTTATTTATCAATGCAGATATGACAGAGCTGTTGTAAAAAAGATAATGTTTCTTTACAGCAACATTTATGAGTTGCCCTTTTTTTTTTTTTTTTGCTCTTGTGGTATGTCTGGACAGGAGAAAGGTTTTGCCTAAATTAGTAGGGCACTGCACTAAAGCAACGTCTGCTGTGCTAGGAGCAAAATGCCATCTCCACAGCAAGAGGAATCAGCTGTTAGGATGAGACCTGAGGGAGAAGGCAGGAAAGCAGAGCGCCCCACAGCTAGATAGTAAAACTAGTGAGGTGACTAGTGAGGTCGCTGCTGGGATTTCCAGACAGGTTTATTAGCTCTGGCCATTATCCCTGCAAAGCAATTTTTTGAAATAAGTATGGCTTACATTTAATGCAGGATATGGCATAAGATTACAGGTAGAGAAATGCTAGTGGACAGCATGTGGCAGTGGGAAATGGACCAATATTTATATTCCCAGCTTTGCATCTGAATTGCTGTAGCCCCAGGGACCACCTTTAAAGCGCTGTTCCTGTATGTCTCTAGCTGGAAAAGGAGGAGTAATGATACCCGTCTGCCCAACAAGGCGGCTGTCAGAATTACTGAGGGCTTGGAAAGATCAGGAGGATTGGGCACCCTCACCTCTTGGATCATACATTCTTTTGTGTTCCTTCTTCCCAGCCACCTCAAAAAACTCGCCCATTTACTGTATATATAGCCAAAAATTCAACAATCATCTGCTGTGATTAACAGTCTTAATACGTAAATGTGCTTGCATACCAGCACATAAGCACAACAGGCTGTGCTTGTCAACAATTAAGGCACTATATTAGCCTGCTCTTAGAAGATGAAATGATGTAAATTATTATCTGTGTTGAAATAGTCTGTCATAATCTAAAAAATAATAATAAAAAAGTCTTAGCTCCTTTGAAGAATCAAATCCTTCCCTTTTGCTACAGTGAACTATAGGAACACAAAAATATGCAATTCTGTTTCTACTGTTTGTAGTGTCAATCTCTCTTACACACACTCTTGAGCAATGGATTTTATCTAGGAAGATCTTCTCAGTTTTAATGATAATTTTAGGCATCTGTGAGACTATGCAAGTCAGACAAAAGAGTTTTCTTTCTCTTTGGGCAGAGCTGGTTGCCTTAGGCTTGAGTGCTTCTGACATGTTTCTTGTGAAGTATCGCGTAGATCAAAAGGAGGATGCAGCCCGTGATCATAATCATAGGAAGCCTCTGGCTAAACACAGAGATGAACACTGTGGAAAGCTGGCTCAGACAGTAGCTCACACAAATCTTTAGTTTGTAAGTGTATGGAGGGGGAACTTCTAAACTCAGAATTCTCAAAATTCCTTTTTCTGTAAAGACAAGCTGGTACACAGTATCTCTTTCCATTAGAAGCTGCACAAAACAAAAAAGGAGAGAAAGGAGAAACCCTTGGCCAGGTAGGGCCAAGTACGATTTGCAGCCACTCCAAGACGAGTTTTCTTGGAAGAGATGAGTGCTACTCCTGCAGGGAGACTGTCCTTCACTCTGGGGGTTCGGTTCAGCCTTTGGGCTAAGTAAGCGTCAATGCCAAATACATTTTTGAGCAGATGTCAGGCAAGTCCTTACCCCACTAGAAACAAGGAAAATTTCCGTTTTCCTACATTGCAGACAGCAGCGGGGACCTTGGCCGGGGCTGGAGCCCAAGTGCTGCTCGGCTTCACGCGGGGCACCCGCAGCATCCCTGCTGCCCGGGGAACAGGCTTTGCAAGAGGGACTGCGGGAGCAAAGGAGGAAAACCTGCTGGCAGTTCATACACTGCCACCTCTCTGACACCACCAGCAGTGGAAAAGAAGATTTTATGTTATGATCTAACATCATCCATATAATGAAGCTCAATAAGCTACTGTACAAAAAAGATCCCTGTTTGCGACCACAGGCCCCAGAGCGCTGCTGCCGCTCAGCAAACAGCGTGAGGCCATCTGAGGCAGCCAGAGGAGCCTGCAGCTGCCGGAGGTGTCCACAGCTCCTCCCTGCCCTCAGAAATGCATTGCTTTCAGGAAGGCAGTAGCCCCTGCTAATAAGATGGGGTGAACCACGTGTTGGCTTGTTCAGTGTGGTTCACAGGTGCCTCGTGGCCTCGGGAGCTCCACGTCGGGGCTAGCAAAAGATGCTTTCTTCCATGCTAGATTGAGAGCAGTTAATTCTTCCCTGGCAAAAGCCTTCCCTGCTTTCAACCCAAGCTTGAAATGTGCCCTTCCCTAGTGCTAATCCATAGTAAAATGCGCTTGCTTCCTTGCCAGCATTTGCTGTGCTTTGAGAGAAGCCGGGTGCAAAGCATTGCTCCCAGCCTGGAGCCCGCGAGAGCCAGGCTGGAGCCTGCTCGGTTGCACTGCAGCGGCTAAGCACAGCCCCAGAAACAGGTGTTTAATTATTCTATTTCTAATTAAAGCCATCAAGGACAGTTGTGCAGAGACAGGGAGAGTCAGACCTGTTGGATTTAGGTGCTCAATTTATTGGGGAGTGACAGAGGGAAGAAGCACAGCAATTCCTTTAGCTGCAACATAGAAATGACTTAACATTTGACAAGCTCATTCTTAAAGGCTCCCTGTTTTCCACAGGCTAAAAAAAAAAAATGCACTTTTCTTGAGTCTTCTCCTAAAACAGTTCAACACACTTTTAATTCTGAAGTTGGTTAAAATGGTGGGGAGGGAATAGTCCCAGGATATTTGGCTGGCCGGAAGCATTTTAGAGAGCTGTTAAATTTTGATTTCATGCACCAAAAGGAAAGGGAATTCCCTCAAGAAAATTGGACTGCATATTTCAAAAAATTCCTACAAGTTTTTGCCTCACCTCATATCTATTTCTGACATTAAATTGTCTAGCTAGGGAGAGCTATTCCTTCTTCATGAATATGTAGAAATCCATTTCATAGTGTAAGATACAGAATGATTTAATTTGCCTTGCTCGAGTTCTGTGTCTTCTTTCTTTTTAATTAGCAAAAGGTCAGACAGCTTTCCTAGTAATATTTATGATTGGCAACATCTCTTCCCACGAAGAAAGGGCAAAAGCTCTGGGGAGTGCTTTCTTCCTGGAAAATGCAGCAGAAAGCCTTATAGCTTGAAGAAGCCCATCTTGAGCTCTTTTTTTTCTATTCATATAAATACAGCAAAAACCATAAATAGGTAACTGGCCAGCTCAGCTGATGGTCATGCATCCAATGCACTATAAAAAAAAATATGTCATTTTCTTCTGGAGAAACACTGGTTTTGTGGTCTTGCCTTTTCCCTTCCCTTCCCTTCCCTTCCTTTCCGTTCCCTTCCCTTCCCTTCCTTTCCCTTCCCTTCCCTTCCCTTCCTTTCCGTTCCCTTCCCTTCCCTTCCTTTCCCTTCCCTTCCCTTCCCTTCCCTTCTCCTCTCTTTCCTATATTGTTCCTCCTACAGCTTAGGAGGAACATGGTGCTTGTGCTTGACTATGAAATTCGACCTGCTGGGCAGTCTTTTGTGCAAGACAGCTAGCTTTCCTGTCCATACTCCTGACTCCTGAAATACTTGAGCTGCAGAAGGCAGAAGCTCTGGCTTGTCTCAGATTTAGGAGACCAGAACAAATCCTTCACAGCATCAGGGAACAAGGGGCAGGTTGAATCAAATGAGGAATGTGAAGGGAAACATTCTGTAAGTAAACCAGCAGCAAACGAAAGCCTAGGGAGAATGTGAACCCACTGCTGAAAGGGGTAGAGGGCCTGGTGACGGAAGACATGGAAAAGATTGAAGTTCTCAGTGCTTTCTTCTCCTTGGTCTTTACTGCTACGATCAACGTTCAGGAATCCCAGACCGTTGAGACCAGAGGACAAGTCTGGGGCAACGAAGACTTACCCCCGTGGAGAAAGATCAGACTAGGGAATATTTAAACAAACTGGACAGACACAAGTCACTGGATCCTGATGAGATGCACCCACAAGTGTTGATAGAGTTGGCCAAAGTCACTGCAAATCTTTCTTGATTATCTTTGAAAGGTCATGACAACCAGAGGGTTCTTGAGAATGGGAGAGCAACTGTCCCTCCTACCTCCAGGAAGGGCAAGAGGAGGAGCCAGGGAAATACAGGCCAGTCATCTCTCTTTAGTTGCTGATGCAGTACCCTGGAAACCATGTCCATACACTTTAAGGCTAATCAGGTGGATGAGAAAAGTCAGTATGGATTTATGAGGGAAAAATGGGATTTGACCAACCTGAGAGCCTCCTATTATAAAGTGACCAATACTGTGGCCAAGGGGAGAGCAGGGGATAGTATTCATCTTGCCTTCCGTAAGGCTTTCAATGCTGTCTCCCCTAATATCCTCCTAAAGAACCTGAAGAAGTGCAGGCGAGGTAGGTGGCGGTGAGGTGGCTTGGAGAGGGACTGACCTGCTGGGCTCAAAGGAGGTGTGATCAGTGGCACAAAGTCGAGCGAGAGGCCACCAGCAGCAGCGTGCCCCAGGGATTGCTACTGGGGCCAGTACAGGGTCCCATCTTGGTGGCTGCGGTGGGTGATGGCACAGAGCGCACCCTCAGCACGTTTGCAGACACTATGGCCTTGGGAGGAACCGCTGATCTCCCCTGTGGTGGTGCTGCCTGTCAGAATGGCCTCATTGAGCCAAAGAAGCAGGTACCTGGGAATGTTGTGAAGTTCAGCAACACATCCTCGTGGCAATGGTGGCAAATGGCCTTCTGGACGCACCAGGAGCAGCAGCATCAGTGGTGTGAGGGAGGGAAGCCTTGCCCACTCCTCAGCACTTGGGAGGCCATGGCTGGAGCACTGGGCCCGGGGCTCGGGCCTCCTGGAGCAGGTGCAGCGAAGGGCCATGAGGGTGATTAGGGGCTGGGAGCATATGCCCTGCCTGGAGAGGCCGCAAGAGCTGGGCCTGCTCGGCCTGGAGAAGAGATGGCGCCGGGGGCTCCTGCTCTCTGTGAATAAACACCTCTGTGGACAGCTGGGGGGAAGCAGAGAAGGCCGAGTCTTCCCTCGTGGTGCCCAGGCTCATCTCAGTGGTGCCCAGGGAAAGGCCAGGAAGCAATGGGCACAAACTGAATAGCGTTCTCAGTCCAGAGAAATGACAATTTAAAATAGCATTCTATCAGAAAATAACTTATTTCTAGACCAATTCTTATATTGATAAAATTAAAATTTAAGCAACTGGGCTCACATCTAGCCCTACAATTTAATGTAAGGTGAAGGTGGGTGAATTTTTCAGTCTTACTCTGTGCTTCCTGTGTTTTTTCTGCCAGAATAAAAGTTCCACATTTAACACAATGATCCAAAAACATTTACAGAGGGGACTGTAGAATTCAGGTATATATGGTATATATGTTTTCTGTTTTTTTCAAATGATACACTTCAGATTGATTGACTTCCGATTGCGTTGCCATTTATTTAAATCTCTAGAACAAGGACCCTTGTAGGAATTACGCTTCCTTTTTTCCAAAAGTTTGAAATCTTTTCAACATTATTACATGATGAACTTCTATACTCTTCAAAGGATTCTCTCAATCTTTCAAAAAACCCAGCACAAACAATAAAATAAAATATTATACTGCTTTTAAGTTTTTTGAGTTTAAGGCTTAAAACGTGATCTAGTTCAGACAGTAAACTACATATGGATTTAATTTCACAATGAAATTTTAATAAAAATTCTCCTTAGGGCTCACCTTAAATACAATTAGGTGTGAAATTTTGCTTATCCAGCCCAGAGCCAGAATTTCCAGTAATCAAGCCAATAGCATAACCACTGAACTTAAAGTGTATGCACATATATTTGTGTGCTTGTGTGATGCACACGCTTCACACTAACATAATGACAGAGCTTTTTGTGCCAGCAGTTGCTTTATGCCCGCAAGCATGACACATGCTGGACTGCTAACGATGGTCATTACAATGATGCTCTAAGCTGTAGCTAAAAATGATCTATATAAATGCTTTCCTGTATCAGCCTAGTCTTTCATCATCAACTCTGCGTTCTGGAGATGACTTACCTATTTTAATACTATAAATATGTTTTTAGGATATTTCAGATTTAAATGGCTGATTGCAAATGGCTATTTGAATGCAAACAAGCATTTTTTTCCAATACTTTGAAAAAAACACACTGGAGTGCTAACCTAACTTTATTTTCATGGTATGCTACTTGTATATTACTATTTTGCATGCTGTTTTTGCTCATTAAGGAGCCTCCAGTCTTTTCCATTTTCATACAGATTTTTTTTCAACTATCCAAGACATTTTCTGTCACATGTTCAACCTCCTTTTTCCCCAGGTTGTATTTTATTGCACAGCCTTCCTTGCAGCCTCATGGGTGCTTTTCCATAGCCTTTCAGGAGCTGTCATAGACAACATTTTGGCAGAGACCCTGTTTTTGGTCCTGCCAAGACATTTGCTGGTCCCTGCTTCTGGGAGAAATAGCTGCTCTCAGGCTGCGGTAGCTCCCCCATCTCTCTCCAAAGAGGTTGCAATCTCTGGGCCTTGTGGGCCTGCACATATATCCAGCACTTGGGTGTTTTGAGCTGATTCAAGGCCAAGTTCAGAGAAGAGACCTGGCTCACCTTGTAACTGCCTCCATCAAGGGTCAATATACTCTTAATCACAGCCTTAATTTTTTTGCAGCATGTAATAGTAGAAAATCAGATTTGAAAGTCCTCTTCTGAACAGAAAGCATCATCTTAGATACATTTAATTCATTTATTCAACCTAAAAGAACAGAAAAGTCAATAGATCCTTTTGAATGAAAGCAGATTATTATTGAGACAAAGCATTTCTTTCTCAGTCATCTTCCTGCAAATGTTTTTGTATTTATTCAGCAAGAGGAAAATACAAAATCCTATCCAGGTAGTGCAGTGTCCGATATCCAGCAGTCATGAGGCTGCGAAACAAATCTCCCTTTTTGATTCTTTACATTAAAAAAAAAGTATCTAATTTTATTTTTTAAAAAAAGCTTGTATGGCAAGTTTTCATAAAAACATAACTAAGACATTTGCTTGAAATTTTTAATAGTAAATGAAAATATGGTGTCTGAATACATTTCTTGCTGTTTCCTTTGCTGGCCCCTTTGGGTCCATTCCTGTCTAACCAAATTTGTAGCACGTTCCCCGCATGCAGAGGACACCATAGCAAGCGCGTCCGCGGCGGTGGCAGCTGCCCGGGGAAGCCCTTGGGGCAGCCGGCCCGGCCCAGTGCAGCCCCCCAGCGCAGCAGGTGGCCGTGGTCCCCGCTGGAGACGCCTTGTACGCACCCCAGCATCAAATTGCCTTCTGCGGAGGAATTACCAACCAGTGTTCAGACGTAGAGCCCAGCTAATGCAGCGTCCGGGCGGGAGTGTGACCAGCACAAGATCCTTCGAAGGAAGCCTTTGCAAACTGTGTGCTATGCAAGCATCATCGGGTGCACGTGAATTGTTTGCTCCCCCTTGAAATCTTGCTGTGCTTCTGATCTTCTGAGCGACCTGCCTCAGTGCTTTCCAGAGGGCAGCTGTACGCGAGCTTACTGAGTCCTGGCAGCAGCAGGTCCATCCAGAGTTACATGAGTTTGTTTTTTTTTTTTTTATTATTGTTTGCATGAGTTTGCAGACATTTATGCAACCACCTTGTCATGTAGAAATGCAAATGCAATGCTGTAGAGTTTATAGGAATTACCGAGCAACTTCTCTGCAATGAAAGACAACGGCAAAACTTGCATAAAAGTAGCAAATGCCTTGAAAGCATTCCCTGCACGGAGCAGCAAGGGCGAATGTTGCCGTCCTGGAGCGCCATCATCCAAACGTCATGTCCGGGAGATCCACCCAGCACTCTTGGGTGCCTTGCAGGTGTGTATATCCACCACCTCCAGGCAGTCCTGGCAGCGCACAGCACAGCACCAGTGGAATTTGCACTCGCATTTTGTCATCCTGCTGACACGCGACGTGTCGTAGCCCCTGCCGCAGCACATCACTTCGCAGCTGTCCATGCCACGGGAGGTCTGGTTGCAAACTCGGCCCGCTGTCCCTAGAGAGCCTACAAAGAAATGCAGGAAAGGCCTGTTGAGAAAGTAGTGGATGGAGCTCAAGGAATGGCAGAAAACAAGTGAAAAATAAGTACAAGAAACATAATTTGCAATGTACGTGATGAGTCAGCATTACATCACCTGGGATTAAATGTCAAACCAAAAGAAATGGCTACAAGAACGTAAAATTGCTCTCACATTCTGGACAGCCTGGCTCCTGGAAGGCACTTTTGGGGATGAGAAGAGGAGGAATAAATTTGTGAAATGCTTCAAGGCTCTGCCTGTCTCTGTTAGCACCAGGGAGCCTTGCTCCCTCTCTCTGCAGCCCCATAATTCTTGCCAGTGAGCAAATACCCTCCCCACAGCAGCCCTGCTTGCCCTCAAGGATAGGTAAAATCTGTCTCCCCGCAGCAGCCCTGCAAGCCCAGCTTGCCCTCAAGGATAGGTAAAATCTGGCACCCATGAGGAGAGCCCAGATGCCACCAGAGGATGTAGAGGGTCTGTGAAGGAATCAGGGATATGATTCTATTTAAACTCTCTCTGGAGTGACTGAAATTGTCCTGCAGCAACGATCTGCTCCCAAACCCAAAAGCATAAACGCAGAGTAGCTGCACTGGAGCTGTTCTGGTACTCGCTGAGACAAAAAAGGTCATAGACTGAGCTTTCAAAAGTGAGGCTAACAAAATCCTAATAAACCTCTCCAGGAAACTTAGACTTCAGTTTCTCAAGCCTCCTGTACTTAGACTGGAAAGATTTCAGACTAACTGAAATGGGAGAGGGGGAAAATAAGCAGGATGTATCTCTTCCAGGGCTTGAGCAGCTTTACTGTCACAAACGGTCCTCTCATCAGCTGCTGCCTTCAGGGGTAGGGAGGA
>NW_010583110.1:1409-95118 GCF_000705375.1 Tinamus guttatus
GCAATTGTCACCAGTGGGGGGGTCTCGGGTCACCGAGGGTTCCCATGGTCACCAATGACGTCACTGGGGGTTCCCAGGGTCACCAGTGACATCATCAGGGGTTCCCAGGGTCACTGGTGACGTCCCCTGGGGGCTCTTGGGTCCGTCCCGCTCGCCCCTCGCTCCTCATTGGTCCATTCCAGTCCCCCTTGCTCCCCATTGGGCAGTTCCGCCCCCTCTCGCTCCCCATGGGTTCCTTCCAGCCCCCCTCACTCCCAATTGGTCTATCTCTTCCGCCGTCGCTCCCCATTCGTCCCTTCCAGGCCCCCTCACTCCGTATTGGTCCGTCCCGGCCCCCCTCGCTCCCCATTGGTCCATTCCCAGACCCCCATAGTGGAGGGTGGGAGGCTCAGAGGCCCCCATAGAGGAGTCCAGGATGCTCAGAGACCCTATAGAGGAGCCCGGGAGGCTCCCAGTACCACATATCGGACTCCAGGAGGCTCAGAGGCCCCCAGATGAGAGGCTAGGAGGATCAGAGGCCCTCATAGAGAAGGCTGGGACACTCAGAGGCCACTATATGAGAGGCCAGAAGGCTGAGACACACCCATAGTGAAGCCAAAGAGGCTAAGGAACCCCCACAGAGGAGGCCAGGAGGCTCCCAGACCCCCAAAGGAGAGGCTCAGAGGCCCCGATATTGGAGGCCGGGAGGCTCAGAGAGCCCCCATAGCAGAGGCCGGGAGGCACACAGCCCCCCATAGGAGAAGCTCTAGGTCCCCATATCAGAGGCTGGGAGGCCCCAGGGTTCTCATAGCGGAGGCAAGGAGGCGCCAGGCCCCCCATAGGAGAGGATCAGAGACCCCCATAGAGGTGGCCAGGAGGCTCTTAGGCCCCCACAGAGGAGGTTGAGAGGCTCTAGGTCCCCATATGGGAGGCTCCCAGTCCCCCATAGGAGAGACTAGGAGGCTTAGAGGCCCCCCATAGGAGAGGCTCAGAGGCCCCCATAGAGGAGGCCAGGAGGCTCCCAGTCACCCATATCTGAGTCCAGGAAGCTCAGAGGTCCCCATAGAGGAGGCTGGGAGGCTCAGAGGCCCCCATATGAGAAGCCAGGAGGCTCAGAGGCCCCCATATGAGAAGCCAGGAGGCTCAGAGGCCCCCATATGAGAGGCCAGGAACCTCCCAGCTCCCCATATCGGAGTCCAGGAGGCTCAGAGGCCCTCATATGAGAGGCCAGGAGGCTCAGAGGCTCCCCTAGTGGAGGCTGGGAGGCTCAGAGGCTGCCGTAGAGGAGGCTTGGAAGCTCCCAGACCCCCATAGCAAAGGTTGGGAGGCTCAGAGGCCCCCATAGAGGAATCCAGGAGGCTAAGAGACCCCATAGAGGAGGCCGGGAGGCTCCCAGTCCCCCATAGTGCAGTCTAGGGGAGCTATATGGGAAGCCCTATATGGGGAGCTGGGAGCCTCCTGGCCTTTGATATGCAGGGCCCTGGCACATCCTGGTCTCCTCTATGTGGGTCTCTGAGCCTCTCCTATGGAGGGCTGGGAGTCTCCTGTCCTCCAATATGTGGACCTGGAGCCTCTTGACCTCCTCTATGCGGACCTCTGAGCCTCCGGGACTCCTCTATAGGGGTCTCTGAGCCTCTCCTATGGGGGGCCTGGAGCCTTCTGGAGTCTGTTATGGGGGCCCTGGGGCCTCCAATATGGGGACGTAGAGCATCTCCTATGGGGGGCTGGGAGCCTCCCGGCCCCCCATACGGGGCGGGGGGGGGGCCCCTGAGCCTCCTGGACTCGAATATGGGGAGCTGGGAGCCTCCCGGCCTCTGATATGGGGGCCTCTGAGCCTCCCAGTCTCCAATATGGGGGTCTCTGAGTCTCCTGGTCTCAGATATGGGGGTCTGGGAGCCTCCTGGCCTCTCATATGGGGGCCTCTGAGCCTCCTGGACTCTAACCTAGCCCTAACCCTTAAACCTTAACCCTAGCCCTAAACCGAACGCTAAACCCTAACCTAACCCTAAACCCTAACCTCTAACCTAATAGAAAAAGCCTAACCCTAGCCCTAAAACCCTAACCCTTAACTGTAAACCGTAACTCTAACCCCAAACCTAATCCTAGCCCTAACTCCTACCCCTAACCCAGCCCTAACCCTAAACCCTAACCCTAACCTCTAACCATAACCCTAACCAAAATCTCTAACCCTAACCCAAACCCCTTACCCTAGACACTAACCCTAGACAGTAACCCTAACCCTTACCGTAGACCCTAACCCTAACCCTAAGCCGTAACCTTAACTGAAACCCCTCACCCTGGACACTAACCCTAATCCTAACCCTAACCCTAAAACCCCTAACCCTAAACCATAACCCTAACCCAACTCCCTTACCCTAGACCCTATCCCTAACCCAAACCCTAACCTCAACCCTAACCCAGCCTAACCCTAACCGGATCCTTACACCCCAACCCTAACACTTAACCCTACCCTAACCTTTCTAACCTAACCCTAACCCTAAACGCAACCCTAAACCCTACCCTAATGCTAACCTAATGCTAACCATAACCCTAACTCAAACCCCTTACCCTAGACACTAACCCTAACCCTAACCTAACCGTAACCCTAACACTTAACTCTAACCATAACCCAACCCAAACCCTAACCCTAAACCGTAACCCTAACCCAAACCCCTTAGCCTAGCCACTAACCCTTACCCTAGACACTAACCCTAACTGTAACCCTAACCCCTAACCCTAACGCCAACCCTAACCCTAAACCGTAACCCTAACCCAATCCCCTTACCCTAGACACTAACCCTAAAACCCTAACCCTAGCCCTAACCCCTAACCCTAAACTCTAACCCTTAACCCTAAGCCTAACCCTAAACCGTAACCCTAATCCAAACGGCTAACCCTAGACACTAACCCTCACCCTTACCCTAGACACTAACCCTAACCCTAAACCAGCCTAACCCTAACCCTATCCTTACACCCTAACCCTAACCCAAAACCCTCATCATGGGTAATGTCAGGCAAAGTCCCATCAAGGTAAGTGGCTGTAAGAGCAATCTGGAGGCGGTAGGTACCAGCCAAGGTGCTCTAATATTTATTTGCTGAGGGGGAATTGGCTGCCGCAGACACAATCCAGTTGCTCCAGGGTCCCATTGGAGATTTGCAGCTGCACCCTTCTGCAAAGAAAGCGTCTCTTGGAGTTACTTACACTAGCAAGTTTTGGCACAGTTTCTGTGTAGAAAGTCTACTTTATTACCTGCTGTCTTGGCGGCACTTCATGTATTATTACTGAGTCAGACAAGGGATTTCATTTTCACAGTTTTTTATTGCAGAAATCCCTTCTAGCATGCCCTCTGTATTCTTGCACCTGCAGGTAACAGCATATGATGCTCAATGCCTGTGTGTTTATGCCTCTGAGATGTGATAGCTGCGCTAACATGCACACAGGTTCATAGATTGTCTTCCAGTTACTATAACCTGCCAAGCTTGCAGCACTGGAACACATTTAAGATTTTTACAAGCTTTATGTTTAGAAGTTATTTGCTTGAAAATTTGCATGGTTGTTGAAAGAAACCCTTCCATGGAAAGGGTTTTCAAAACAGCCCTGTGTCTCATTTTATTTTCAATCACATTTTGCAGTTGTTGATGCTTAAAGAAAAAGCTTTGCTTTAGACTCATTTTGCAATTGGTGTGCAGACTCCTAAAGAAAAAAAAAAAAGAGGGAAAAACAATTGTGTCCAATATTTTTCTTCTATTTGAACATCCAGAGCCCCTGGGAAAAAATCCTACGTAGCAAGTAAGACATCATACGAAAAACCGTTCTTTTCAAAGGACTGGTGGTAACATGCACTATTATTTCAGTAATGTCACTCGAAGGCTGCATATCAGACCTCTAAATAAAAAGTATAGCACATCATATATCTGATTTATGCTGCTTTAAGTGCTTGTGTATTTAAGTGCTTAGACAGAAGAAGAATTATTGTAGCAAAAGCTATGCTTCTTTTGTGTTTAGGAAAATGAATTAGTGAAACTTATATAACTATTCTAGATATCCACTCTATTGGGATTTTTGTAGTAGAAATCCCCAAGTGCCATCTAGATCTTTGCAAGCTTGTATTTATGTTATCGACAAGGTTATAAATGCTGTAAAAACAAATTTACAGTTCTATTCAAAGGACTATTCTGTCAAGAGCATATCACAGAAATACTTGCTATCATTTTTCCTAGCTTGATCTGTTAAGGTCAGTGCTTGCAATAACAACCTTGCATGATCACCCTTTTCAGCAGTCTAAGTTTCTCTGAATTCAGAACTTCACGTTAATCTACTTTGTCAAATGAAGAAGTATAAGAAAATTCTTAACATTTTTCTTTTGCATGTGCCCAATGATTTTAGAATGATAGCGCGCTGTGAACACTCTATGTTTTTACGTTTGGTGCAGTTTTCCAGTTCATCACATATGCATGGTATCAACTACAGGTACATCAGGTACATAGGCAATGGTATCAGCTGCCCTTCTTCCAAGATGCATTTTTCTTCTTCAGCCCTGAGTCTATTTCTTTCGAATTCTTTCTCTGACCTTATAATGGAGTTATCTTTCTCTCTGGTCTAAAACATGTCGCAGGCCCCCACATTCTGAGTCTGTTTTAGCACTGTGTCTTAAAAAAAATCTTCCTCCAGTGAATACCTGCAGAACTAGATAAAATCAGTGCCCTGCTGTTTAAAAGGCCAAACAAATTAACATGCTGTTCAGGGCTCTGGGTTTCTTTATGATGGCTGAGAATCCCTAAAACACATTGGGTTCTAGGGAATGTTTCTGTCAAACTTTTAATATAAAAACCTTTTCTTTTATAAATGATGTCCTGTAGGATGTTTGCTACAGACTCATTTGTAGCCCAGGACTAGGGGCTATTTCCAGTGATGATAAATAACTGCTTCATCCTCTCAGTTTTGGACTTCTCTTTCTAGCTGGAACTAGGAAAAAAATACTATGAGAAAAAAAGGAAAAAAGTATAATAAGCAGGGACAGATATAGCAGTCTGAATGGCAATATACATCTGTAGGTATAAGTCAGGGATTGCAGCTGGTCAGTGAGATCCCTGACTCCCTTGGCAGAGACTGTTAACCTTGAGAAGATTAGAATGTATCTGTGAGATACGGAGTTCACACCAAGACAGCAGACAGTTGTTAGCAAGTTTAAGGAGGTTTGGCCACCCAATCATAAATCTGTTACTAGCTACTGTCCTTTGTAGCCCTCACCAATAAGCAGCAGCCACGACGAGGAGAGCGGGGTATAAATAGTGTACCTAAAAAATAATAAAGCGTAGTTTTGCGTTGCATCTACCCCAGTTGTTTGTGTTTTTGGCCGCCACGACTGCGACAGGTATAAGGTTCTCGCTTATGCTACTAGATCATGCTATATTAGGGATGGGAAAGGAGTTTCCTCATTTCCTTTCCTTGCCTAGAAAATGAGCACCCTGAGGGTGCTGGAGAAACTGGAAATAAGTCCTGCTGCTAAAGCCCCATTAATGACTGCAACATAAAAAGTGCTAAAATAGTGCAGACTGAACAAACCTCTACAAGAAGCTTTCAGCTTTTTTAAGTCATCACATATACACTTTAATATAACTAGTGAAGTCCTGATCGTTATGTAAATCAAAGCAAGTCTGGCTACTGTTCTTCTGTCCTCAACATTTTGCCCTAAGGAAACAGATTTCAGTAGATCCCTGTTCATACAGCATCTTTGCTTTTGTGCTTTCAGTAGAACAGGGGTTTTGTGATGAATGTATTTGTCTTTTTTTTTGCATGTTGATTTATGTAGGAGTATGTGCATGAATAAGATGGCTTAAAGTCTTTCATGCAAACTTTCTCGAAAGTGATATTTCACTAGAGAAAAGGCTAACCGTGTACTCATTTTATTTCCACTTTAAGTAACATATACTATGTATGTGTATCCTCTTAAAATTTCAAAACCAGTATTATTTTATAGGTTAACAGCATGTCTTGTTCCGTGTATTTATTTTAAAAGTCAAATGATAAAACAGGTTCTGTCATCTCAAAGTGACAATAGATCTTGCTGGAGACAAATTTATAGCTATTGCATTTTTGTGCTTGTGTCAGCTAACCTTGGCAAACAGAGTCCTACTTGCTATTGGAATAAGACTAATAAATCTTTTCCACTTTTTCTTCTTCCTATTTTTGAAACCTTGTCTCAGACCTTGTCACTTCCTTTATTCATGGCTGCAAGAGTATCCTGCGGTTTGAAATTTCTTCGAGGGCTAAGGTGCACTATTTCACCCCTTTTTATTTTCTGCCCTTTTTTTTTTTTCTTCTTCTTCTTTCCTCTCTCTCTGTAGCCTTGATATATTAAAAACAAAGTTTAGATACTTCTGTTCTGGATTCTGAGTTCACTGTTTACGGATGGTAATTTTTAGGAATGCAAAGTTCTCACCTTTCCAATGTATTGCCTGATCACTGAGAGTCTGTAATTCAGTTTGTTTTTCACCACAGTCCTGTTGTTCAGCATATCTAGGTAATGCAGTTTATATGGTAAAGGAAGCATCTCACTGCAGAGCTATATGCAATCTGCCAGACAAAACTTTCTGTGAAATAATTTGTGCTAAAATCTAAGTGAAAGAATAAATATTAAATGCCTTCTGTTAAATAGTTTTTCTATGTTAATATTTGTATTTCCCTCTTTAAATATTAAAAAAGGTTAACTTGTGAAATAATAAATCAAAAATTTCAAGCCAAAATGAAGCATTTATTGACTTTCAGCTTCCTAAATGATTCAAATTTTCTACAATTTGGAGGACCTAAAACTGTCAAGTTTTTAGCTCTGAAACCAGAAGAAGAAATTTGAAAAGATCATAGTATTGTAGCTCAACTTGTTTTCTTCTTCTTCTTCTTCTTCTCTGATAACTGCATTTAAAAATGAAGGTGCATGTTTCAAAGGCATCTAGCCATTGTAATAATTCTGGACTTGCTCTGTCTTAATCATTAGGGTTTTACTGCTAATCATCCTTGCAGACAAACAGTATACCTGTCATCTTCTGTCAGGCACAGATTGTACCTGTTCATCCAGAAATACATGCACTGCTGGGTCTCATTAATTCTGCCATTTTTACATAAAACCTGACCTGCTTACACTGCAGCTCATGAGATTCATAAAGTCAAATGGCAGATTTATACAAGCAGGCAGCTGTCTGCATGCAGAGTTATGGTGCGTAGAAGAAATATGCAGATGTCAAATACAGCCATACAGTTGGCAAATTGACTTTGGGTATTTACATATAATAATTACCTGGATGGGGAATTTGAGTATAATCCTATTCAGAGAGGGCATGGAATGCATATGGAACAGCCCAAATGCAGTTTTTTTTTAAATCTTTGACTGGCAAGAAGGTTATTTTTCTTCTAGTAATTTAGTATTATTTATTGTAGTTTACTTACAGGATTAGAGGGATTTCTTTTTTTAACAGGATAGGGCAATTTTTATGTTGAAGAATATAGAATTATACATTATATGAAAATTTATTCAGTGCTGCAAGAAACAACTTACTGCATGTAACTTATGCTAATTATGTGTGCTCTTAATACAGAAGAAGTGTAGAAAATGCAGAGATATGTATGTGTATTTATACATATTATATATAAAATATTCATCTTATCATGAAGGCTTTACCTATTGAATATCAAATACTGGACTTTCAAAACTGAGCTATGCACACATCCACCCTCCCATACTGGATCAAACTACTGGCAACTCAGGACGGCTGATGTTGCTAATGATTAGTACGGAAGATGTGGAGAATGAATGGGTCTTGGGGAAGTATGTTGGGATCTCCTAGACTGGCTTTGGAGAGGCCCATGTCCCAGATTAGAGCGCAAAAATAAGTAGGTAAGGCTGGGTGTTTGATGCCTACTGAACTGCGTGAAGGTGTCCTGCTTTTTTCCTCTCTTACCCAAAATCTAGAGGGTTTTTCACCTTCCTTATTTTTTATAATATTGCTACTGTTTAAGACATCTATTTCTTCAGCATGCATAAATCTGTGTTAGAAATTGTAATTGTGTTTACATTTGAATTAAAGCTTTCATTGATTTACATCTTGGAATGGATGGTTTGGCCCAAGGAGACAAAGCTACTCTTGCTCATTATTTATTGGTAGCTTTAGCTAAAGGTAACTTCTCAAGGCGTGTACAGCTTGTGGTGAAGTTTACTGCCTTATATGAGGAATCACCTGCCTAATATTTTTTCTAGAATAGAAAATGACAGCATATAAAGACCCTTCTGACTTTTTTGGACTGATTTTACCATCTTAGCCTGCTAATGCTTTTTAAACTTACATCATAGATGAAGATTTGCTTGATTTCATTCTTCTGACAAAGGTTTTCCAAAAACCTTGAAGTGGATTCAGGCATTTGGTCAGTGTATTGCCAGTGCTATAAAGAAGAGGAAAAATATAATCAAGATTTCTGCCTGATTAAAGTTACTAGAGGAAGGACTGCACCTTGATTCTGTCATTTCAAAAGTACCTCGTAAGTATGAGGTGTAACAGGAAAAGCACTTTTGGATAATCTGGGGATTCTGTAACCGCAGATGCTGATTTAGTGCTGTATTTTGTTTTTCCGATGTGGTCCAAGAGTCATAATTACTATAATTTTCAACAAAATTATGGTTTGAATAAAATGCTCAGTATATCTTAAAAATTTACAAGGAAAAGGTTTACAAATTCATAAATAGCAGTGTCGGCAGCTTTCTGAATTTCTAATTCTCACAGGGGATAGAAGGTGACTGTATAAAAATGGATCTATGTTTTATATCAACAGCAGTGTAATTACTCATCACTTTTGAGACATGTATGGGGATGTTGACAGGGACAGGAAAATGGTGTTTTTGCCAGTTTGACTATGGAGTTAAATGGTTGCAATTGGCCACACTAAAAATGTAAATTTTGGGAGTTCCTGGAGGGTAGATTTTCTCATTATTCTTTGCCTGCTACTTGTATTTTAGTTCCATTTAAAACTCATACCATCTTTCTTTGTCATGGACATGTACTAGCTATTTAGATTAAAATAAAAATTTAAAAAAACCCCATATCTAAGGAATTAAAAGATTGAGAATGCAGTAGATAGCCTTTTTTAACCTATTTATGAGTTACCTTAATTTATCATTGATGCTGACTGTGCAGAATCCTAACCAGATTAAACACAACTTGCTATCTGTTCTCCATGGCAGCAGTGCTGCATATTCTAATAGTAGAAGAGCATTGCAAAATATGGGATACCAGATTCTGGGTTGAAAGAAAGCTTGTTACTGTTGACCTAAAATCCATCTGTTCTGAAAAGTTAATAAAAACAAAGACTAGGAGGCACGTGTCATGTTTCAGTTTTGATCCTGCAGTTACTCCCAGGAGATTTTTCCTCTGGCCTTCTGTTGATATAATCATCATTAGTTTTTTTGAGTTAGGGACTGTCTTCGAAACAACTGTGTACAGAAGGCAGTACAGAGTCACCCTTTTCCATGCTTTCAGATGTTTTGAGATCACCTATAATATGCTTCTTCTATCTGAAATTCTATTTAAAGATGGTGAAATTTAAATTGGATAAATCCTAGACTAATGCCTGAGAATGGGTGGCTTCTGTGCAAGTAATGGTGTATTTGTGCAGCATTGCATACAGAGGAGGATATGGCATGCTTCTAGGACTTTTGGTGAGCTAAATTATCAAATGCTGGCACTCCACTGGCACAGCTGTATTGCTGTCATTGCTTTAAGTGCACCCACTGCAGTCATGCTCTTGACTTCATTGTAATGTGCCCTATGGAAGGATTTCTACACTAGTTATAACCTATAAATAAAATAGTGGAAGATGGCGAAAAAGGATTTTTTTTTTCGTAAGGATTTTGAGGGTTTTATTTTAGATAGAACTGAGAGCAAAAGGCATGCTTTCCTTCCCATTTTAATATTTTTTGACATACACAGTCCCTGAACAACATCCTTTGATAGAACCATTGCACTGTCAGTCTTTGCACTCTTGGGCAATGTATGCTGAGAAGACAGTCTAACACATGCCTACTCACATAGAACAAAACTCTAGATATGATTTTTTCATCACAATAAAATTAATGGTGACCTGTTTTACAAGCTGGATTTTAATATATCTTGACAATCCTGTTCTTGTATTTCTCCACTAAGTACACATCTAATTACTTTTGTTCTGTCCCTGCTGTAACAAGTTGACAAGGAAGACTGTACTTACTGCAAGACGGGGGACAGAAAATGAAATACATCTTTTGAAGTGCATATATTTGGATATATTGTGATCACATGTCAGGTTTCCTACTCCAAATTTTAAAAATCACATTTGATGTGCCCAAAACAGTAAAAATATTTGGGGAGCTAGGTATTTTCATTTGAGGAGGTCTTCTGCATTTTCAGATACTCTAGCTTCTTTTTTGTGTGTCCAATTCTGTCACTTCGGAAGAGACAAAGGCAGAATGTAGACCAAATCTCTCAACAAAACAACAGCAAAATCCCTTAAGTCCCAACTCTTTTCATTTTCAGACTACTTATATATTAAAAAAGGCATTAAAAAATCCTTAACCTCTAGTGATTTATATTTTAAAACCAACATCATTTCCATCTTTGTTCAGTGTTATCTTCTCTGTAATTCAGTATTTGCAGAATCATTATGATTCTCCAAGACCCCATATTTTGGTGGATGATCTCCTCCATGAAAGCTTGCAGCCATGAGCCATCCCCTCAAGGTCACAGAGTGAGAATAATCTCTTTGTCGCCATTGCAGGATTCTCTTGTGCAGTGACATCGTGCAGCCGCCTCTTTGCTCATGCACTAACCTTTATAATATTAGTGTTAATCTACTCTCTTTTCTAATAATGGTAAGGATGTTCTCCATCCTTGTTAAACCAAGGATGCCTTGGTATAACAAAAACAAAGGCTGCTGCAATGCCATGCTATGTTCAAGAAGCTATAAATGTTGAGACAGGATTAGACCTCTCATGGCTTCCTTCTGACATTCAGTGAGAAGCTCGCTCAAAGACTCCCTTTTGCATCCTTTGAAGACATTTCTTTTTTTGTGGAACTGTCTGGCTGTTGCCAGCAAACTTGAAAGCCCTGGTAATCCCTCTCCACAGAGCTGCTTTCCAGCAGGTCTAATCTATACTGGTGCCTGGAGTTATTCCTCCCTTGTTGAACTTCAAGGTTCCTTTCTGCCCAACTCTCCAACCTGTCTAGGTCCTTCTGAATGGCAGCACAGCCCTTTGGAATGTCGGGCACTCCACCCTGTTTGCTATCCTTCGCAAACTTGCTCAGGCCTCCAACTAGACTCAGGACCATTTATTACAACTCTCTGAGCTCTGACATCCAGCCAGTTCTCAACCCACCTCACTGTCCATTCATCCAATTCACACTTCCTGAGCTTCCCCATGAGGATGTTATATTATTATGTAGTATATTATATATTATGTTAATATGTATTATGTATAATAATAATTAATACATATTATATAATCAATTTTTAAAATATTACATATTGGGAAATAAAAACAGGGTCTATATGTTTATGATAATTAAGTTAGTTGCTGGAAATGGATCTTAACTGATTCTTTGAACCAATTAAAGAAGGGGATAATGTAGTGAATAACGAGGGAGCACTGGAGAGTTTCGAAGTACTAGCAGCTGCTTTACTCGTGTAGCTCACGGTCCTTATCCCTGTATAATACTTGCTATTGCGCAAGTCATATTCTCTCTGTGGAATGGACAAGGATTTTTCATTTCATGCTTCATTCACAGCCAGCTGCAGTGATTTCACAGAGTCAGCACGTAAGCTTTGCACAAAGGAAGGAACAACAACATATTTATTGCCAATAGCAGATATGTCACAAATCCCATTTTCACTATAACAGTAGAAAATATCAAAAATGGTATCACTTGCTTTGGAAGAGAGAGAGGAAGGTAGAGAAGAAATGCTAGTATGTGTGGCCATGAACATTTTCTTACAGAAACATCCAAGTTTCATTCAAGCCAAGTATTTCCCATTGATGGCTCGCATTAAAACAGCATTAGTGACTTCTAGAAGTACCTTATAGTTCTGGAGGAAAAGAACAAGAAGTTCATTTTGGAGACAGGAGACTAGTTTCAGCTCAGACCAGTCTCTGTGCACATTGAAGGAAGAATACTCCTGAGGTGTACTCGTGCAATGGGCTTTGAATTGAAGCAGATTTTCTGGGCAAAGCCTATTCTAGTTTACTTTCTCCAAGAAATATTAGGCGTTTAGACTGATCAAAGTAAAAAGATAATCCTTAATCTTCAATCTAATACTCTGCCCTAGTACATTCTGTTCGAGCCAGTGGTCTGTGAAGTATGTTAACACCGAGAAAAAATAGACAATTTTATTACAGATAAGATGTGTCCCATAAGCAGCGTGTACTGCTGTAAGATGTGTTATTTCTGGTCCCACATGGAAATGATTCTTCGTACATGAGAGATTATAGTTTGGAAAAGCTTGAGTAAACAGGTAAAATCATTACATGTGATAAGGATTTATTACTGTTGTATTCTGAGCTGACTTGCTCTAGCCCATTTAGTGTTTGAAATTAAGGATCTTCTACTATAAGACTTGCAAGACTTATTTGTATCCTGGGCAACTTAGAATCAGTAATGTGTTAATTTAAGATAAGCATGCACTTAGGCTTTAGCAAAATCAAACATCAGGTAAATGATACATATTAGAGCAGGCTAGTTTCTTGCTCTGTTCCTACACATCTCCAATATTGGAGATATACAGGTATCTCCAATATCTGTAACTTAACTCATTCCATATCCTAAAATATCTGATTATATTTGGAAACAGAAGAAAGGTTGAATCTTAACTCATCTTAACTCTCCTGAGCAAACTTTTAGGGAAGCGGTTCAAAGAATATAAACTTTAAATTGAGCGTTCATAGCTCCCAGGAGTTTCCAAGAGGCTCTTTTGGCTAAAAGGCATCCGAACAAGGGATGTTTGAAGGGATTTATCAAAGCACAGAAACAAGTCTGGACAATGGCCAATCAATAAAACATTATGCAAAATGAATTCTAAGTATCACGCCTCCTGTGGACTGCTGTTTACTTGTATTGTAGCTGATGTTCTGCTTCATTATGGGTCCCAAGTGAATAAGAGGAGACATCTTTTTACTTCTATCAAAAATGAAGTAATCTGCTACTACCCAGGAGGTAGCAGAGGAATTTCCCTCTGCTTGGCATTTCTCTTTCCTTACTGATATGGAGATGGCAACTATAAGACTATTTAATCTGTATATATGTGCAATTGTTAAAAGACAAAATCATTCTGAAATCTTCATTTTAAAGTCATTTTCATGATTATTCAGTATTGAGATTGGCAACACTAAAAGCCACCCGCAGGACTTTTGCTACTCATTCTCTCTTCAGTTGCATTCATATTCATTTTCTCTAACTCCAAAGAGGCCTCTAGCCTTTGTGGTGATTAGATGCCTGATGAGGCTAGGAAACATACCTGGGGCAGTTGTTTATGTCAGACTAAAAAATAAATTAATTAATCCTCTGTCCCATCCCTTTGATTCTCCATGGTTTAAGTTGACAGTTGCTTTATGTAAAGCTTCTGAGGTTAAATAACCCAGCTGAACTCCAAAAAGCTTAGACTTGGCTACCAGCCATAAAACTCTACAAGTGAGGCATCCCAGAAGGATAATGTTTTCAACCTTTCAAATCTAAAATGGTCCACTGCAGTTCTAATTGCAATATCTCATCAAAATAACCTCCAATTGAGAGAACTGAAAAAAAACCATGAAGTGCATAATTTATCTATTCAAAGATAATACCATTGCAACCTATAAAGCTACCAATTATGGAAGATTTGCTTGTTGTGTATTTTTATTGCTACAATAGAATAAAACTCAGCTTTCCAGGTGCTTTCACAGCCATTCAGTGTGACTGAATAAATGGGATGCTTTAAAAAACACGCAGTAAGTCACTGAGCTCTCAGAGCCCAAATTGAAACCATTTAATTGCCATTGACTGTTCTGGCCAGTTAAGTCTCTGCAATAATGATTGCATCAGCAAAAAAGTACTGGATCTTTTATGTTCAGCTAACCACAGTTCCCAGCTGGAGTATGGTTTCAGTGAATATTCTTTTTTCATTACCAAAATTAATGTTGGGATCACAGACAATCAGGATTATTGCAAGGCACTGAAAATGTTGGGATAATTTAAAGCAAAGAAAATATTGCTCTTTATCTTTTGTTGTCCCTCAAGATCTCTGGATGTATCTGCACCGTATAGCATGCACTAATGAGACTGAGCAAAGCCTGAGTTGCTGCGCTCTCTCCAGGGGAATTATTAACATGCACTTGATGTTACTCTAATGTGATACATGGTTTATGATCAGAGACATTCGTCCTCTTTTTGCAACATAGTCTGTGCTCCATCACGGTTCTCATTAATATATTCTGTAGGCTATTATTATCTTAAACGCATACATGCTTCAATGCATATGCTTACAAATTTATGTTCATGTAAGCATGTGACAATTAGAATATGACTTTTACTCTTCTTATTATAACGCATGTAAGAAAATCATGATGGTATATGGTACACAAAATAAAGTGTCTGTAGTATGAAAAGCCTAACAAAACTCACATTTGGTCTGCCTTGAGTTCTACCTTTATTATCTTGCAATTCACATCAGATATTTTTCAGGCCTTGCTGAAGGTATGAGCTCAAACCACCACTCTGCCTGCTGTTCCTCATGCATGGTGATTCAAAAAGCCAAGCATGTCTCTGCTTAATTTCACGCGCCCATTAGGTGTGGGACTGGCATGGCTGAGCTTCCCCGTCAGCTGGTGCCAGTAACAAGGTAAACCAGTGAAAGAAAAAATGGACCATTCTGATCAACGTGCAAACTCTCAGCGCCCCATCCGTGAGTATCTGTTGAGAAGGAAAACTCCCTGGTACTGCCAGCTGAATGCAGTCTGACGGTCAGAGCACAGCACTGGTGACTTCTCCACCCTGCTGGGTGGATTGACAAGTATTCCTGTATTATGGGATGCTGCAGTCAGTCTGGGGTCCACACTGGGCAGTGTCTCCTCGTAGATGGGGGCTGAGCAGGAGAGGCGGGAGCTGCAGCCATGCGGCCAGCGCGTGACCAGGCAGCTCATTGGGCGGCCTTGCACATGGTCGGTGCGTGATCACCTCGCTGATTGGCTGTAATCTTCTGCATTCATGCAGATGACATTTGCAAAACATCAAAGGCACCTGGAAGGCTATTTTAAAACCCTATCAAGTGCCAGCTGCAAAACTGCTGCATGGTGTTGGCTGCTCTATATACTAATTTTGCATGGTTGAAATGACTGCAGTGAGGCCAAGACTGCAACATTAATTGTACAGCATATAAACCACGGTCTCCTATCAAACAGGATAAAGTCTGTTGCTGTCCCTTCCAACCGCAGAGAGCGAGCTTGTCACTCTGATGCTTATAGGACTCTATCAAGACTTCTCTACCTTTTAATAAACAAATGTTCATGTGGGTGCTTTGGAAGACATCAAGTTAGACTCCCGTCATAAACAATATAAAGAAGTTCTTAATAATCCTTGGCTTTCAGCAGAATTTGTCGTAAAGACAAACGATTTGTTTTGCCTGAGATGAAACACAGAGAAAAATGTAAAAACAAGGATAAGAATTTCTATGGTTTCCAATAGGCTGCTTTGTGAGATGGTTTCCATTAGAACTATGTCTAAAATTAAACTGAAGATGAGACTAGCCAGGTTTGCTGAACAAACACAAAGTTTGGAATATGAGCATATACGTAGAGTCTGAATTCAGACCTAAATGCGTGCTGGAGCACTGAAACGACGTCCAGGGGAGGTGTGTGGTACTCATACCTCAGGTGTTGATCTGGTGCGTGATTTTTTCCAAGAGCTTTCTCTCCTAGTATCACTTTTTCTTTATCTACCCCTTTTTGGTTTCTCTGCATACTAAGAAGGTCTACAGCAGTAGAAAGTCCTTCATAAGCCAAGTGTCCAGCCTTATCCCAGTTATGATCTGTGAGGTATAATATGGTAAGGCAAAACAACATTAATTCCCATCCTAATTTCTTTACTGATGGCATCTTAAATATGTATACCTCTTCACTTCTAAGAAGGGAATGAGCTGACGAAAGTATTTTGGCTTTACTACTCAAATAATTTCTGCTGTTTTGAATACGTGGCATTGATTTCCATTTCTCTTTTGTCCCATTGCCCATGCAGGGTCAGTTCACACTGTTCTTTTTCTCATTGCTACCTCTGTTTCTTGTCAGGAATAGAGCAGTTTCACTTTAGTGCAAGGTTGTTGGTAGTCTGGTATTACAGCATCTCTTTCCCATAATCTTTTTTCCCTCTGCACAAATGCCATAGAGACAATCTTTTACATTCCACAAACTTAATTTGTGCTCAGCAACTCAGTGGCCAGCTAATGGAATCAGGAGATTCTCCCTGTAGGTCGCAAGTTCAGATTTGGCTTGTAGTGGCAATGATCAAAACACACACCAACTGAATGGCTCTTTCAGTGTCCTGCGAGAAATGAATTTATTGGTTTCGCCAGCTCCCAGCCTTGTTCTCTTCTAGGAAAGGTACAGAGTTGCAGTCTGTGACAGTCTTCTAGGCCTCAGCTAACTAAACTGGAGCTGAATTAGCTTTAAAGTTTTTAAATTTTGTTCTTTTTATGGGAACTTAACTTGCTAATGAAAGAAATGAAAATTGTTTTCAGATTTTGGCTATTTGGATCTTGAGGCCCAACATTCCCAATATTTTAAGATACATTATGGCTGTAATTTTCTATATGCTGCAACCTCTATGCACACTCTTATTTTATCAGGGAATTCTTTTAAAATGGGTTTACATTTATGCTTGCTTTAAATCCATTTTGCATTGTGAAAGCAGTATGGAGGACTGCTGGTAAATGATTATCTTGGCTGCTCATCTTTTCTAAAGTTTTCTACTTCTGCAAATTTGTCCATATGTATTAAGCAGTCCCGGAACGCAAGATGTTCGTTTCAGGTGAAGCACTTTGAAAGGTTTATAAACGTCTTGGTCTGTTTTAGTCCTTAATTACCTGAGTTGACCTACTCCACTCAAATCATCTTTACACATCAGGAAATACACTGAGGAAGTTTGACACACACAGTTGCTGCAGGTTTCTGTTGCTGCTTGGATACTTTCCAAAAATCATCTGAAACAATGGAGGAGGCCACATTGCAAGGGCTACCCTGTTTGGCACATAGAACTCCTGACAACTTGCCATTCCACTAACTCAAGAAAAACAGAATATTTTTGGCCATCTAGCCATATTTTAGATCAAAAAGAGAGCTGCTGCAAAATTAAAGGCATTCTGAAATGTAGGAAGAAAGGATTTATTGGAATTCAAAATCAATTTAAAAATATAGGAAAATATAGGGAGAATTGCACTTTTTACAGTAAGTGAGGTGGCAAAAAACAAGTAGCTAAAAAATATGAAAACATATCCTTGTCTTAGTAGGTGTATTTTTTTTTACTTTTATTTTTTGAAAAGCTTACATTTCTGTTGGAAAACCACTACCACAGCACTGTGAAAGGGCGGTAGCAATTGAAAGCACTGTCCAGGGTGTTCAGGATTTTGAGAATATCAGAACGACTCCTGTAATATTAAAATTTATTTTGGATCAAACAAAGCAGTCCATTTACTTGTCAAGATGTCTCGGGCCACTGACTTTAGTGTTTAGTTTCTGGAGGCAGAGTTGCCGGTTTCTTGAGTGTAAGCAGTAATTTCAGGAAAAGTGGGACTTACTGGTGGCATTTCAATGATGACTATGACAGTTGTTTAGTTTTCTCCTGAAAGACGGTTTTGTCTGTAAACATTTGCCAGCATGAATACAAGTTCAGGTTCTTGTTTGGGTCTTACGAGACCGACCTAGCTTACTGAATATACCAAAGGTAAGCTAGATTTTTCTGAACACGGTATATAATTCCTTATCCTTACATTTACCTTGCTGTTCACAGTAGAAGATCCATCTATTTTTCCATCCAGTTGCTCATGAATAAATAACAGGACATGCTGTCTTCTCAACAGCTGCTTTTCTTTCCTTCATTTTGCCAGTGATGTGGAAAGTCACCATGCATTTGCATACGAAATACCAACTCCAAATCACATTTGTGTATCCTAGACGAATGCACAGGAGAAAAATGACGCATCAAGCAGTGCTTTTATATCTCTGTGGGCAATGTACCTTGTTTGAGTATGGCTCAGGTGTCAGTCTGTGGAAATTGTGCTCTTACTCAGACTTAGACTAAATGTAAGCATTCAGCACATTCCTGCCCTTTGGAATTATCCATTTGAATGTCAGTAACGTTTTATAGCTTGCCTGTCCTAATGGAAACAGTTGGGGTCTAAACTGCTTTAAAATCATCACGCTTAAAACTGAGCATGTATTGTGAATTGGAGTCATTGTGCAGAATAGTGTTGAGCGATAAATTTGCACATCGTAATTGTCTGTTTTATGGAAAGAATGCCTTTCAAATTTGTCTGCTACAAATTCCTCTTGTTGTTTCTTCAGGGCATGAAAATCTTTGAAAGAAAGAGGAAAAATAACAGCAAAACTATCTCTCCATAATGGTAGAAAATATTTGTATAAAACAAGGGAGTCTGAGAAATTTGAAAAACACAAAGAAAACAAAGCAGAAGCCCTAGAATGAATAAAAACAAACCCTCAGCCTTCCTGGACATACTCGCCTACTTATCCTTCTGCCCTCAGCATGCTTGTGTGTCCAGTGCTTATGCCCTACATTGTGGTGTCTTAAGAACCTTGCTGGTGCATGTGCCAGCTGTACCTACTCTCTCTTGTCTGAACACCCATATACCCGTTATTTCTCTCCTCTGGGTTATGAATATCCAGGGTTGTGTTCATTTTCTGGATCAGGAGTGTCTGTCTCTGTGTCACTGTCAAATTTTGCATGTGAAATACAGTGCCAGGGAAAATCCAAGGTAGCTACAGACATGCAGCAGCACTTCGTACTTCCACCTGACAATCTCTAGCATCTTTGCAAGCTCTAGGTAAATAAGCTTCACAGCAGTTCTTTGAGGCTTTTAATTATTGACCTCTGTAGGAGAGGAATGATGTGAGCCTTGCCAAATCACTGTTGGTATCACATCTGGGTAGTAGGGATGTGTAATCATTTCCGCTCTTGTGCATTATACATTAGATCATGTTTGCTTCATAATAAATCAGTATTGTGAACTTCAAGGTCAAGCACTGCAGATAACCATCTCAATTTTAATTTTCTTCTTGCTTGTTGAATACAGAAAGCATTTTACAAGATCATTTTAAACCCAGACAACAGTTGGCTAAAATGGGTGTGTTTTATTTCAGGAGCTCGTTCCATCTGTTCCTAATTCTAGGGCAGAGCAGATCAAATATTTGTTTTGCTCCCCAGCTATGAGTGACAGTTCCTGGTAGAAGCAATTAAACTTTTAGTTCAATACTTTTCTGTCTTGTTATTCAGAGATCTCATACGTTAGTGTAAGTCCATCCAAATGAATGAAGCCTGAATGATAAAGGGATGTGCTATTACTTTCGTCTCAGCCAACAAACACACTTCTCTAATTAAAAATCTGCATGGAATATTTATAACCAAGGAGAAGAAAATATCTCCCAACAGTAAGTCTGCCAAAAACTATGAGTGCAAAGTGGAAATCCTCAGAGTAAGTGAATCAGAAACTTTTCTGTAATGCTTGTCTTCATTTTCCCAGCTCTGAGAGCCTGAATGACAGTTTAGATTAAAAGTATATGCTATTATTAAAAAATAAATTAAATTCATTGCAGCAATTACTAGAGGAAAATATGTCACTTGCATTATGTAGGAGGTCAGATTAAATTGCTACAATGTTCCTTACCTGTCTTAAAAGTGTGCAAACACCTAATACAAATAAGTGTGAAGCCATTCAGAGAGTTTAGTAGAGCTTATGGCTGACTGCAGATGAGCTCCCAGGCGCAAGTGCAGAATATAGTTTGCCTGCTCCCAGTAATCTCAAAATGTCTCAATTTTTTTTTTTCCTCACTGGATTTTTCCTCAGTTGTCACCATTGTTTCCATGCTACAAATGGCGACATGGAAAAACAAACCGACTTACATAAGGTGGCCAAACAAGCAAACACCACAGCCAGGAAAAAAACAGTTCTCTGGAACACCACTCTTCTGCTCTGTTCCTTCTGCTTCTATACTTCCATATGTTGTGCCTGAGAGGCTGTGCACGCTAATGCCTTTCACAAATAGCCTTAGGAATGGGCGTCTACTGTGTGATATAGGGTTTGGTGTGCTAAAGAATGTGGAAATTAAGAGTCAGCCTGTGTTGCATGCAGATACATGTGGATTAATCCTATTCCTAGGAGAGGTTATCTATAAAAGCTGTGCGTGATGAGGAGCTTGGAAGAAGAGTCCCTCTTATTTCCCTGTATGCGAATCTGAAGCACTAGGCATCTGGGTCCAAGAAATAGAAATCTAAAATTTTAAACAACATGCATGACATGCACCAGGATATTTGAAATGGAAACCTCAAATTTTAGACTCTGTGCATGCCATGCACCATAATGTTTTTTTCAACAGTCATGATCCTAGTTAGGTATTCCAGAGATCTAATTCTTACAGGGTCTTTCCTTTTTTTTTCCTTACCTTTTATCCAGAGTAGTGAACATAACCCTATTCATCCTCCTGCAGATTAAAAACAAACAAGCAAACAAAAAAAACAGCATGGTATGTGCCCTCCAATTCATCTTTCTCTTGAAAGTTGGGAGCAGACAGCAATTTTCTGTTCATTTGTATCATCTTTATCTGAATGAATTTCACCTCATAAATCCTCTGAGGTCTCTTCATTTTGCCATTCCTTGGTTTCACTGCCCAAAATAGCATTTTTGAAAGCTATTTACAGCACAAGATGGTTTGGGGGAAAGCATAAAAGAAGGGATCTCACCCACTCTTGCCTGTCACTTTCATTCAGCGTATTGTTTATGCAGGTAGGCTGGGAACATGCAAATAGCTCTTATGAAATGACATGTTTGCATCCTGCAGCCAGTGATGGCCTTCTACAGACCTGCTTCCATAACCCAAGTGAAAACAAGTAAAACAGTTAGAACTCGTGTCCTTAAGTGCCATGAAGGCTTTCTTAGAAATCCCTGCTATGGCTATTTCTGACCTATCCATAAAACAATCTGTTATCTGTGTAACAAAACATCAGAAATAAATGCTATTGGAATGGCATTGGAAAGGCCATTATTCTACTTATCTGTGTGCAGCTATTTAGAACTAATTTCTATAGAACAAATTTTACACAGGGCCACGTAGATTTTACCTTTGCAAAAATTTCCTTTAGCTCTGCGAAAACTTTTATTTCTTTCTTCTTTTTTTTCAGTTATTTTGGAGGCAAATTCAAGTCTCTCAGCCTCAAAGAATTTGTCATTAAATACATATACATATGATGTTTATTATATGTTTAAATGCACATATCGAAACCAAGATTCTTTACAACATCTGCTACAATAGACTTCTCCCACAGTAAGTAAATCCTTCTAATATTTTAGCAGCTTGGATAACACATCTTGTCTGCTGCCTGCCAGTCTAATTACAGCGCTCAACATCATCATTCCAAAAAAAGGCACGTGACAGAACTAAACTTCCCTTACTTGCAGGGAATTTTTGAGCTGCTTCCCTAGGCTCCTGAAAGGCTGCATTTGATCTTATTTTGCCTGGGAGGTAATAAAGTCCCTTGGGGCAAGTGGGCAGGAGAGACGTTCCAGCCCCAGAGAGGGCCCTGTGGATGTTCCTCACTAGCCCTTGGACAGGCTGAAATAGCTGTTTTCAAGCTTCTGATCGTTGGCAATAGATTTGCAAATAATATAGAGGAGGAAAAGTCCTATGTTTAATTCATCGATGACTGCATGAATAGCAACATTTGGAGATAGTTGCAGGACAGGGAAACAAAGGGCAGAGCTCTAAAACACAAGAAAATGCTTTCGGGAGACTCCTAAAACATGGAGTCATACTTCCTACATTGTCTGCTATGCTAAGTAATTGACCTTCATCCTTGATTCACCCTTCCAATATTTCACTTGCTAACATTATATTTGAAAAAAAACAAAACAAAACAAAACAGGAACTGTCTTCTCAGGGGTTTCTTCCTTATTTGTTACACAAGTTAGAAGGTAGGTGCAGTGGGTGAAGCAGGGGTTTGCCTGCAGGGGAAGTGAGGCCTTCTGGTCTGATCTACAGTCTGGCACTAGGTTTTTATCTGGAAAAAGGAGAAGTTGGATGTCATGGCCTGCCTTGACTACTAATACTGGTATATGCTTTTATCCAAGCTGTTTTGCTAATGCTAAAAAATGCTGGGACACATCCTCACTCTTGTTTTGTTCTGTTTCGCTTTATTACAAAAACGTACTTTTCTCTTCAGGGGAAGTTTTTTTCCCTGGGAGAAAAAGAAAAGGGAAGTTGTACAAGCTTTTCTTGGGCAGATTGTTTATGCGGGTTTCATTTATGTCCCCTAGATGGGTAAGGCTCCCCTGCTGCAATACATCTGATGGTGCAACTTTCTGCCTACTCTGGAGGAGATGACTTTGAATGCACTGCAGGTTTATAGCTCAGCTGGGATGTAAGGCCTATATAGAAGACAGTAAGAAGAGAAATCCCTTGACTACAGTTGCCAATAGAAATCACGAGAGCAACTCTAAATAGAAAAATACTTTTCCCTGAAAAGCAAAACATTGTTTTCATTTTTTGGCCAACTTCTGTCACTGAACTTGATTTTAAATTTGTTCATAACATGCATTATTTCTGAATATTTTTTGATTCCTGATCGTTTGGTCCTTAGCAGTAGCCTGGTTGCCTCCGCTTAGCTATTTTATGCATTTTAAATTACATTGAATTACAAGATGAAAGATACACCTAAAGCAGTTTTAGACATTAAGTGGCGATAGATTCTGCCATTTGTGTTTAGTTCTTGGGATAGGTTAATGTTTTTTACTTTATATCATTATCAGTCTATCTTCAGTTTCAGTGTTTTATACATTTGCTAAACATCCATACTATGCAAAGAACTTCTTAGAGTTTTAAGAATGAACTGTCCTTTCACAGTGATGACAAGAGGCAGGATACAGAATGGATAAGAAAATCAATCAAAATGCACAATTTGTGCATCCTTGAAGCTACATTAAGCTGCCATACTTTGGTCATGCCATATACTTGAGGTGAGAAGGAGAAGATAGAGATTTTTTGCATCTATTTTTCAACTGCTTATCTGGACTCTATCACTGCTTGTGAAGGATGCTTCCTTACTGACTTAGGGCATTGCGAAAATATTTAGGGAAAATTATACTGTATCTCTTTTTGTAGAAATGGAGAACTGAGGCATAAAGCAGGGATGCAGTTTGCACACAGTTACACTAGAAATGAGTCGCTAAGCTCACATCCTGAGATGCGAAGTAACAATGTCTGCGTGACAAGCTGGCTCAATGGTTGCTGGACATTTAGCATAGGAGCACAAAACAACCATCTACAGGAGCTTCTGCTATATCTTGAACCTGTGTGTTCTTGTTGAAGGCCTTAGGCTCACTCTGCAACCTAGGGGAGAAGATTCCACCCTTGGAGGTGTGTCAGCTAAGGAAAGCTCCTGTGACCTTCGCTTTGCTTCCCCTCTGCTACTGCTTCCAAGAAGACGATGAAGAGTTACAATTTGCCACTCGTTGTGAGGGGTTTAAGTAGTCAGCTCTTGTTCATGTTCCCTCAGAAACAGCTCAGAACAGAAACACTACCAGGAAAATGGAATTTGCTCTGCGCTTATATTTTTGCTGTGAGTTATAGAGATTCTGCCAGGTAACTGTGGACTCACACAGGTTTGAAGATTGCAGCTATCATCTTGTTGACAGAAATATGGGACTTTGCTTTTCATTTTCTAGGAGCCACAAGGTTAGGAAAATGACTCAAATTTTTTTCTTTATTTCCCTCGCGTATGCTGTAGAGGGATAAAATCCTTTATTCTTCAGTAGACATATGCTAGAAAATGCTCTTACCCATACGAAAGTCACTATCTAATGAGCAATTAACCACTTCTCTTGCATGACTAACTTCACAATATCTGTGATATCTAATACAAAAGCTTGATACTTTAAAGGATAAATGCTCATTGAGACAGTAAGGCAAACATTAGATTCTGAAGTTGGACACTTATTGAACACTGAAGGATCATGAACTGTGCATTCTGGTTCACTCCTCTCTTTAAGAGTGATAAGTAGACATATGATCTTCATATATTATGTTTTCCTACTTAAAAAAAATAGCAAGATGATAAATTTTTTTGGCAGCAGCAAACACCTGCCCTTGGACTCTGCCAGAAGAAAAAAAAAGAATACTACAGAAAATTAGAGGGGTTAGGAAACAGGGTTCTCAGAGACAGCATTCAAATTAAACTGAAATTTCACTGAGAGCAGTGAAGCCCTGATTTCAAAGGGCAAGTTCTTGTTGAATCGCTCTAAGATACTTTTCAATTCATTTTTCCATTTAATGTAAGCCTGAGAAATCATTGTTCGCTGCTGCAACATGCACAGATTCCTCTTTTAATTAACAGGCCAATGTGATCTCTTGCACTCTAGCCATCAGGGATTTTTCCTGGAATAAGGAAATACTAAAAACTATTTGTAGTCATTCAGTGTTTCCTCCTATAATGGATTCTGTGGCACTTAGAGTGCACCTTGCTAAGTTTTTATCTTGCTGCTACCCTGGTATCTGAGCTCTCCCCATCAAAAGGAAAATCTCTTTTCCTGAAGTACTGGTGATGAGAATGGACAGGTTGTTTGCATTAAAAAAGCAAGAAGAAAAAATCCAGAAAGGCACAGATAAATGAAGAGAAGGCAGTTGCATTTAGAACAATTATTTCTCATAAGCCAAGTCAAAAATATGGGCTTTGCATTTTAGTTCTAAGAGAGATAAGGACTTTATCATTTGGTGTAGTGACATAGATTTTAAACAGGGAAGGGCCTGTCCATTTAGTAGTGTAAAATGGCTGGTGAAATTTCTTCCAGTTAAATCAATTGCAGTGACTTTTTTGAGAAATGCCCTTGGAGCAGGTCAGGAACCTAAAGAGGTTCCTTCCTCTTGTTAGAAGGACTTTTTTTCATTTACTTTTCTGTAGGAATTCAGGCTGCTGAGAAAGGCTCCCACTGCAGAACGCAATGGACATTCTCCAGGTAACTGGAAATGATAGTCGCACTTGGAGTATCTGTGCAAAGACTGTGATTTTGAAGACCTCCATTTTCATAGTCTTTGGATCACATTCTCTTGAAACTGGGAACTATAAATTCCTGCAGAGTTAATGGAGCACTTCAATTCCAAGATCTAAAAGAGAATTTTAAGCTACTGCTTTGAACATATCTATGAACCTTTTCACCTATAAGTCCATAATTTTCTTTACCTGAGTACTTCTTGGTAGTTTGCCCGTTGGTCCTTTCACCAGGTCCTGTAATCCATCATTTGCAGTTGGAAGACTGAGACACAGAGTTACTATATTGCTCCTCTTAAGAGCATCTGTGGCAAAAACGGTACCTGAAATCATGTCTCTTGTTACTTAGTCCATTGAATTTAACTAAAACTGTTGCTTTAAACCAAGTCATCTCTGACCTTTTCAAAAGATCTCGAAAGTTTACTTACCCCTAGGGGTGTTTTGAAGCTTAATTAATGTTTGTAAAGTGCTTTGGGTTCTTTGGATGAAAGCACTTTGGGTTATTAATAACAACAGATGAGCCCCTGAAACAATCTAGTACAGTAGGATGAATTAACATGAAGCAAGCAATCAACAATAAATCAAACCCACAATGCCATTGTAGCCTTGGGCAATGCATACAGCTGGTGGTCTGATAGATGTGACAGATGAATCCACTGATATTCTCTTCAGTCATTTTGATTGTAAATTAAATTGTCTCCCATGTCCTCATAACAACAGCATTTCAGTCAAAAGTCACCTGCAGCATTAACTTGCTTTTTTTTCCTGTTGAGCTTCTTTCTGTATCTTCTGTAGATCTTACTCAGACAAGATACAAGCTTTTTCCCATTTAATATAAGCCTGAGAAATCATAGTTCACTGCTGCAACATGCCCAGATTCTTCTTTTAATTAACAGGCCAATGTGATCTCCTGCACTCTAGCCATCAGGGATTTTTCCTGGAACAAGGAAAAATTATTTGTAGTCATTCAGTGTTTCCTGTACTGACATCCAATACTCCCAGAGTTGGGCCTATAGTTGATCATACTATTCGTGAACTTGACTCGCTGTTTGGAAGGCAATTGGACCTACAGTTGAGAGACTGTTTGTGAATCCACTACTGCCACGCGGGCCTATAGCTACCCCAGCATTTGATATCCCTATTGAGAGATGGGTCCAGCTGCCCCCCGTCCCTCTAACCTCTGAGGATCGTCTGGAATGCAAGGGGACTCATCACTTACCAAATTATCTCCTCCCTGTCCCCACTTCAAACTGCAACCAAGACTTAGGGAAATTTTTCTCATAAAAATATGGTAAGGAATGTGTATTTCTTTGGATATGATTGGACTACTAAGAAAAGAGTATTATCACTTTATGCAAGGTTTTGTAATTTGCCTATCCCAAAAGCCCAATTTTTAGGAGTTTTCTCAAATATATATACATATATATATATATATATATATATTTTGCAAAGATGCATTGCATTAATTTATACAAGGATTGTTAAGGTCAAAGTGTTTGTCCTAAGATTGATTCTGTGATAATAATCTCAAAGAGATACAGGCTACTTTTGTGAAATATATTGAAAAGGCAATGCAAACCACAAAAAATGTAAATTCTTCCTTAGAGTTTTTTTTGAATTATGAAGTAATTTGCTTGTTGACATGTTTGGTCATCAAGCAGTCTAATTCTTGTTTTTAGAGTATCTAATTCCCATTAGATTTTAATTCCCACATTAAATCTTAAAATTTTGGATATTTCCTTACTTGGCAAGTAAAATGTCAATAGCTATAGAATTCTTTTTTTTTCTTTCAGCTATTCTGTTACAAACGAACGACATTCTGCCTTATAATGCCTCAAAATAATGAACTTAAGTTCTTAACTTAAGAAGAATTGTTGATTATAATCAACAATAATGTTGATTAGTTCTGACCATTTTAATTCATATTAGAGATTCTCTTGCAACTTAGTTGATTTTGGCATGTACAGAGAACTGTGAGTTTGAATTTTAATTGAGTCAAAGAAATAATGGCAAATATGCGGCACCTCTTATTTGAAGATAGCAATGTCACATATTTTGCTTAGTTTTACAACACCTTTTTCTGCCTGTTTTTATTAAATTGTAGAGGGTGGAGCTTGGGGAGACTGCATGGATTGCCCTAGGTCAAAAAGTATTTCGCATGGAGTATAGGGCCATAAAGAAGTATCAGGATGAGCCGTGTGAGGGTCTAAAGCAAACAGTGCATTTTCATCCCTGTCTGGCCTGTTAGAGAACATCTTCCCCCATCACACACCTTCTTTTCTGACTTACTCTGTCCATCTTCTGAACAGTTTTCTACTCTTCCCTTCACCTCCCGATTCAACCATTTCTTTACACTCATATTTACCTTTCAGTACATGGATTTCGAAAGCCCATGGGTTTTCTACTGACTTTGCTCAATCTTTTTTTTGTCTTACTTTAGCTGTCTAGCATGCAAGTTACTTTTTTTTTTTCTCCTGTTTGTGATTCAAGGAGCTTTTTTCCTAATGTATTTCAGCTATTAGCTTTTGTCTCTTATTCTCCTGCTGCATGAATTGCTAGATTGGAGTGACTAGGATTCCCTATATTTTGATGTTATTCTGTCATATTATGCAAATCGGTTCTTTTCCCTGTGAGGTCAAGCCAAGTAGAGAAGAAAGTAAGGAATACAGGGTATTTTTTTTTCTTGTCTGTCTTGCAAAGCTGCAAGTCATGATCAATAGTGGTTGACTAAATGAGTAGCACTTTGCAAATTCAGCTCATTTCTTCAAAGATTTGATACAGTTTCCAGTCGAGTAATTTTTTTTTTTTTTAAGTCCTGAAAGTCACATCAGTTTTTATCAAATGTATAAACAAAGTAAACTAAGGTACCTAAAGGTGCTTCATATATCAGTTTATTTTCTACTGGTTTATAAGCAGTATTTCAATAGAACTGAGTTTCCAGTTGGAAAATTTAACAGTTACCTGGTTCTTGAAGTATAAGTTCAGTATAAATTTTCTGAGGATCAAGCCCAGCCATTTTTGGTGTTTTAAATAGTCCTGAAATCAGTTCAGATTCACAGTCCACTCCTACAATCAGACTCTTTTTAAATCATCTTCTGACAGCAATCTTAAATCCAGGCACTCAAATGTTTAGTAATTTGAAAAAAATATTGGTGGTTTTTGGAAGATATTTTTGTTACTTTAAACCATTCTGAGCAATGCAGATTAGTTATTTAACTTTCTGAAATGTGTCACATTCAGCATAATCACTATGATTACAAGAATATCCAATGTTTTCAATGTGAATATTAAATAGCCTCAAACTCAGGAAAGGATCACTCATTGCATTATAGGTGAACTAATTTTTTCTTCATTTCTTTGTTTTTGAAGTGTAGCAGAAAAATGAAGTGGGCTAGAAAGTGTCTGAAGTCAGAAATGAATCCCAGTCCTTCAATTCTGTGGCAAATAATTGGCCCCTAAAGGAATTGGCTGTTCAGTTGTTCTCTTAGCTGTCATGGGTGGATATTGGCTGTGTTTTTTTTATAGTTGCCTCACAGCAATACATTTTGATGAAGGCCCTAAGGACTTAAATCTCAGAAGAGGGGGAAAAGAACACCCCGAGTCGAGAGGTCAAGCTAATACGAACCAGACCTCTGTTCAATTCAGCTATCCACAAGGGAGCAAACTCCAAATGCTTTAGAAAATTGCCTTGTGCTCTTAGGGAGGTAACGTCCCTGGCAGGGCTTCATGCTACTCAGTGTCTGAGGCATTTCACTCTTATTAGCCTTTAAACCTTGGAGCCAAGCTGTTATTTTGCTACACATATACCAGCGTGGGGATTAGAAAGTAGCTGTGTAAGCAATATCCGTTTGTTTTTTTAGAAATAGTTGGTAGCTTCTGGAAAATGCATATACATGTATTTCAAAGGAGTGAGAAAGAATTTCATTTAAGACTTCTCTCTCACAGGATGAGTGGAAATAAAAGATTTGCTAAGGCTTTGCTGACTAAAATTTATCAGGAGTACAGATAGATCTTTCACAGTGCTTTCTGGTTTAGACGCATAAGTCTCACTTATAAAAGCGGCATCAGCTTGGGAGGCTGGAAGTTGGGTAGTCCATACCTAGGTCAGCATAGTAGTGAGCTTAATAGTAATGTTTTTTCATATTTTCAAGTCACAACTCCCAGTTATGCACTTGGATCAGTAGTGCCTTCAGTGTAGATGTAATCAAGCAAGGGTTTAATCCCTTGTTAAATTAGTCTCTTAAGTTTTTCTTCTTTAGCCTACCACTACTGTTCCAGTCCAGAAAAATCATGGGAAAAATAAATGAATGCTGAAACCCTAACTTCAGGCTTGGCAGGTTCAAACTATATAAGCCAGGCTAAGTAGATCTGTGGAATCTAATCAAATTTATGTGAAACAAAGTACATTTAAGCAGAGCCTGCTGGATGACAGCAATGAATTCCAACATCACCTCTCCAGGAAAGAAAAAAAATTAAATATAATAAAAATGTACTTCCAAGAAGACAGTATGTGGTGGTTTTCTGAAATAATGGCTTGACTGCTGTAATTCAGAGCACTCATCAAATGCATATGTGGCCTGGTCATAAAGAGAAAAGGAAAATAAAGAGCTTGCTAATCAAATTAGAAATGCTATAGATCAAGATCTATACAATTTATCCAAATGGAAATTCACACTAGATAACATTAGCATGAATTGGCTCAGCACTGCAATGGATTAAAACTCTCACAGCTAACAAACTGGTCTCTACTAGAATCTGAAAATTGTTTCCCCTGATACCTTTAGCCAAGCCTCAATATACTCTTGTTATGGAACAAAAGACATTTAGTCATATCACCATGTCTCTTAGGTTCATGTAGCTTAAAGAAGCATTAAAAATAGGTCATGTGTTGAGTTTGGTCCTGTCATGCTTATGGCCAGGGGAAACAGATTTGGAGTCTTTCAGAGCTCCATATTTTTGGACAGCTTTATAGAGATATTTTGTAAAGCAAACATGCAGACTAGAGGCTGACAAGATTTCTTTAGGATGCAAAGCATCTCACCTAGGATCCTTGAACAATCCTCTGGACCACTCTGGTCTTACATGTTGGTTCCTGTAAATTTCAATATAATGTATATTAAACAGACATTTCAGAGCATGGCATTAACCCGAGCTGGTAAGTCTTCATGGAGCAGAAGGGTGGACAAATTTACTAACTCAGATACAGAAACACAGTTAACTCTGTTCATGGCATATTGTGGTTAGCCTAGTAAGTAATTTCAAAATTCTGCAGTTGTATGATTTATGAATCTAATCCCTATCGAGAGGCAATGAAGATAAGCTTCCTAGACCTTCAAATGTCTTTTAAAAACAGGACATAAGCTCCTCAATCAGTTGCAATGCTAAATGGAGGAGTAATGAAATACCTTGGAAAAAAAATCCAAGTGCTGAGAACCTCTCAAAGGCTTACACGTAAATGTGTTCTAATTGTTCTAATGCTTGACACAAAAGACTGACTTTCAAAACTTTCTAGTAGACTTTTAAATCCCCGAAATAGTTCTATAAGTGCAGCTATTACATAACACTTAAAAGTAATTTTTTTTTGTTAAATTTGGAATCCTAGATAGAGCAGCAAAATAATACTGTTCTATTTAGCTCCGTGATTGTTACATACAGAATATGAAATAATATTGATAAAGAATTCATTGCTTAAAAGGTTACTTTCCTAAAAACAAAAAGGAGGCAAGTAATGTTTGCTGTGCCAAGACTCATTTTTTCTGCCCACAAGGGACAATAAGCATGTGATTTGAAAGGTCATTGGTTCTTTTGTATGCTAATAAACAATTAGTATGGCTAGGGAGGCAGAAGGGGGGACATGTGGCATCAACTTCTTTAGACTGTTTTTCTGAGCAAATTAACAATTCATGACAAGTAAAGAATACTAACAGTAACATCTCGATGATTTCTCAGCCATCTTTTCAGTCTCTGTGAAAATACTGCTGTTTAATCAGCTCTGGCTAATAATTATTTTTCTCCTTGACAAGCATGTTCTGGGACTTTGGTTCACCTCTAAGATAATTATTTTTTTATTGTAACATTTTATAGGTGATAAGGAAAAATGATTTAGAAAAAGAAAATAACTGCTGTTCCTTCCAGGCAGTTATGATGGTATACGCATATGAAATATATGTGCGCAGATCTAATTTTGGTGTTACTCTAGTCCTTTTATTGCAGTGGCAGCTGTGGAGTTCTACCCATAGTCATAATTACAATCTTCCTCTTCTCCCTTCTTTCCCTTGCTCCCACACAGAAATTGTTCAACTGGTTAGCATCTAGGAAGTCAAAGAGCCGTAGTAGACGGAAGGACCTAACCTCCTGCATGCCAGATAATTGCAGTTTAAACAGTAAACACATTTTTACATTTAAACACTTTTCTCTCCCTTTTCTGAATTACTCCAGAACACCTGCAGACTAGCAATCTCCCTCCTCAATCTTTGGAAAACACATTTTAGACTTCCTGACTTTCAACTGTTCTATTTCTTTATCCATCTTTCATAGTCTGCCATTGGATGTCAAGAGAAATTTTTTAGCAAGTTTCCAGAATACAGGAATGTTAAGTGAGCATTTCTCTTTTTTTTTTTTTCTCCTCCAAACAACAAAGCTGCTGCTACTGCATGTATAAATGGAAGCCAGTGCGGTAGCTGGGAAAGCCACAGGCAGGTACACTTTTCTGCTTGCGCTCAGGTTTTATATGAGTGTTTTGTTCCGTTAGATGGGAAGGGGAATCCATGTTAATCTGCAGCATTTTTTTGCTCCTGGGAATGTCAGGCTGAGATTTTTCCTTTTGCTCTGTTCCTAGAGTTTTCCCAGAGCCCATCTTTCTCACTTCACAAGTCTCGGAAAGACTACATAGCGCAACCTTCTCCTTTCCCCAAAGCCTGGGAAACAAGCAGCTCTGAACGTGGGAGGAAACACGTTATGTACGCAGTACATCTCTTCTGCCTGGATGCAGAGTGAGCTTTGTAAACTCTAATCCCAGAGGAACAAGCTATGGATGTACTAGAGCCGGGTAGAGTGGAGTGATGTCAGCCGTGCTTTAAAACTGAGAAACTTCAGACAAAGGATGAAATGGAAATAGAAAATAAGCCTGAAATCCTTAGCTGGCAAAAGTACAATAGTTCACTCAAGTTATGGAGATGACCGCTGCTAGTCTATCAAGTTATCTACTGCTACCTACTACATTTCTGATATAGAACACCTAAAAGCCAATGACTAACCTTCACATTATCTACAAATTATATTTGAAAGACAACTGCCTTGGCACTTAACTCACAAAGTGTCTTTAATTGAGTTTTATCTTCTGATTATGTACCCGCAGAATTTAGTTGCTCTGGGCAATTTACATTACACCTTTGAGGTTCATTGAGCATGGAGCAGTTTTCAATTCTGGAGTGAGCTACAAAGCTTAAACCAGGCAAAGAAAAAATATTTTCATTTACACTTGTATGGGAGTTTTCATCCAAGAAAATACTATGTTAGAATTTTCCATTTCTAGAGTGTTCAAAATGCCTTTGCTGTTTGGGAAATAAAAAAAAATAGTAGTGTGTAACATTGAGTATTTACTGTAACAATATTTTGCATGCATTTTTCTTCTTAAAATCTGAATGTGCTTTCAAAACATTAGTTTAAATCTCACAACACTCCTAGCAAATAAAATTAGTCCACTACTGTTATTCACAGGGAAACCCATTTAATAACGAATTTCTGGTTGATTCTGGCTTTGTTCTTGTTTTATTGGAAGTAAGTGGAAGT
The DNA here is from genome assembly GCF_000705375.1 of Tinamus guttatus. Next base: position 34,485 of record NW_010583110.1, read on the forward strand.
AGTAAATTGTTTGCATCTCTGGAAGTCAGGTCCTATTTCTAAGATCAAAACCTGTGTCCCAACTCCACAGCTTCTCAAATATTAAACCTCTTATCTTGAAAAGAACTTCTCATCTGCTTAAAATGAAGCATCTGTTTAAATGATTTACTGAATTCAGATGGGCTTAGGGTATGCTTTATGCTTTGTTGAACTGGAGGGCAAGCTTGGGGCAAAGTTAGGGGTAGGTGAAACAGTAGAACTGCTATTCATAGGGCCTGAACAAATACACTGAAAATCAGCGGAAATTTTTCGATAGTTTCAATTAAACTCTTAATAGTTTCTGTTACAGGCAACATTGCCATTTCTTGCCGTACCTGGTAAATAAAGCCGATTTTGCCTTTTTAAAAATTATGTAATAAATTTCCCATACTGAAGATCTATTTTATTTTAGCTATTGTCTTTTTGGAGGCTATGCATAAATGTACAAAAGCTTATTTCTAATTTTGTCTTTTTCTTATGAAATTCTCTATACATTGCATTTTTTTTTCTTTCCTGATAAGCTGTGGGGAACCTTTCATTTAAACATGTGCAGTGTAAAGCAGACCAATAACACAAAGCCAAAACCATTTCATAGAAAGTGCTATCATAAATTCTAATTGAGTTAAATGAGCTTAGAAAGCATTTTACAGACAAAGTATCCAAAATAGAGGATGTATACTGCAAGATACGTTCTATTAAAAAAACATTACTGCAGTATTATGTTGTTGTATTCATACATCAGTTTTAACTGTGAGTCTTGATGACGCCCTGCAATCTACTTTATTAATATTAACCAGTGGTTGAGAGCAACAAATTTCCATCAAACTTAAAATTTCAATGTTTCAATGTATTCCAGTTGATGGGTGAATATGAGGTTATTATGTCTAAGCCAATCATTTTCCAAGTGTTTCACAGCTTTTAAAAAACACTTTGACTCTGCAAAGTTTGGAAAATACTCTAAAGCCTTCACTGAAGAAAAAAAGCTCAATACAATTATTTTAGTCACATTCCACTTGGCAAAGAAAGAAGCAACATATTTTTTTAGTATTTATCTCACATGTGCGTTGAGTAAATACAGTTTAAATAGGGGTAATTCTGGAATTCATTCAGCACAATAACATTCAATGTCTTACATTAATGGATTTGTTACTGCTACAATCCAGAAAAATGGGGAGCAGTTTTGTTCATATTTATATGACGGTTCTGTAGAGATTATAGGCAATATTTATTTGTTTAAAAAGATGTTTACTATTCAACAGTATGGACCTGTTGTTCCTGGTCTACTATGAATTGTCCGATATAGTGGGATTCTGTTCCAACATGCACATTGCCAGAAAATCCTAGCTTTGAACCCTCAGTCAGGTTTTCAGACTAGTGTTTGGCCCTCTTTGAAAGTACTTTTCCGTTTGAATACTTAAATCACTGTCGCCTGTTGCAGGAAGCTGGCTAGTTGCCATCTCAGAACTCTTCTGCCAGCTAGACTGGGAGGAGAACTTAGCACTTCAAGAAGGATGCTGGTGTATGTCTTTGTCAGCAGGTAGCATCTGTCTGAGAAGCCAGTCTGTTGAATTCCAGCAAATATCCACAGTATTGTTAATCCAGAGACCAGTGTTCAAGAGGAATTTGTAACAAATATGTGGACACAACACATATTTCCTCACAAATACGTAGACATACCATTAACTAAAGCTCTTTATTTCTTGCAAGATGAGTTCATTTCTGCCTATCCGTACTTCTGTCCTTGATTTCCTTCCATCAGTCCCTTATTAATGAGCTGTGAGAGCTGACATTTCAAATAAAGAACAACTAAATCTCAAAGTAAATGAGTCATTCATTTACAAAATAATAGCTAACTAACATATAGGATGGTGAAAAAATACTACAAGTCGTGTAAAAATGGAGTAAATTAAGTCCAACTATATCAATGTTCTTTAAATACTTTGATTACTCATAAAAATTAATCAGGAAACATCCTATTAGCTAATTTACATATAAGGCATTAGTGTGTGTGTGCCTAAGGCATTAGGCGTGTATGTGTGTATATATATATTTTATATATTTGTCCTCACAAGTAGTACAGGACAGAAACCCTTCATAGGGTTTCAGTAAGGCCCTACAACTATTTAATTCAGATGACAGGAGAAATGTATAATTCTTGGATGTCAATTAAATGTACCCCCTCCACACACTGGTGTTCTGTCAGCCCTGGTGGAAGGAATTTGCTGGATTCTCGCCCTCTATTTTCTGTCCTGTGCTCTATGTTCGTCTTTGTACATCACAGAATACGGACAGTAGCAGGAACTCACCATGGCAGAGCTGATTCAGTAAACACTGTAGACAGTTCTCCAATCAATGTATGATCTCAGCTCTTTACTATTATCCTTCATAACGATAGAATTCTCTTGAAGCAGCAGTGGTTCAAGTCTAAATGTATATCACATTTCCAGGGTTTAGATGAGTTTATATAGACGTATAATTTCTTTCCTATACAGTAAGCTTTACCTAAAGATCTGAATTTTTGGGAGGTTCATTATTTCTCATAAAATCCAGCCACTCACATTTGTTGCTCTTGCAGTTAAGATTTTTCAGGCCATCTGTTCACCATGCACGCAGCATGCATTTTACTTTAAATCCAAATCCAGAGAAATATGCAAACACTGTAGGAACAGAATAAAATAGAACAGACATTCCTTGGTACTAAGGGAATGCTGATTTGCTATGACTGATGCCAGCATAAGGTTTGCCATGTTACTTTATCCACTTTTATTTGAAAATGCTTTTTAAATTTATCTGAGAGTCTCTGAAGGCCCAAGTTAATTTTGGAATCAATTATTCTTTAGAGGAGTTGCAGAATTCTCAGCTCTGCTGTAAGTATTTGAGTTTAACTTAAATTAATCTTAAAAAAGAAAGAAAGAAAAAAAAACTCATATGTGTCTAAAGAGACTAGAAAGATGTAGAAAGAGACTTGGACCATGTTGAAAAAATCCCATTGATTTCCTAAACTATACTTAAAGGCCTTTCCCTTTGTAAAACAAGTAGCTTGAATAAATGCGTCAGGGAAGATTAAAACTTCATTAAAAACTGTAAACAGAGTGCAAGGAAAAAAAAAAAAAAGAACGAAATGAAAAAAGCTTGGCTGAATTGAGTAATGATAATAATAAAAGCACTAAACAATATTGGTAGTTAAAAGCCCTGTTAAAGTGAATGTACCATTGAGATGGGAAGCAGAGCTGCTGTTATCTATCACTGGAAATTGAGATATCTGTTCAATCATTTGATAATACTTTAATGAATAAATTAACAACATTATCCAGGAAATAGAAGCCACAGATAAAGCCAATTCCTCACTAGTTCTTAAATCTAATCAAAGAAGTCTGTTCTCAGCTGGTCAGCAATGACACACGTGTTCAGCAGTGTATCTCCTGGTCTGCCTAGGAGTAGACACAGGTGCTTAGGCCACCATTTTAGCACTGCCCGCATGACAGGTGTACTTCACAATATTGATGCAAATAACGGCTTTAAAGCTGGTAATTAGGCAGTCCTGCTTTACTGAGGTGAGCAGAACTGTGGCATATATGCCTTAAAAATGCAAGAGAAAACAACTCCATCTAAGTGGCATACTTTAAAGGACAAATCAACAGAAAAGGAGAAATATTATTTGTTGTAGGGAAGCAGCAGATTTTGAGAACACGATGGTGTGTTAATGCATTGCCAATGAATGACATCTCTACTCCCAAACTTTTTAGAGTTAAATAGGGAAGAGGAGTTCACACGAGTAAAGGAAAATAAAAGCTGTGGAAGCAAGAAGTGACTGGAGGACAGGAAAAAGTGAATGCAGAGAAGTAATATTTTTGTGGCAAATGGCAGGATCAGAAAAACCACCATGGTTTTGAATTGAAGGTAAAGTTTAATACAAGAGCAGGACGGGCGTTTGACTTAGAGTAAGCATCGTCTGATTATCACTGTTATTTGGCTTTGGCAGAAAGATGTAGCAGTAAATACTGTAATTGTGTTCTTGGCCTTTCAGTCAAGATCAAGCACTGGAATTTTTTATTCAAGACTCCAGAGGTACTTAATATAGTGATGAATAAACTCATGTGTCTTCAGAACAGGGTCCTGTGTATCCTATACAGATTATAGAGCCTGTACAGCACAGATAGCTCTTCTGGAGGAGCAGCATTATTTCTCCTCTAGAACATACTTATTGCTCTTTTCAATGCATCACTGTGGAAGGACATACATATCTCTTTCCAAGCTGGCAGAAGCATGCTTGTCTAATCATATGGTCAAATATAGACAAGTCTCCTACACCGGGGCAAGGGTTTCATTTATAAATAAAAGGTATTTTTCAGTCCTTGGTCAATATTAACATAAATGTAATTGTTATGCTTGGGCCCTGTAGATGTACATAATTCTCCAGGGAGAATGGGAGAGTGAAAGGTAAATATCATAATTTGTTTTCCACTAAAAACAGCAATAGATTCACCTTCATCTACTCAGCAGTGTTGGTTTCCTGCTAATAAGTCTCCGTGTTTAAGTTTGTGCAGTTTGCACAGATCACAAGTGGCTCAAATTTGATTACCAAGATGCCTCATGCATGATCCTGCAAATAGATTGATTGGCACTGGAATGATTTTCAGTATCTTCCCATGCAAATTTTATGAAAATGATTACACTGACATTAAAGCAAAAGCTGCAAGTCTTACCTGCATTTGAATTGCCTCAGAAGGGTGCCACAAGCCTGGAAGCAGGTTCACATTTTTCTTTCTGGTGCTGAACAACAGGCTAAATTTGTAGTCTGACAAAGTGAGATCTAACGTACTTCAGCTGCCACATCCTGCGCTGGGGGCTTTACAGGTGCCAGGACTCCTGAGTGCTTTAGTACCCACAAGCCCTCTTCAGCACCTGCTGCCTGCAGGGGTGAGGAAAATAATCCACTTTTTTTGAGCCTGCAGGTCAGTGCTACGGAAAGGAAATTCTTTGATGATGGTGGGCTCTGGGGGTTATTGCCTAAATGCTGCCCAATATGGGCAGTTAGGGTGTGGCCGTGGGTGGCTGCTATTCAAATTCTTAACGAGGGGCTGGTGCGTTCTAACGGCTGGTGATGGGGGGAGCAGTGCTGGGCGGGTCCGCGGCACCCAGAAGGTTCTGGAAAACGCTCCTCGGGATCTGTGAGTGAGGGCTGCGGGCTGAGGAGGAGCTGCTGTGCAGGATGGGCATATATACAGACACATATATGCGTATGTATATGCATTGATTTGTGACATGGCCTTTTTCTTAGAGAAAGGAAAATATATGTAAGTGACTGGAAAAAGGCCTGTAGCAAAGAGGGAGGAGAACCCTCTTAGAGCTGAAACTGTTAGGCTGAGTGTGGGGAAGAAAAGTTAGAGAGGTTTTGACTTTTTTTTTTTTTTTTTTCTTCTCCTTCCTCAGAGGTGATGAAAAAATGTATTTTGGAAGTACTGGATGAAGTGCTGATTGGAGGGAGATGGAAGGCTCGCGTGCTGCCTTAGGTTTATGCCTCCCTTTTGGTGTCTTATACCAACCGAATCGGTGAGAAAAGCTCAACCAGGGATTTTGGCAAAACATAAGGGCTATTACACTTTAATTTAATGGAAAGAAGAATCGGTTGGAGTTGTGCTATAGGCTTGTTTTTGTTTTTTTTTTTTTTAAATGTGAAGCATGCAGTCAAAGAGCTTTTTAAAATTAATAATTTTTAAAGCGCAGGTTCTCTGCACCAAAACCATGATAGCTCTCTTACATTTTCCTCCCGCCCCTGACCTGCCTTGGACTTATATTGTCCTTTTGTTTTATTTACTTATTTGTCTTAACTCTGAGTATCTTGGGCCCTTCAGCTAGAAGCAATTTTATTAGGTTCTTAATCTCTTAAAACAAGTTTAAAGCTTTTTTTAAATTGAAGACTTCATACCTGTGTCATGCTGCCTTGCTTAAGTATCTTCACAAGCGTTTGAAAGATCAAATTTCGATGCATGTATTCATACCTCTATATTAACATTATAACATTAGCTTAACGTATATTAACGTTAGCTTCTGTTGCAAGCGCAAATATTTCTTGCATGAAATATTCAGCATTTTCTATTAAATATTTTAGAACAAAATCAGTCATTTTATTTGACACAGGCTTCTTTGGTTCTTTTTGTGTTTAATAAATCTATCTTCATAAAAATATTCCCCAAACCTCTGAATGTTTTTAAAGTGTTCCATCCGTTGGAATTTGCTTCTCCTCGGAGTTTATCTCTGCCTTACGGCCTTGAGGAAAAGCTCTCCTGTCCACTGTTCTGAAGTTTTTAGGTCTTGCAAAAACTGTTAATCCCCCAGTAGTGCTTTTCCTGCTTGCAATTCACACTTCAAACCAGTGAGACAAGAGTGCTCTTATTTCAACGTTAAGCTTTGGTCTTTATTCTTCTCTCAGAACACAGGGTATTGCACAATTAGCAGGAACATTTGAAATCCTGTGGATCCTGCATGCTCTGCAGGGGATTGTCAAAGAATCACTCATTGACTTGGTGATGATTTGGGTTTAATAAGTGCTAAATAAAGTTCTCGTGTGCAAGCAGTTCCGCAAGCATTGTTCATTGTGTCCCTGAGGGTTCCTCTTGAACCCACCGAGGAAACTAGATCAAATCAAATGACTAATGCCTTGCTGAGCGCTTAGTTGTTGAGATGTGAACGATTTAAGTTTTTGGTGCAGTGTAGCAGAGTCTTCGGTTTTCTTGTGTTTCCTAAGTTCCTTTTATCAGATGATGTGGTTTTTATTATTTATTTATTTATTCTGTGTTATTTTCCTTTGTAAAGCATGCAAAAAAGGTAGCAATGGATGTTAAAGTATCCAGGGAACTGGCACACTAGATGCTACAGTTCTAAAAAAGCTTCTTGCACCTGGATGTGCTCCTTGAGAGAAGGGGAGGAGCATCCAGTTCTGAACCCATTCCCAATGCATGGCATGTAGGAGTAAAACTGAATGCTATATGCCCAGTTCAGATTTGCTAAAGCTTTGGCAGCTGTTGCAAAGACATCTGTGAGGCGCGCACTCACGTGGTTAAAACAGCAGCTGCATCACTCTGACTTAGCATGTAAGTTTGCTTCACTTACTTAAAGACCTGTAAGCTTTGCCTTCCCTGAGGAATGATAAAACATTCAGTGAAGTGTGGATACTTAAGAGTAAGGTTTTAATAGTATTTGCAGTGACTGATCTGGCTTGAGTTTACCTCAGACTGGAGCATTGTAAGTCTTGGCCTGGCCATGTGTGAGGAAAGCCCAGGTTTCCTGAATTAGAGTTCAGGGTTCATTCTTGAATCCATGCTTGTGTTTTATAATTGCAGATGTTTTATAAATACACCTTCTGTTTCTGATAAAAGAACAGGCTTGTTTTTGGTGAAAATAAGCTACCTACTATGCTGATGCTATTTAGTGACTTACGAAAATGAAAACTGTAGTCTCAATTCTATGCTTGGTAGCTTGCAGAGATTCTGTCTGCAAAAACATCTACTTTTGCCTTGCTCTGTGTGGGTCATGGAGCAGAAACAGCTATTCAAAACTAATTAGGGTTCTACTCATTTTACTAAATGTATGATGACTTGGAACTGTTTGACTCCATCAGTCCCTGATTGTTTATATTACAGTGGACTGCTAAACATTTTGTTACGTCTTTTGTATGCACAAATAGTTCTTGTGTGTAATATTTAGTATTCCCTGTATTAAATTACATCAAGTATTAACTTATGGGGGCTTCCTATGTTTGTTTTTTTCTTTTGGCAAAATAGATATTCTTCAGGGTGTTCCTGTGCGAGATAGCTTACCTTCATTAAATACCGCTCAAAATACAGTTTTTGAAAATAGCAAGGCATGGGGGAAAGCTATTAAACAAAATCAAAATGGCAATAGTAGCAATAACAATGTGTGTCAATTATTTAGCGAATAGATCCAGTTCATGTACCAGCTGATGCTGGAAATACCGGAAGAGCTGAATAAATATTACATAGCAATGTACTCCTGAGGCAAGAATACTTGAATTGCTTATTGTTTCAAAATGTTTCAAGCAATATTTTCCAACTTATTTCTCAAATATATTTTGCAACTTGTACCCTCCTGAGATGATGATGTTTCCTGTAGATTCAGGAAGGAGTTGTAACTAGGTAATGTTGCTTGAACAAAGACTGGAATTCCCTTCTCCCACTTTTTTCCTGCTCTAGTTCTTATGTTGACTTTATTCTCATGATGTCTAGATGTTGTCAAGCCTGGAGTGAAATCTTGACTCTGTTCAAGTCACTTAAAACTGTTACTGACTGAAAAGAAGCTAGAATTTAATGTACAATGATTACTAGAGTATCGGACTTGATTCCTGTTGAGAAATTCCCACTGGCTTCAGTGTTACTGACCTTCCTTCATGTCCTCAAAATTGCATCAATCGTAAAAATACGTACATAAATTAGTTGAAGAAATTTGCGAAATAAATGCATTCTCTAGTGGATATCAGTGTTTGCCTTTCCTTATCAGCTCCATAATGATAGTGCAGCAATGACAGCTTAACGATAGCAGTCCCAATGATGCCATTCAGTGCCAAAGAGGTGAAGATTGCACATTTTATTTTCAAAAATGATTATGCTGCTAATTACAACACTTGACTTTTGTCCTTTCCTTCCCTGTGTTCTCAAGGAGGCAGGCTTGATCAGCTTGCAAAAGACTGCATCAGTTATTCCAAAGGTCAAAAGACTCTTGTATTATGGTTTGTAATTGCTAGTAACAGTGGATAAAATAAATACAGTGTCATTTTGAATAGTTTAACTTGTAGCTTAACTTCTCTATTACTAATTCTGTTCTGTGGTTGTAAGTAAATACTTATGCTAGTGGTTAGAAGAGAAAAATAAAACAGATAACCCAACTCTCTTTTTCTGAGAAAATTTGAGTTGGAATTCTAAATATAATTATCAGAACTACTCATATAAAATGATGTCTTACAAGGTTTTAAGAGTATGCAGTCCTGTCTACTAAAGACACAGGCGAATTAGAGCAAAGGATCTGCAATGTTGCTGAGAAATACTGTATCTATAGAACCATAGTGTATGCTGACCCTTTATTTTAAATGTGTTGCTCTCTGGACTCCAACATCTTTATTCGTGTGGTTTTGTGTGCTAGCTTACTTGTCAATGTGTGTTAATTTTCTCCTCCCAGCAAAAAAGTACAATCCTGAGAAATTTCACCTAAAGTAAGGCACTGTATAGAAGAAAGCAAGCAGTTGGGGTTTTTGTTTGTTTTTTCCTTCCTCTCAGTTGCCCTAAGGAAGGGGTTACCAAAAAAGACTTGCAGCCTTTCCTGAGAATCACACATTTCAATACATAACTTATTTAGCTGTTTATTTTTAACGTATGTGCTGCCTTTCTTTTAGGAATTCTTTACAGCACCCAAAACTGTTGTCGGAGCTGCAAAAGAGTGCAGCTGTATCTTTACTGTGCCTTGTGCCAGTTATGTGAGTCAGGGATTTGCATCTGAGAGTGATAGTCAAAATGGCTATTAGCAGCCCTGTCCAAGCTTTTTGGCAAGGCAAATTTGTCTGACTTAAACTTTATTTATTTATTTTAAACTTCTAGTGAAATTCTGCATTAACATGCTATGTAGGATCTGCGTAGAATTTAATATTTTAAATATAGGATTTAAATATATAGAATTGAAATTGAATATGGGATTTAATATGCACCAGCATTATTGTATGTGATATACATCAATTTAAATCTGTTTCCACACAACTTTAAATGCCTTTCTGGCAGTATATCACTTTATCAGTCTAGCTGATGTATGTATATGTAATGTATGTGTATCTGTATTTCTGTGATATTGTCTTCATCTAATGTTACTACGTGGTCTGCAGACCAAGTTTTCTTTCCTCGGCGGAAGTTCTTTGTCATTTGTTAAAAGTTTAGGAGAAAGGAGTACAAAGGAAAGGAGGAAAGAGGTCTTGCTTTTCAGTTGCTTGAAATGATATATTTAGCAGTTAGTTTTAGAACACCCAGCTTGCTTTTGACTCCTTTGCATGAATAATGTTAAGCAAGAATCTGTGTAATGGTTCAATGTTGCTGTAAGAAAACCATGGCCAGATATGTATAAACAGCATTCCTCAAGTATATAGTAAGTGCTCCCTAGTTATTTTCATTCTACATAATGAATATTAGTAGTACATTTAAAATTATTCCTATAATACAATGTGACAGGAGAACAGGAACACTTACCTAATTAGAGCTCTTGAATTATGTTGGAAAAAGTTTCTGGGTTAAATCATCTTTCTTCACACTGGGTTGAATTAGCATATATTTAATGCCAGTGATAATTTCATGCAATTGCGAGTTCAGTAGTTTAATGCATCTGGCAGCGAGACGGGTGTGTGTGTGTGTTTTTTTTTTTTTTTTTCTCCCCTCTGACAGCATTGAATAAACCTCTGTATTTCTTTTCCTTTAGTTCTCATGCCTATCCAGTCTTCAGTTTGGTAAATCACCAACAAAATCAGGAGTCTGATGAGTGTCTGTGACTTGGGTGTAGGGAGAATGAGATGCTATTTTAGGGTAGTTGGAGCTTGGAATCATTTAAAAAAAAAAATGCCTGGTTTAGAGGCTAAGCTTACATTTCCATCTCCTGTGTATTGGAGAGGGCTGTCCTCATAGTGAAGTGTATATATAGACTTAATCCTCTAACAGCCTGCCTCAGCAGAACTGAAAGGAAAATAATCTGGATTATTTTTTCACCAGTTGTGACTTGTGTTTTAATTCCTTAAAAAGGAGCTTGCATTGCTGCTTTGTAGCCAGACTGTAACATAAGAGTTTCAAGGCAAACCTGACTTAAACTCACCCTAGCCCATCCTCTCTAAAATTAAAAAGCTTTATGAAAGGAAGCCATTTGCAAGGCAAGTCCACAGGTTTTAGTTATCTTAAACTAAAGAACTCTGCTGTATAATTTTGATTACACTTTACTGGAACTGCTTCATGTACCTTTAAAACAAAGTGTATCTCTGTTGAGTGTGATAGAAAATAAATATATCACTTTGTGTATATCAGGCTACTTGTCTGAAAGTCCAGGTAAAGTATTACTGCTGGTTCAGGCTATGATCCAGCAGTAGTAAGTGTATTCAATTAAGAGATCCTGGAGCTAAGTACTCTGATTTTAGACACATTTAAGTAAGATTTACTCTGAAAATCCAGTTACAGCTGAGTTACTGGACTTTGGACTTCTATTTGTTCTTCTGTCAAGCTTGCCCTCTGCAGCCTCACCATCAGTTTTTTTTCAGTTGTAGCTATCCAACATTGCTGTTGATTTGTAACATTCATACCTCCCCTCCATAATAATAATTTAGAAACTTGAGCAGCAGCAGGACTTTTCCTCCTCTTTACCGAGTGATCCTAAGGATGCAGTTGTGACATTATGGGATTAGAATTGACGGAATCAAGATGGTGCTATTCGCACTGCTCTTTGCTATTATGCCACAATTTATACCTCTTTTACAGTGTAGGCTGGTGGAAAGAACTGCTACTGAGTTTTGTCAATGTCAAATATGCTGCTTGCTCTTTTCCCAAATTTGTGTAATTTCCTGCACATTATAATCTCTTATCAAAGTTTTCCACTAAGTTGTGATGAAGAGTATAATTTAATTTAAGATGATAATACTGTTACACATCAGAAACCTGAGTTCTTCGTTGAATCAGAGAGCTGCAGCTTCCATTTTGCTGCTGAACTATTTTTCATGTACTGATTTCTTTATTTCACCTTGCTGTCTGCCCACCCTTATTTGTCTCTTGTGTTTCAGTTGTAACTTGTCTGAATTCTGGGCCATGTGCATTTTGGGAACTATCTCTTCTGTATAATCTTAATAGTTTTGTAAGCAAGGAGTTTGGTCCTTGAGTGTAGGTTTTTTTTTTTTAGGTCACCACATTGATACAAATAAATGGCAAACTTTTATTGCTTTAAACATTAGTGCACCATCCATTAAGTTTCTGCGTTAAGCTGTTCTGTAAATTCTGTTCTGTAAATTGTTGTGACTTGTTTGTTACAAAGATTTATTAAACTGGATCTTGTCATTGCTTTTCTAAAGCAAAATGAATTATTTCCTGAAGAGGCATACTATTTCTGTCTCAAAATACTCTGAGTGAACTTCTGTCACCTTGTCATTGGCATCTGTATTTGAGCTAAGCAGCGATCTTACTTTCTAGCCTTGCTGTTATAGAAAGAGCTTTTTGCAGTGCTGCAAATTAGAGATGTTTGCTTTAGCAGTAAAGATAACAAAAAACAATGAATAACCTCTAACTGTATCTACATAATATTTTCTAAATCTTCCCTGTAAAATTAACAGGCAGTAACAGTCGGAGGCTTCAGTATTACTAATACCAGCAAAGCCCCCAATATGAGAAGTCCAAGCACTGAGATGTGTTGTATGCCACATGACAGGCAGACTACCTGGTAAGTATTTTATTTAAAAATGTCACTAGCTGAAAATTAATCAGACCTTTTATGTGTATTCAAATTCATTTATATTGCTGTTAGAAGCAATATCTCGAGAGCCTTGGGCAGATGTGTGAAATTGGTAAGCAGGCAGTGTTCTCCATAGATTAGAAAATATTCTCCCCAGTCCTGCACCACCTCTCACACCAAACCTCCCTTCCCTTAGCAAATTTCTTTCTCCCTTTGCCTGCTTGACCTTTTAGACTTGGGCTTTCCGCCACCCTCTAGGCCTTTTCTGATTAGCTATGCTCGCAGTTTTTCTGCAGATACCACTTCTGACCTGTGTCCATTTTCATAACACGTGTAACATTTTCCTCTAGTTCTACCTTAGCTGGAGGTGGATGGAGTGTAATTGAGTTTTCTGCCTGATGAACATCTGAGATGGTCCCATCTGTTAACAGTGCATAATACTTGGAATTGCCATTTGTTGAAGCCCTGGAGTCAGAGTCCGTTGTCAGAACTGTAAGCATAGCAGCTGAATTGGATGTGATCGTGTACAGTGTAAGATTGTGGCAGATTGTTCATTTGGACTCTTACCAGCATTGCAGGGTCAGTCTGTATGTGATTTCCCTGCACTTTTCAAAGCAGGGGGGAATAAAGAAGTAACTTCTGCTTTGGGTTGTGTATGGGGTGTGTATATGTGTGTTTGTTTTATCATCAAGATGTCATACATTGGTGCTTTAGTTTGTACTGTTGCTTAAATTATCTGGAACCCTTCAAAAGGGGGGGAAAAATCATTTTGACTTTGGCAGCTGTCTCTACAATGCCTGCCAATCACGATAGTGCCTTGGCTGTTTTTAAGTCTGCTGAAATCAGTCTGCATTAAGGCACTAGCTGTGCTTGGGTTTAAGCCCAGGCCTCTATCAATATAAAATGATTTTTTGCAAGTTTAAAGATGCTTCATCCCTGTTCTTTCTCTCTTTGTTTGGATTTTAAGCTTTCATCAAAATGGGGATCAACAATGCTAACTGGTAGAGCTTTTTTTCTTCTGTCCTACTCCATTCTTTGTGCAAAGAACACCCATGTCTATACATTCTTAACCTTCTTCCAACGTGAAGGCCTTTTTTATTCAAGTAAGAATGATTAGGCTGTTCAGAAGGAAGAATCTGCCTGCAAGCCTTGTCTGCCTTGTGGGTTTAATTGAATGTACTTTCCGGTAAAGTTCTGAGGCATATTAAAGTGTAGGACTGTCAAAGCAAAAAAACAAAAAAACCCACCAAAAATAAAACCTTCATGCAATAAGTGATTGAACTGTGGAGCGCATATCTTTGAGAGAGAAATCAGCTTAGAGCTATGGATATGTGAAAAGTGGAAAAAAGAAAGGATTCGAATTCTGTAACATAAAGACGATTTTTATGTCAGTTATAGTGATACTTTATAATAGCATATAGTTTGTATGAGCTCTTAGAGTTTTCAATACAGTGTTGTCAGAACTGTTGACAGAAAATATTTGATGAAATGGAGAGCATAATTTTAAAAACATCAGATATTTTCAGGTATTCATAACAAATGGTTTATTTATAAAATGAACTTTAACTAAAACTGTTTGATTTGTGGCAAAAAGATTGGGCAATGCTTTACTTGCAAGCTGCAGCTTTGCTGGAAATAATTCTGCAAGACAGCATTACATTCTGTGTTCTAACTGAAGCTGTTTTCTTAGATGTTTATATGAATTCCAAGCAGAACTGTTCATTGTTCTCCTATAAAGAGGAAAAACTTTCACCTGTGTTTTAAAACCTAGTGTTCTTCCCACATCTGTGTTAATATATGCAATAGCTATTGTATCGGTAGAAATTCTTGTCCTGAAGGCACAAGAACTATGGATTGCTGAACAACAGACAAGTTATGGAGCATTAATATCTCAGGGGAAAAAAAGGTAATTAATTCTTAGTTGTGATTTAATTCTTGAAAGTATCATCTTTTCATTACTCCTGAGTGAAAACCCCTTCTAGACTGTATCAGTATTCTCATTTGTGACTTAAAGTGAGAGAGACACAAAACATTATCAGCACTATAAGCAATATCTTCCTGGAGACTTTCCATCAAGCCCATTTGTTGATGAAGGAGGGAATGTTTTTTTCTAATGCTTTAAAAAAGGTTCCATAAATTTTGAAGTGAACTTCCAGTGCCCCTATTAGTGGATAAGTAGTTATTTTTAGCACCACTCTGACCTGAGTAGAGAAGAGGGGGACATTTTGGGAAGAGGGCACAGTGACTGGGGAGTCTTGCATTACTTAGAGAAATTGCTGCAGAAAGGTAGATAATTAAATTATCTATCTATTAAAGGAGAATTAAAAGTTCAGGTGCAATTGAGTAGCTGGTTAGAGTTACAAAGGAAGATTCCTGGTTTGTTGTTTGTCTGTTCTGGACTCAAGTTACAGTAGTTATGGATTGTCCTTCTGTGTTCTGCCTTGCAAAATTGTCATAGGTAGAACTCAAATGCAGGAAAGATCTGCCACTTAATGCCATTTCGAGTTCTGTAAGGACTAAAGATGATGTCCTAGGTGCCTCTGCTATCATGTCAGCTGTTCTTTAAATCTAGAATGCAGATCTCCAAATGCCTTTAGGCTTGCTCTAAAGGCAAGACTTTTGGGATTCAATATACAATGTAGAGAAGAATCGAATATAGCCTTTCAAGAGGCACTTCCAAGGTGCTGGAAATGCCCCCAAAGAGCTGAATAAATAGTTCATAACAATGTACCTGCCAATTGTCATAAAAATAACCACAAGAATCAGTGTGATCATAAAACTGTCAAATTATGATGTTGTATTACAGAACTAATAAAAAGTTATAAACAGAATATAACCTTGAAATGAAATAAATACATTTAAATGTAAGGCCTTAGCATAAGAAAAATAGTTACTTGGGCTTTGCTCCGGAAAATTAAATGTTGGATCCTAATTGCTAGGAGTGATATGGAAGAGCCAAATTTCCAAATCCAGTTGTTTGTCTAACCTCAGCAGTGTTCCTGCTGGCAGCCAGCAGGTGTCCTTTCATTTATCGTAATTATTTACAAAGAATATAAATTCTTGCATGCGTGGGCCACATTTTATGTCAAAGGAACTCAGTTGCAGTCAGAAGGATTGGATTCAAGGACTCTCTCGTTGTTTTGCTGCATGTTGTGGCAGAGAAGGCCAATGGACTCCTGGCCTGAATTGGGAAGATCATTGCCCACATGTTAAGGGAAGTGATTCTTCCCTTCTGCCGAGCCCTGGGGAGACCCCAGCTGTAGTGCTGTGTCCAATAGGACATGAGTATGAGATGTGGAGCTCCTGGAGTCTAGTGAAGGGCTACTGAGATGATTAAGGGACTGAATTAATTAGTTGCCTAAGTCAGGGTGACTACTGGGAAAATAAATTCCTGAAATAGTTGTTTTCTGAAAGTAGTAATGCAGGGTTTTATTTTCATGTCCATGTATATTTAGCTAATTCTTCTGCCTAACTTTATTGGTGCTTCCATGTCTCACTGCTGAAGCTGTGCATTATTCAGAGAATATTATAACTAACTTTGATTAAAAATGTGTTGTTTTCTAACAGTCAGTAACAGTGTATGTTGCGATATGTGTCTATTTTATTCTGATGTGTTACATATGCCAGTTGACATATGTTTCGATCCTGTATTTTGATAGTTTAAAGGGGTTACTGTGGAAACAAAGTTTTGATGCTTTTTCAGCTAAGCTGAGAAAGCAACTGACTGGTTATGTATTTTGACTGTAACTGTATAACTAAAAAAAGACAAGTTACTGGACAGCTTGGCTGAGATGCACCAGACACCAGAATTGCAACTGAACATGCAACTGCCTGCTGATGTCATGAGTCTACTATTTAGCCTTCATTTGTAGTCTTCATTTGCTATGTAATATTCTTCTGTTACTTTTTAATAGTTAAATATTATGAGAAGGCATTTGCTATGAGACATAGTAGATCCTTCATTATTTCATATCCAGTTACATGCCATTTTCCAAGCATGGTTCTGTATTTGTTTTGGAAACAGCCTGCCAGCTGAAATTATATTTATGCAGAAGTTTAATTTTAGTTTGTTTCTGAAGGATCGTGGTAGTTAAATACATCTAAGGATGGTATTAATACTAACTCTTGTTAAAAGGACTTGCAATACAGTAACACCACCACTAATTTCTACCCTCTTGTTGTTATTCTGCCACACTGTAACCGTCAGCCTCATTAGTATTTAATCAGTTATAAGTATTTTGACTGAAATAAGCTTTCTTTCTGATCAATGTAATGCTATGATTTTATGTCTGTCTCAGTCTTTAGCCTGAAGTAGACAAGCTTATAATAAATACTCTAGATGTGGTCAGAACTTAAATTACTTGTAGTAATGGACTGTAGGCAAATAGTAAAACTACACAGATGAGCAAAATTCAGGATTTTTCAGTCCTTTTCTCAGTCTTCATTAATGTTTTCAATCGGTTGTCAATCAGGAAATACTAAAAGATTCTTTAAAACTGAGGATTAGCAGAGAGATTTTTTTTTCCTTCCTATATGAGCTATGAGTGTTCTGTGGGCTTATTTAACATAAATTTATTTTTGATTTAAAAAAATGTGTAGGATAATGTTAATCACTCCCCCCACCAAAGGACTCCCAAAAGCCTAAACCCCAAAGTCTTCAGAACACTTTCTTTTATAAGATTACACAAAATGCATATGACTTATTTGGCTAAGCATAATACATACGTATTTGCTTTGCTTTAAATGATTAACCTTTTCTCCAAAGAGCTTTTGAAACTTAAAATGAGTTTTGTTGCCAATGTGCTATGAAATCCATGTGTTTTATTGCCATGTGCTGCAAAATCCCTGTATTGGTTAAGAATATTGAGAACAGAAAATACAAGCCAATCTCCATTTAGAAACATAAAGGTTTTCTGCACAATGTCTGATGGGTAGCCAGATTTCTCTTATCCTCTGTAACAATGGAATAAGACCTTTACGAGGGTCAACAGAACAGAACTGAGACCATTATAAACCAAAAATGAAGCAGAACTTAGAAGTTCGACTAAGAGGAGAGTAGAGGAGGTTACTATCAAGAGATTTACAGTGAGTGAGTGTCCAGCAAAGTTTATTTCTTCACTGTTCTATTAATATAAATCCAGCAAACCTCTGCAAATATAGCACTGTAAATCAGTCTGTGCCGTACTGTAGGAGGGCAGAATTTGAAGGACTTTGTCCTAGTTCTGTCCATGCTGTAAACAGTTTTCCTGAAAAGGCCTTTTCCTTGAAGGACGCTGTTCTCTTGCAATTAGTCCTGCACACTTTGACAGCAAGGGAATATGTAGAGATGCTCATTACCCTAAAATAGTTGCCATTTAGTGTGAGCTTCTGACCTTCTTTTTCATAAAACATGAAAAGAGATGAAATAGCTGAGCCATCTACCACATGGGCAGAGACTGGTGGCTACAGAAATGGTGTTGTGGTGGTTAGGTATGGACAGGCTTGCTTCTCAGTGTGTGTGTGTTTTTTTTTTTTTGGGGGGGGGCGGTGAACAGCATAAGTTAAATCCATGTTTCTGCTCACAGGAAGTGATGCTCAGCCATTGTCTGTGAGGCCATTAGAAAAATATAATTGGAATAATGTCCAGTTCTTGTTGCTCCGAGTATGTAATAACTGGTCTTCAGCTCACTGGTCATAATAGCTTAAATATGAGTTCATCTGAGTGCGTTAATGTGTTAGAAAAGATGCATAAAGTTAATTAAGGTTTGGAGATGTGCCAGGTTGATTTTTGGTTGACATAAATTAGCTTGGTTTCATTAACTTTAAAAGAATCTTTCTTTATACCATGGTTGGATTAGGCCCTTCTACTTGTTCTAATTTAAGATGGTTTATGTTTGAATCTCTTAAGTTTGCATGTACAAACCTTTTAATAAAAGAATTATATTATTCGCTATATCAGAGTGTGTGCTTCAAGTAGTAGAGATGAAATAGTTGTGAACTGATAATACAGTAACCCATTTATAAATCACGAAGACTTGTGATGGACAGAAGTTTTAATGGTATATGTATATTTTTCTGCATCTTGGAGTACATCCATTTTCCATACAAAACAGATGAATATATAGCATGGTCTATGTGAGAGTGCAGTTGACAATACTGATCAAAGCAGAGACAATTGCTTTCTTTTCAGTACATATTTTGCAGAATTTCATTTTCTTCCCCATGCTGAGTCGAAGGAATTTTTTTTTTCTGAAGCTCTGCAGTAAAAAAAGAAACATCTATTTCAATAAAGCTACAATTCTCACTAAACTGTTGAGTGTATTGCTTAGAAACCTCCTAGAATATCTAACCCCCTTCTCTGAATTAGTCCAAGCTGGGCCTTCGAGCCTGAGATTAGGCATAAAACATACAAAGTAAGACTTTTTAAGCATTTCTGTAGAGTCTTTTTTTATAAATATCCCAGCAAGTGCCTAACAAATAGGTTGTTATTGTTTTAAAGAATTTCTCCCATTTTAACCACAGTTTTTATCATGTGTGAATAAACTTTCATGACAAGTATTTTTTGAAATGGATGCATTCCTGTTTTTTTTTTTTTTTTTTTTAAAAAAAATTGTAGCTTCATCAAATTGATATTTTTAGACTTCCATTCTGAAAAAAGTATTCTCCTAAATCTTAGTTGTTAATGCAAAATGAATAAACAGAAATCCATTGTAAATTCATATTAAGAGGTTTTTTTTGAGGTTTGTGGTTACAGGAATTTTCTTTGTGTTTAGCGTGATGCCTGAAACTTACTATATTCTTTTCTGTTTTGTTTTAGCTCTACTGTGTTTCTTTGAGTTGGGACCTAGGCTTGCTTTTAAGTCTCAACTTTCTCCAAATTTGTAAATTAAATATTTAAAATCATTATGTGTATGAATGCATAACGCTCACATATGTGTGTATATACCCATATCTAATTATGTATGTAGCAGTATGTTCTATGTTTGTATCTTTTTCTAGGAAGTAGTTTTTCTGCAATGGTGCTTTGTCCAAACCATTTATTTTAAGGGATTCAGACTATTGATTTCTCTTGAATAGCCCTAGTTGCTAGCAGCTTTTTCCTTTTTGTTCATGGGTAATGAAAAACACTTTAATATCATTATGCTCATCAGATAAGGCTTAAAAACCTAGCAAGGTTCAAAGAAAGTCCTGAATAGTCTTCCATACAGCTAGACCTCAGAATCTATCTCAGGAGAGCTGTGTATTTTCAGAGTTTTAAATCCTAACAGCAGCAAAAAAAAAAAAATCTAAGGCTGACAGAGCTGGGCCTATTCAGCCTGAGGAAGAGAAGGCTGAGAAGGAACCTGCTTGCTGCATATAAATACCTCAAGGGAGACAGTGAGGAAGATGGTGCTGGCCTCTTCACTGGTGGCCACTGACAGAACTAGAGTAAATGGCCAGAAACTGAAACACCGGAAGTTCCACAGGAACTTAACGAAAAATTTCTTTTGGTGACAGAGCCCTGGAACAGGCTGCCCAGAGAGGTTGTGGAGTCTCCTTCTCTGGAGATCTTCAAACCCGCTTGGACGCAGCCCTGTGCCACGTGCTCTAGGTGACCCTGCGTGTGCAGGGGTTGGACTAGATGATCTCTAGAGGTCCCTGCCAACCTCAAGGATCCGATGGAAAAGGAATCTATTGGTTTAATAATATCGGAGAACTCTTATGGGCCATGACTTATGGTATCAAGGGAGAATTCAATTAGAAGATGATGATGGGCAGAGTTCTGCAAATATTGTGTAACAGCTGTATGATTATTTTTCATTCTGTCTCTTGATTTATTCATGTTTGCTTGATTTTGCACAATTTTATTAAAAATTCTCGGTAATGAACTTAAAATATTTACATGGTTCTAAACTCAGCACCATTGACTTTGAGAAAGCATGCAACTGAGGACTCTGCTGGCATAGGTTTTGGATGAGGTCTGAACTGAAAAGCTTTTAAATATTGGAAGGGATGTGAGTGTTTTTAAATGCTCAAAATTGACAGACCAAACGAATTCTTGCAAGTGTATTCTAGTTATGTTAAGAGAAATCTAAAGTGAAATGGAAAGGAAGTGCTTCAGCTTTGCTTTAGCTGTTTTAGATTCATCAGGTTTGTTTCCATTATTAGACTGATATTTGCTCTCTTTCGAAGATTTTTTTCCCTGTGACCAATGTTTATTCTAATCATTTACCCTCTAATGCCTGCAGTTCGTACATGATCTGCAAGTATCTAAAAATAAATTGGACTGGAAAGATGGAAAAGGTCACATGCAATATGAGTCTGAGTAGCGTGAGCCAGTTTTACCTGGGGTATAGTTGTGTGGTAAACTCTTTTGATAACAGTTACAACATAAAAAGACTTTGTTTAGTAAAAAGATATTGAGGTGGATCTTTGAAACTGAAAAGTGAAAAAATAATGAATTTGATATGCAGTAGTTCATGCTTACTAGATGATTTTTTGCAAAAGACCTCAAGACGGTCTCAAACACTGAACATAATTTTTAATTCTTTATCGCAAGAACAACTTCATTATGTAACTGGGTCTTGGTTATTTGAAGAGTAGTTTAAAAAAGATTTTGTAAATCTTGTCAAATCTATTTTGTCATAGGCAAACACACAGACATGTAATGTTCTCTCCATTTCAGTCAAATGCATTTCTATGCTCTGAAACGCATGCTTAATGTGTTTGCTAGATATCCAGTGGAGCATATAGCATATGGTTGTGTCAAAATGTGACTTTCACTGTATTAATAATGTAGTATTAAGTTCTTTTTGTAATGCAGAAAACTGGAAGCAGCTCTGCTATTCAGTGTTTTCCCTTTCCTTCTGGAAATGGATTTAAACTACCTGTATTAGAAATAAGTCTTTCTCTTCAGTATACAAAGTGATTTCAGGTTAAATGCCAAGAGTGGATGACACGGCTGTGTTTAGTTAGCAGAAGTTCTGAGGTACAGCAGTGCTAGAGGCTTATTTTGCAATATATTTTAGTGCATAGCTCCTAGTGTTCATATGCAATGCAGATAATTCCCGATCTGCTTTCTGGTGCAGAGTTTTTGAGCACTTATGCAAACCTGTATGCAGTCCATCTGCTGTTGGAGTGCAAGTATGCCAGCATGTTGTTTGACCATTTTTTCTGTAGTCTCCATTACTGAGAAGACAAGACATTTTTGGTTTTGTTTGTGGAATTTCTGTTTTGTTTTATTACTTTTTTTAAAGAACTGTCTATGTACAGAATTGTCACACACATGCTTCCTATCCCTGATGCGGTTACTAGATAGATATGTACAAATGCAGATGTTCTTGAATGAAGAGGACAGCTAAGAACTCTTCATATAGCTGATGGATGAGATAGTCATTGTTTGGTGAGGTCAGTGTCACCGTTCACTCTAATCATCAGTTACTGCTTTTATGTCCTCCCTTGATAAATCTTCTGTGGTAAAGGATGACCTTTTAATTAACAGTGTGAACTGGGCCTGGTGAGCTCTGGGTCAATTGCTTACTGCATTAAGGTGTGGTTTTATGGTGGCCTTCAGTCTTCCCCTCATATTAACTCTGCCAACATGCTCTGCTGTACTGCATCATAGGTAAAGGACTACCTTGCTGCTTCTGCATCACTGGCTAGATCCAGGCTGTTTCCTTTCTTGCTGTGCCCCAGGTGGCTCATGTAATCTTCAACTTTAATTCTTGATGTCTCTGTCCCTGGAAAAAAGTAAAAGACAAGATGATGATGCACAAAATTAAAACAAAAATACACTTATCCAGCAGTGCGTTAAAAATACAGACTTAATAGAGCTCTAATGCTCTGGGGATGTAAACATATAAAGACATCATCTGTAAAACAAACCCAGTTGAGTTCCTTCATTTCTAGGTTGCTGTTGTATATTGGTATCATCATCCCTCTTGCTGCAATCTGCAGTGCTAAAAAGTAACTAGAAAAGTATTAGAAATTTCAGTGCAGTAGTAGTTTGGTTGTTTGAAAATCTCTTTTGTGAATTGTATCACTGTACTGGAAACATGTTTTCAGTTTAGACTGAAAAGATTGTACTAAATAGATATAGACCAAAACCCCTTAAAACGCTCTGGTAAGGAACCTTTGATCTTTGTGTTTTAAAATAGCCGTTCTCTCTGTTCTCTGTCTTTGAGACAAGGAAGAATAAGTTGTTTGCAGTAGAGGTCTTATGATGCAGAGTTAAGAAATTACAGTGTAAGGTTTAGGCACAACAGCCAATTAATTTCAATGGGGTTATGACATCTTTTTCCATGTGGCAAAAAAGTCTTATTTGTAGCACTACCCTTTGCAACTAGTTCAGTTTAAATCTGTAGGGATTGCTTTAGGGTTGCACTAACCACAAAATCCCAGAATGGTTGTGGTTGGCAGGGACCTCTAGAGATCATCTAGTCCAACCCCCTGCTCTATAGCAGGGACATCCAGAGCACAAGACGCAGGGTGGCATCCAGGCAGGTTTGAAGATCTCCAGAGGAGCCTCCACAGCCTCTTGGGGCAGCCTGTGCCAGGGCTCTGGCACCCTCACTGTAAGGAAGTTCTTTCTCACATGGAGATGGAACTTCCTGAGTTTTAGTTTATACCCATTACCCCTTGTCCTGTTGTTGACCACCACTGAGAAGAGTTTGACCCTATGCTCTTTACATTCTCCTATCGAGTATCTGTGCATGTTTATAGGATGCCCTCTCAATCTTCTCTTCTCCAGGCTAATAAAGGAGGTAAGTTAATATCCATTTTGTTCCTGGCTTTACTGCAGGCAGTAGCAACAAGGGACCTAATTAGTGTTTGAATTTGGTTATGGAGATTGCTCCAAGAGAAACTGGACTGATATAATCAAACTCATTAAACTTTAGATCCTTGAACAACATGTTTTTATTTTTATATTAAAGAGGAAAGAAATCTAGCAAGAGTGAAGTCCAGGGAGTGCAAAGTACAATCCTCATTAGAGTAATTAGGGCAAGTCATTATTTTCTAGAAACCTCAGATGGCTACATTATTCTAAAGAGGTGCCAAAGGTAGGGCTGAATGCAGCTATAACATCTGCCTTTGGGAGAGTGATATGGAAGAGCATGGTTTGCTACCCATTTTGCTTATGTTTTCTGGCTTAGGTGATATGTGATCTTGTTAAGCTCTATATAGCTAATCCTCTTTAATGGCGCTAATAATTCCTTGCCATTATCTTTGTCTGCTAATTTCCCCAATGGTATTCTTCTGTCATCCTAATGATAGCGAATAGGTTGAAATATCCCTTGAGTATCGATACTGTAGGAAAAATCCTGTGCCTTGTCCTTGGGAGGAATGGGAATTGTTGGTAGAGCTTTGGAAAAGAATGTCTCCTAATGATGGCTTTTGCTGTTCATGGTGTATCTTGCAATTCATCTTGTGTTCTCATGCTGAAGCTGGGTCCCATTGGCTCAGTGAACATCAATAGTAAAACAAGTTACTTTGTGGCGTAAGTACTTGCATGTAGAATGGCTAAAGCGAAAAGGAGATACTGGACTAGAGAAGTAAGCTAATCTGCTCAAGTTCTGTAGTGCATTCCTGGTTCTTTGACTGCAGTTCGTGACCTGCATGCTGGGGTGCAGCCCCTTCTGCACATCACCTCTTCCCTTTCTAAATGTAAACAGTCCTTCCAGGCTAGTGTATTACCTCTTGCCCTTGTTTAAGCCCAAAGTTACTTGCTTTGTTTTCTTGTTTTCCAAAGCCAAACATTATTATTTTCCCTGTTATATTTGGAGGCCTTATTTAAAAATAATAATAATAATAAAAAAAACACCTTTTTGCCGTAGGATTTTCCACTGATCAAAAACTGGAGGATAAAAATAGGTTAATGACAAGGCCTTATGTTTTCAAATTAGATGGGAAATAGAAATGAGAGGTAAATACAGTTTTGACTTGTATATTGAGAACAAACCTTACCAGTCTCAAACATATAATTGCTGTTCTTCCTATACTATTCAAATGAGTTAACAGCAGACTTCAGATTATACTAACAACTAATCTCTGATCTGCTTTTTTTTAACTGGAATTATTTCTTTTTGCAATGCATTAAAATAAAATATTACCACTGACACCAGCAGAATAAAATTAAGCAATAATTAGTTATCACTTGACCATGCTCTTACCAATACTTCAGATAGTCTTATGGAACCTCTGATTGGGTTTTTAAATGACTGGCTGCAAGCATCATACTATCACATAGCTTTTAAAACTAAGTGGTTTTTTTTTTTTTTTTTTTTCTTGGTTGATGAAATGTGCTTGAGAATGTAATCCTCTAAAATTTAAGTAAGACAAATGAAGATTTCCAGCATTTATTTTATTATGTTTTGCTGTTTAGAGTCATTGTATACTTTTTTCTGTGGATGATGGAGATAGAAAAAATAGATGGTTGAATTTTGCACACTGGGCAATCGCCATACTAAAACAGTTTCCAGCAAGTAACTAGAACACTGACAAATTTACCAAGAGTTCTGCCTAAAGAAAACAGTGCTCTGCTGAAACCTCTTTCATTAGCAATGCTTGCACTAAAATGGTTATGTCTCTTGAAGAAAAGCAGCAAGAAGAAAGGTGAAGTTGTTGATGAATACTTTGTATTTAACAGAATGGGAACGAAGTCCTCTCAACAGGAACCTGTTTTCCCCTCAGTTTTCCCCTAGTTTAAAGAAAAGGCACTTGCACATATTAAGAACAGCACAAAAGAAGCAGCAAGGCTTCATGCATGAGCTGTTCTAGGGAGCTTGGCTTTCGGGATATGGAGATGTGTAAAAGGTGAGGGACTGATGCAGACTGAACAAGCAAAATGCTAGAAGAAAAACAGGTTTGCTGTATATTACGACAGATTCATAGCAGTCTGATGCAATGGATAAAGTAGCACGCTACTGTAAATTCATTAGTCATTAGTCACTAGACAACCTGGACTGTTCTCCCTTACCTTCTCTCCATTTAACTTCTATTTTTGCAAAATGAAGTAATGAACTCTATTTTCATGAGGGAAGTAACATGGACTTGATCTTGAAGATCTTTTCCAACCATAATGATTGTGTGATTCTATGTGTTACCCAAGCCTTCTTAATACCAGGACAGAAAATACTAGGGCGAGAACAGCAGTGATTAAAATGGTGAGCTGCTCAGAAGTAACTTTGCTATTGTTTAACTTGCATGCAAAAGAAGTAGTACTACCAAACATGCTTCCTAGATACTGTTCTGCCTGTTGGTTATAATAAGTTCAGTTCCAGTGCTTTTTCTGTTACGGAACTGTGCCTAACTGTATCCAGATGCTGTAGAGAGTTTATTTTCTGTTGAAGTTGAGCAACTTCAGCTTAATCAGATTTTATTGAGGAAATGATGTATCGAAGCATCTCAATTAAGACAGCTTCCCAAACCTAGGTCATCTATCTCTGAAAATCCCAAGGTGCTCAGATTTCCTTTCATGCTGAGTTTTATTAGTGCCTCTTGAGTAAATTAAAGCTGCTTTTCTTTGATAAAAGAGCAGATAGGGGATAGGGTTATATTACTATAGCCAAACTTGAAAATCGAAGCTTTTCTTCACTGCTGTGAATTGCTTTGGTGAACTCTGTTCAGGTTTACTTTTTTGAACTGTTCTCTGGTTGAAAAATGTTGATGCTGGTACTTACTCATAAAATTTCAGTGATAATAAACCAATTACCTGTAATAGATGTTTCACACCATAGTGCTTGCCAAAATGATTTATAGCAAGTTGGTTGGAATTTTCAAAAACTTCAGTCATCTGAATCCTAGTTACTCTTTCAGGATTAATCTTCAGCCCTTTTAGGGGATAAAATAATGGTTTGCATCATCTGGTACTGCTTTTTAGCAGGGCTTGCTTGTTTGCTTCTTTGCCTCTGTTTCTGATCTGGCATTCCCACTTGCCCTGTCAGTAGATTTGCTCTGGATGCATGTATATTTTTCAGAGTAACCTTGGGTCTTGATTCACTACAGCCACTGCTCCTGAAAATGGAGTTGATCCATTAGTTTCTCCTAACTGCAGAAGGCACCTTTCTTTTTCCTTATGTTTTTTATATTCTTCAATATAACAATGCCAGGGCTGCGCTGCCATCCAGAGGGACCTGGACAGACTGGACAACTGGGCGGTGAAAAACCTCATGCAATTCAACAAGGCCAAGTGCAAGGTCCTGCACCTGGGGAGGAATAACCCCAGACACCAGTACAGGCTGGGGACCGACCTTCTGGAGAGCAGCTCTGCAGAGAAAGACCTGCGTGTCATGGTGGATGATAAGTTGACCATGAGGCAGCAGTGTGCCCTCGTGGCCAAGAAGGCCAATGGAATCCTGGGCTGCATTAAGAAGAGCATCTCCAGCAGGTCGAGGGAGGTGATCCTGCCCCCCTACTCAGCCCTGGTGAGGCCACATCTGGAGTACTGTGTCCAGTTCTGGGCTCCACAGTACAAGAGGGATGTGGAGCTACTGGAGAGAGTCCAGCGCAGGGCTACAAGGATGATCAGGGGCCTGGAACATCTGCCCTATGAGGAGAGGCTGAGGGAGCTGGGCCTGTTCAGCCTGGAGAAGAGAAGGCTGAGAGGGCAGCTAATCAGTGTCTATATGTACCTCAAGGGAGGCAGTGAGGAGGATGGTGCTGGCCCCTTTTCAGTGGTGGCCACCAGCAGAACTACAGGAAATGGTCGGAAACTGAAGGATCAAAATTTCCACCTGAACTTAAGGAAAAATTTCTTAACAGTGAGGGTAACAGAGCACTGGAGGAGTTCCCTGAATTTAGGGAATTTAGTTGAAATTCAGGCATTTGTATTTTGTGTTCACACTGCATTTTGTGTTTGCCACATTTGCAGCCCTCGCCCTCCCTCCCCCCTCAATGAGTAGCAAACTAAATAAAAGAAGCTTGTGTGACATTTGGCTGAGGACCCTGCTCTGTCTCTGTGCCAGACATCCTTAAAGGTGCAGTTGCCCATTGGCAAGCTGCAAGCTGTAACTGTTCTGGCTTCAGCAAGCTCTCAAATTTACCATTTCTTGTTTGTTTGTTTGTTTTGTTTTTCTTCATCTTACTGAGAATTAAGTGAAAAGGCTCTCACTGGGGTCAATCTCTGTATGCTCAGATATGGATTAGACAATATTGTGCTGCTCACATTGAGGTAATAGTATGAATAGGCAGGGTAAGAGCAGGTCAGATTAGCTGCTGTTTATTGGAAGTCAGCTCTAGTTTGAAGATTCTGCTGATTAAACCTCCCTGTCTTGTCACAGCTTGTATGTTCCTAGCAATCTCTGTTCCTGCAGGTCTTTCTAATATACACAGAAATCTTGTAGAAGTTTTGTTGGTTTTACATTGCACAGCATGAGTTCATCAATAGAATAGTAAAAATCAGATACTCAAAAATTGCATGTGGTAGAACATGATGCCCAAATGCAACTTTTAAAAAACAATGCAAGATTGCTGAAATATTCATCAGCCAAACTTGTATGAGAATCTCTGGAGACTCTAGCTTCCAAGTCAGGTTTTTCTGCAGAGTGCACACATTACCCTTCATTCTTTTTCCATTCAGTCCATAGGAAGTATCAGCCAGTACATACAGCACAGGATTAGGTCACATAAACTGTGTCCTCTCTTTTCCCCTCCGTTAATAATGAAATCTGGCTTTGTTAGGAGGGCAGTGATAGAAAAAGGTACAGATTTTATAACCTTGGACAAAGCAATTGGGGCTTAAAAAACAAACAAAACTCCACATTTGCTATGGCTGCATATTGCCCATTTGTCAGGTCTGGATTCTCTTAACTGCTTGATAGAGCAGGCCAGACACAGTTTTTCAAGTTAAAAGTTTGGAAGCCTCCTCACGCAGAAAATTAAGTGGAGCCCTGCCCAGAAGGGAGGGGAAGAAAATTCTGCGCTCGCTCTGTTGGAACATGAACCTCTGATACTGAGAGCAGTTTGCCTTAAGTTTAGTGTAAGTAATGACTATGACGTTATCATCCTGGGTTGGAGATGAAATATTATCATGATGTCTGGATTCTTCTGCGTTCCTGAGAGCATTTCTGTAGTACTGTTTACTGAGCATAATCACTATGCTGTTGATGTTTATCAAAATACGAAGCTCTTCTTTTTCTATTGTCATTAACTCACATTACCATTTTCATCCCCCACTGTGAGTGTGGATAATTGAGTTTAATTAAAAGAATGAAAAGTAGGGAAAATATTTGTCATTTTGCCCAGTGAAGGAAAAGATTCAGAAGAGAGCGGATAGTTGTACTTGAGGGGTTAGGGTTGAGGAGATAAGTAGCAAGGGGAAGAGAAAACCTCATCTTGCATGTGCTTGAATATAATAATATGTTTGGTAATATGCACACTGAAAAAAGTTGTAGACTTTAGCAGGGCTTTAAGAGGAATAATAGGTCAAATTGCTCCTTTTTGTATACTAGCTGCATTAGTATTCTATACCCACATGAAGCTGGTCATCATCAGCATGGCATGCTAATTAGTGCTGTCCTCTCTCTTTTCGTCTGACTTCCCCCCCCGCCCCCGCACCTTTTCCCTTCTGCTTTGATTTCCAAGTTGATCATCCACTTTTATCAGTGATATATGGTTTACATCTTAACCATTATGGCGATGACCCAGGGCAGTGCCTGCCACTTTTGATAAAGTGTCAGATTATTTTTGGAATCTCCACATATGCTTTTCTGGAGGTCCAATTTAGCACTACCATAATCTACTAAATTGCTTTCTGTGCTATGTCAGCTCTCAGTTCTGCTGCTCTTTTAAAGATATTACAGTGCAATATAAAAAGCATTCCCAGCACATTTTATGCCATGCTGTGTGCCACAAGTGAGACCACTGTACTTTCTACTAGACTATTTTTGATATAGAGGGTGAAATAATATTTTACCTTTCCATTTTCCTGTGGTACCCTCACATGCATATACGAAGTGTTTTAGTCTTCCTGTCCCTGTCATTGGAGCGCGACAATGACTTCGCCTACTTTGTCCTGTAGCAGTATTCTGACTCCTGTAAATGTGCTTAGCCCAGAATGCCTGCCAGGATGTAGCTGCATGACCCCACTGTGCTTAAGATAAGTACAGGCATTAATAGGTCTTTCCTGTCACTCTCAGAATAACCATTCTACATAGTATTGTATCTGGAAGAAGTGCAATATGAATTTGTTCTTAATGCTAGTCCTATTACCAGCAAAAGGATTAATTCATAAACAAAAGAGCTGCGGTAGTCTGTTCTACATGTCCTGCTAGGAAAATCTAGCAGGGCTCACATGCAGTGCACTGTTTTTCTACTTTTGCTTACTACTGCATCTGAAGTTCTAAAATTCGTAGCTGTTGACTCACCATCCTGAAATGTATATTTGAATGACTTCTGAAAAAAGTGATTTAAAATTTAGAAATCATTGTATTGTTTTAGATTTGATGGTTATGCTTTGTTAGATGCCAGAATGTATTTTAAAAGGCAGGTGTTAGTTTGTTACTAATTGACTTACATGCCTAAAATGAGGCCATGCTAGATTAATTGGAAATTATCCTCTCATGTAATCTGTGAATTTTTTTTAAGGTATTACTTTCATCTGTGCAGACAACAGTCTCCTACAGTCAACTTTACTGAAACACATTGTAGCTGGCATATTCAAACAAAAAATGCAGAAACCAAACACTTCCTCAAGGGTTTGCTGTTATGACAAGTAGTGGAACAAGGACCATGTCCGTAGGTGCTTGGTAGCACTCTGCTCTCACTGTCCTGGTAAGATGTTGCAGCATTCCTACATCACCAGGGGCGTAGTTTGGAGAAGTACTAGAAAGTAAAATCTTAGCTTATGATCTGAACTAAGGAACTTTTATAAATCAAAACTTGATGTTCCAGCTTGCTCACTGCTTCAGAAACATTTCACAATGGTGTTCCTCTCTTCCAGTCCATCTTGAATTTGTTTAAGTAGAAGTGAGGGGTGTGAAGAAGGGGTATTAAGTTCCAGAAGTTAACAACTGCATTACCTACCATTCTGCTGCTAGAATGCTGCTCTTGTGTACACACAGCTGTGTTGGACAGGTACCTAGTTTGGTTGTGCAAGGTACTTATCCAAAGGCCAAATTATTCCTGGGGTTTTAGGAGATTAATGCTACATGATGCCTGGGCATTGCTGCTAAATCTAATTTTGTACTTTCAAAAATAAGGAGCAAGTAATGAGATTCAAAACAAACAAAAACTTCCTTTAAACTTATTTTAATTTGTCATAGTTCCCTTTTGTTGTTTCTGGTTTCAGTTTGTAGGTAATAGAGAAGGGAGTAGTGATGATGATGAGAGCTAGTAGATTCAGGAGCTGAAGAAAAGCAAAGGCACATCTATATAATTACCTCTGCATAACCCTGTTGGCAGGTTTTCCCTGTAGAGCTGCAGCATATGCCAACAAAACTTTTCCTGTTGGCGCTGCTACACCAGTTCCTTAGATGATGTGAGCTAAGTTGACATAAGCAGTATTTTGTCAGTGGTGCTGCATCTCTCAGCACCGGTACATCAGGCTCAGACAAGCATATATTTTTCTCACTCATGTCTTTCCTGGCTATTCTTTCTCTTCTCACTTGATGTCTTTCCCCATCATTTTTTTCCCCCTCAAGATAAAAAGCAACAGACAATTCCTACCCCATCAAGTAGCACTAGCAGGCTAGTCCAGCTTATTACAAATAACTGCTGCTCTGTGTGATGTAGAGTTTTAAGAATGATATTTGCTTTCCAAATGGAAAAAATACTAAAAGAAAGCAAATACAAAGTCACTTGACTTTCTTTTTCAGACTTTGAGTGGTCAGTGGGTCTGACTTGGCCAGGCAGGGCTGGGAAAGAAAGGAAAAAAAAAAATTGTAGCAGATGTAACTACAAAAAGAGTTGCTGTGACAGATAGTGACTATGGGCACTTGGTGACAGGTCCTCGGTTTTAGGGGACTTGTTTTTTTCTGCGTTTAATGGCATTGATCGTACATGAATATTTGTGTATGTGTATGTATAAAGTTATGGTGGGAGGTAGGGATGACATTGTCAACAGAAGAAGAATCTTGAAGAATTTTAAGGGTTATTTTGAGAGTTTCAGAGCTCATCTTTGCTTGTAGCTTAAACCAGTGGCAAAGAGCATTGTTTGGATTTTTTTCATTGTCCTCGGTAACATTTGATCAAATTCATAAATTCTTGCATTGTTTTTTTTTCCAAAATTAGTTTATCTTCAATCTGCAGGATTTATTTCTTTCAGTAGCTATTGTCATTCTTGCATTCAATAAGTTCAGAGTCTCATGGCTGTATCTGTATAGATGGAAAATACTTTGTGATTTTGACTGGTTGAGAGTTAAGGGAGCAAATTTTTTGATGCTTAGGATTCTTAGGCTTAGCAAAAAAACAAGAGATTCTTCATGTTAAGCGTATGAGCTGACTCAGAGCAGTTAGCTTGCTTGCAGCTAAGTGGCAATAGTTAGTGGTAAGCAGATCTAACAAAGCACCAACAAATTCAGCATGCAGGCATAGCATTTGCTGTGAGGAGCTTGTATGTCTTGAAATGCTTTGGAAGTCACATACTGGTTCACCAAATGCCATCCTACATTTGTTTTGAATTTACTTAGCATTTTGTTCCCTAGCTTGTGCTTTCAATCTGTGACTTTTTCCAATATGCATGATTTCATATCAGTTCACAGAGAAATAGTACTCCACAGAGTCCAGGTGTTCAGTTTGCTTCCCTGAGTTAGGCTTCTGTCTCCTCTCTATGGGTTAGGCACAAGCGAATACTTGTGTGCGTCCTTGCTAGAGGCCTTTGAGAAAAAGTTCACAAAAGAGGTGATGACAGTGTTGGGAGAGATTTTTTTTGTCACATTTATCACCTGCATGTTGGCAGGGTTTCCTCTACGGGTGTAACTTAAGCTGCCCTTACTTCAACTGCAAGCTGAAAAAATTTGGAGGGAAGATAATGTGCTGCTATCTGAAATATTTTATGTAGGGCGGAGTGATTTATACCTCCCTGACTCAGAGTGAATCATGCTCGGTCCTAGGCTAAATTCTGATTGTGCCTAATCATTTCTGTGTTGCTTTCAGTCTCTCTCCATCTTGTGAAACTTTCCTCAGCTCCAGAGAACAGTCTGATGGAGTCAAATGAGAAAGATAAATTAAAAATGAAATGGGAGAAACCATCCTGGATCTAGGAACCTCTCCATCCTAGTGTTACACAGAGGTGATACTGTCTCTGTCTTCATGAAATGTTTGAGGTAAAATCTTGCCCTAACTGAAGCTTAGAGCAAATAAGGGCAGCCTTTTCTTCAGGGTAGAATTTTTGCCCCAGACTACACAGCAGGTGTGTGTATGCTGCCTGCTTATGTTCTCTGCTGCCTTTCAGACAATTGAGATCTCCCCTCTCCTTTGGGAGTTTACTACTGCCATTGTTCAGAGTAAAGTGTTGTGACAGTAGTTTTTTTAATGTCCAAACTGCTAAACTGCTGGTTCTATATTAAAATTGTCTTTTCCCCTCCCCTCAAGATAATGATTTTTTTCTATGTATTTGTGAGAGAAAAGTTTGAAAAAGCTGACTCTAGGATTCAGTTCAGACTCATTAAGCAGTGGCAACCAGTAAGTCCTTTTCTAAGTAGTATCTTGAATTCTTAAGTCTTGCAATTTGTAATGACCATGCTGCATATGTAGGTATGGAAATGGATGTTTCGATGCTGGGCACTATTTTATCCAAATCCACTACTCTTAAAGGGGGATTTGGATAAATGATTTCACTTCTGTTCCATATTTTAATTAAAACTGCTGTGACATGGGCTGGATATTTTAACATATCTCTTCTAATAAATTGCATTAGGTGCTATTAATATCAAGGTATTACTCCAGAGTAACTCTCTCTTTTCTAGGGTTTCAACACTTTTTTATTTCTTGCAGACTCATTCATTATGAAAATAGCCCTCTCTTCTTTCTTTTTCTCTGTACTGCTTCGGTATGCTTTGCAAAGACAGTGGCTGGTATGTCATGTTGAAGATGAGAACTTGAAGGTATACATTGCCATCAACAGTTCACAGGACACTAGAGCCTCAAGGTCAGAAGTTGCACGTGTGCACAGGATGACAATATATTAATGAAGTTGCTCCAGCCATTACACTCCAATTGCTAATTTATTCATAGCTTACTAGTAGTGTGTACATAGGGAAAAAAGGAAAACCCAAGGTCTGAGTTCAGTGGCCCTTGAAATGAAGATGTCTACCAGCTTTATTTGCAGCATTTGATTTCTAAATCAAGTATATATTTCAGCATTGGTGAATGAAATCAGATTAAAGAGACTAGTGAATATAGCCCAGATAAATTGTCTTGAAGTAAGTCTTATTATCAAACCATTGCACTGGAGCAGGATCTTGACAAAAGTCAGTCAGTTGTGTTTAAGATGATACAATTAAAGATGATCTCATTTTCCTAAAACCTTACCCTAAGTTCCTAGTGTTTAATCCTGGGACTGGAATTGTTACTGTTGGTTGGTTCATGCTTCTGTGTACTGAAGACAGTTATCCCTACAGAAGTGCCTACCGTGAGCTAAAATCCAGTAAGGAGGTTAGCATATGCCAAAAGTTAAGATAGTTGCTTTACAAATAGAGTAGAAAGGCCAACTGTTTTCTTTTGTGCCTTTATTACCTGCTGTATTCTATAGAATATTTCTAGCTACAGAATATGGTTGAAGGATGTGACTTTTCATCACATTAGCGATGCTAATATACCTCTTAAGGAGGATGCTTCCAAAATTACATAATACAAACAATTGTCATAAATTATGCTGCTGTTAATATTTTAATTTCAGTATCTTAGAAGACTGTCAGAAATAAAACTTAAGCTTCCTGATGACACAAATCCCCAGTGGGACTCAAATGCTCTGTGTTGCTTCTTAGCAAATGAACTCGATTTACTTTGTGCTTCAGTCAAAAACAAACAAACTTTAATATGTATGTGACTTTCTTCATTAGTGTTATGGTGATTTGGATAACTGAAGATAAAGAACTTGCTCTCTTGTCCTTTAAGAGTTTTCCCTTCCCCCCCCATATTCTTCTGCATTTAAAAAAAATGAGGATGCCGTAAATAAGCTTGATTCTGGGGATTGGGATCAATTGTTTCCATATAGGCAAATCTTTTTCATTTTACAAGCAAAAGTTTGTTTAATAAATAAATTACTCCAGCCACTTCAAGTAGGACCTCAGTTCAGCAGCACATTTGTGTAATTCTAACTCCACGAAAACATTTTAAAGCATGCTTTAATCTGTGCTGGTTGTTGAACTGGAAAGCCATATTGCTTTTAAGGAGTCTTTAAAAGCATGACAGCCAAAAAACAATAAAAGCAAACTTATTTTTTCTTTATAATCACAAAACATAAGATAAAATGTAAGAAATATTTTCACCTTCGTGCAATTCTTCACCATGGCCTCCATCTTTACCACAATACTCTGCTGCTTCAGAAGGTTTTCCCCTCTGTGTCAGTCAGTGGGGATAATGCTCAATTTCTGTTTCTTGGTTCAACCTGTGTCTGGAAACTGTAGTTCTGGAAATGCTCAGGTCAATCTTCAGAGGAACACTCAAGAGGTAACTCAGATGAGTGTTACTGCCTTGATACCTGAAGGAACGAACTGTGTGAACTATTTCCAGTAGAGTACAGGGAAGTTTGCAAAGCAACAGCTGTAGGTGGGCAGTCAAGGCACAAGAGCACTATTAATCAAGAGCTTTGATATCTACAAAGTGAGCATAAAATGCAGACTGCTACTGGTCAGAGTTCTGCACAACTGCTTGTAGTAATTACCTGCTGTCCAGCTGCTTTGGACTGGATGCTTCTGGATTTGGGGGAATCCTTGGACAACTAGGTTCCATATCATGCAGCATCAGATTTTCTGTACCTGTTTGCTAGCCCTGATGGATGGTAGGAATGGCATTCTACTTCGTCATTATTAGCAGGAACCACTGTGTTGGTTTGTGCATTTGGACTACCTAGTTTAAATACCTGTGGCACGTGCTGAGTAGTGCGGTGAATGAGAATAAAAACAGTGAAATGAGAAGCCACGATATGGTCTGACATCTTAGGAATGCAGCCTTTGACGCCGGGTCAAACTATGCTTACGGGTAAGTCAACTTTTTAGGAGTTTATTGGTATTTTAAGAACACGCATTTTTAGAGGAGATAGAAGATTAAATACCTTCTAACTGGCCATTGGTCTCTTTCTATTACGGCCTCTTCTCTACAGATATGCAGCAGTGTTTTGGGAATGTGCATTCGAGATTGGCAGGTACTGAATGATGATGGTGGTGGTGGAGACTGGTAAGGAAAAATAAATGCTAATATTACCCATCTGATAGTTAAAGCCTCAGGATTTGGTTAAATAGAAGTTTACTTTAGTGCATAACAGATATCAGGTGTCCTTTGGGATGAATTAATTAATTCCTATCTGTTTTAATGAAGCACTTTTTAAAAGCTGGAGTGAAGCCTGTCTTAAATATCCACTCAAATGGCTACCAAAACCCAACTACTTAACAAGGGTGGTGTAAACAATGGTGCTTCAAAGTATTGCCCAGTAGTTGGTCAGTGCTTTGGCAGGGTCTTACAGGAAGAGAGCTTAGCAAACACAGGATCCCTGTGGTGCCAGCGGTTCTCTGTTTTCCCTAACCGCTGGATATTTTAAGAGGCTAATCTTAAAAACAGTTCAATTTCAGTTGGCTGCAGTTATGAGAAAAAACAAAAAACCTTATGAATGCTTATTAACATCCTGTAATGCATTAAGAAGAAATAAAGATGGTTGATTTTTCACAAGCAAGATAATCTCTGGCTTCTAAACACAAATGTAAAGGTGATAACAGCAACAGGAATATTGGTACATTTACTCTCAGTGTCTTTTTAAGTTAAAATGACAATTGCTTTCTATTGATTTCTATCGGGGAAAAAAATGTTATTGATCGAAAATCAAAGCCTGGCTACCTTAAAAACATAATGACCTTTCAGCAAAGAAGTGCCAAATTGAAAGAAAATGTCTTAGCACGTGAAAAATTGTAGCTTGTAGCTTTTTTTTTTTTTTTTTTTTTTAAAACAGCATTGGAATTATTTTGTCAAACCAGAATTTTTATTGGTGACTTTTTTTGTTTTTCCTTTGGAAATGCTTTAACTATCTTTCCTAGTTGAAGAATGGGAGCCAGCAGTAACTCTAATAGATTTCTTGCAATTTTCTTTTCACCTGAATGTACTTTTGCTGCTGTACTGAAATAGGAGAGGAGGGGAAGACCAACTCTCCAGTGCAACCAGCTTAAGACCCTGTGTGTGACCTTGCTTTGTATACTTGTCACAAGGTGTGACTCAAGGAGTGCTTGTGTGCAAATAGAAAGTGTGAAGATTTCACCTATGACTGAAGATTGAAAATCGGTGCTCCCTGTTAGGGAGACAAGTAATGAAAAATCAGACATCAGCACCTGATTAAGAAAGATGTTGAAACAAAGGCTTTTATGTACATGTGATCTTCTGTGCTCTCAAATCACCGTCATCGTTCCTATTGTTGAAAATGATGCATGATGAAATTGGAAGGCCATACTTGAGTGTATGCCTTCTTAGTCCAACACTAGAGAAAGATTTAGAAGACACTGATTCTGAGGTCATCATCACAGTCAATACATGTTTTTCCAAAGAGCTCCAATTCTCAATTTTTTCAGAAGCAAGTGTTATACACGGTGACAATTTTCACTGTAATGCAGTAGTTCTTTCATCCTTGGTGGATATCAAGTGAAGGCCACTCATCTTCTCGAAATGCTTGTCATCACGGAAATTGTAGGTCTGTTGTGGAAATATTTTGTTTAGAATTCCTGACCATATTGGATGGCTGTACTTGTTCTTGTTACCTGAAATCTCCAAATTTATCCAACAAGTTTAAATACTTTGACAAAGCTTTGAAAATGCAATTCAGATAAAACTAATGGCTCAGCAGATAGAGAGGGATATAAAATACTATTTTTTTTCTCCTTGACTCCTGAAGTTCGAGAACTTGCATTTGGCAGTACTATGGGCAGGCCCAGACGCTACTTAGGTTTAATTGTTTTTCTTAGGTCTCCGGCGCTAATGAGTGTTTTAAATAAACTGTGTAGGAGCAGTGCAAGTCTTAGAGATCTCTGAGCTGAAAATGAGAAGAAAATGGTCAAAGAACTCATCTCCTTCCAGAGGTAGTTCTGCAAATGATGCCCTGTAAGAGTTAGTCAGGGCAGTAAATTTCCAGTTATATAGCTACTGCTGCAGGTGCTTATAAATGAGCACTGCTCTTCCTTGCCAGCATGTTGGGAGGGCAACTGCTGGAACATTTTGTAAAGTTAAGGCACCATTTTAGTATTATTTGTTACTGTTATTAATAGTTTCCATGCAGAAGTACTTTAACTGATGAGTAGAGAAGATCAAAGGAAACCCTCCAAGTGTGCTTGGCAGAGTATGGTTAAAAACAAACAGAAAAAAACCCCACACATCTGAAAAAAAAAAAAAAAAAAAAAAAAAAAAACTAGTGTTGTGAAATCCTGACTATTGGTTATGTTGATCAAAAGTGTAGCAAGTGTAGATTCATTATTCTGGAAGAGAAACTGTAGTTCCCAGTGCATGCAAACTTACTAGAATAGATAATTTGGTAATTTTGGTTATGATATCACAAGACTTTTATAAAAACAAAATTATTTAAATCTTCCTGTAGAAATGCATTATTTTTGAATTTCAGTAAAACTACAGCAATAGGATAGTTAATGGCCATGATGCTTTGTTTCTCATATGATTGAAGGATATAGGAATGCAGGAAAAGAAAGTCCATGGAAATTGATATAATTTATAGACATCCACTTGGCTTCTGAGATGTGGAAGAATTTCAAATGGACTCTTCTGGAGATTTGTCAGTGCAAGGTATTATGAGTGCACAATTTAGCTTTTACCTTTATTGGGAAATTGTACCGTGAATCGTACAATGGAATGTTAGCTAAAATGATACTGACTGTAATGCAGATGTAGTTAACATAGATAGGGAAAACGGTATTTTCAGCATTTATGGTAATTAAGTTCTGAATCTTGTCTGGGGAAAGGGTGTATTTCTAGAAAATTGGGATTAAAAATAATGTTTAATTATGATTTTTTTTATGCTAATCAATCTATGGATAGCACCAATGGGACAAATAAAAATCAGTGGTTTTTCAGAAACTTTGAGATGTGGTAGGCTCGATGCAGATAGAGTGAAAGAAAGTAGTTGGCTTGTATGCACTGTTTCGGGGTGGGTGGTTGTATTTTCAAAGAAGTTGAGCCATTTTGCGTGTTCCATTTTGGATGGAAATCTGTGGAGTAGGTGATGGAACTATGGCAGGAGTGTCATTGCCTGGGAAACATTGTGGGGCAAACAAATTATCTTTCTGTCTGAGCAAGGAGTAAGAATATTAAGCTCTGCATCTGACCATGAAATTTTATGCAATTTTCACTTCTGTTATAACAGTAGAAGCACTAATAGTGGTCCACAGAGACTGCAAGTGTTTTTAAGGCAGAATATAATGGTTAATTGATAATAGACCTTATAAAAAGCATTTCCCTCGCTTCAGAACTTCATATTTGGGTGAGGGATTGTTTTTAAAATACCTGATGTCAGTGTAGGACTGTGAGAGGAGAGAGCAGTTGGACAAAACGGCACAAATAAACAGGCTTTTGTAAAGTGGGTTAAAAATGCTGTGGTAGAGCCTGGTGCTGGCCAGTGAGGTGCCTCGGTTTGCTACCTAACCAGTGTTTGCGGTGTCTCTGCTGCTTCTGGCTGACCACAACCAAGTCCAAGGAACTCTGTGTGGTCCTGCACTTGCTTCATATCCCACTGGCACCTTTCCGTTGAACTGAGAGCGCGCTAATTTCAGCCCTAGTAAGCTGGCTGGACGAGTAGCAGGAGGTGGCAGTTGTGCAAGGGTAATAGCCTAGATGGCATTGCAAAGTGTGTGGCTGAAGACTGCTGAAATTCAAAACAGCCCCTGTGTCTGCTAGGAAGTTTCAGTTTGTGTTCTGGGGAGGGCTGGGGGAGTGAATTAGAAGAAAAAAAAAAAAGTCAGTAATTATGCCTTACCAGCTCTACATTATATACTGAACTTAATATGTTTCTGACAGAAACCATTTAACCAAATTACCAAAAACAAAACAAACAAACTCCGAATCATCGTTTTCAGCATTTATCTTTTGATTTGGTTTATTTGATTGAATTTCTTCTTATGGGGATGATACACACTTATATATTTCATTCCCCCCAACTCTTTAACGTGGCTCATTTTTAATATGTTAGTATTTTTCCTGTTCTTACCCAGTGAAGAAGGGAAAATAAAACCAGTTTGTAATGTGCATAAGAAAAATATTCAGGTCAGATCGATTAGAAAAAGATCGAGTTGCTAAATACTGTGGGAAGCGGTGTTTTATTCCATGTTTTAGGGTTCACCAGGGAAGGCAAAGGGGTCTGGGCAGGGATGCTGCTGGGCAAAGCAATACTGTGTCTTTAATTTTCTTGTTCTCAGAGGAAAGTCTGCATAGCAATGACAGGATCACTTGTTCGTGCCTTTAATGTGCAATCTGTTTCCTCCAGTGGAGGGCACTCGGTGCATCACAAACTAGAACATCAGCAGCAACAAGCTCCAGAGCATCATCGCTCTCTGGCAAGCCTCCGGAATTAGACAGGAGCTGCCTCTCAGCACAGCTACAAAACCCTTTAAACCTGCCCAGCTAGATGGATCGACCTGTCTGGCAGAGCTTTTAAACTGGGGTCTTGCACAGCATAGAAGGCCTGCTTACTTCAAGAACTGAAAATCTGGAGGATGGATTGCTGCGTCTGGGAGTGGAATAATGCAGAAGAATAAGAAATGCTAGGTAGCAGGAAAGATTTTTGTATTTTTCCTGCGGAAGTTGGATTACCTTCCCGGTGTGCTGTAAGCTTTTGCTTGCAGATTGCCAGTTAAGGCTGATGGCTCTCTGATGACTTACACAATGGCTCCCAGAGCACAGAGTCCCTCCCTTCCCTCCCCCTTCCATCCTTAGTCCTGTCTTCCCCAACCACTTTCCTGTCCCTTCCCTTCCTCATCTCCCAAATTCTTGCTTGTCCTCTCTAGGGAACTTTGTGGGGGTTACTGGCATGCACGTTGGATGGCACTGATGCAAGCGAAGCTGTGCTGTGACACGAAGGTTCTGATGGTTTAAAGAAGAGAGGCCAGCTTTAAAAAGCAGGAGAGACTAAGAGCCAAGAGGAAAGAGCGACAAAAACAGCTGGAAAGATAGAAAAAGGAGGATGTTTTTTGATGACAAAAGGATGGGTAAGTAAACTTTTCTTGCTTGTTTGTTAGCACAGCTGCAGCTGTATGTTGTTGGATTATTAGCTGTTCAAGAGGGGGAGATGGTCTAAGCAGCAGCATGCATTCCTTTGCCAGGTTGCTCACTGTATTAGCTATTGTATTTTTAGACTATATATCCCCCATCCCCCTACACACACACACACACACACACACACACCCCTTTCCTCCTGCAGTGGTTTTATATGCAATTAATTTGTAAATGCATGCACCAAGTTAAAGAATGTAAGGAGTACATTCAACTGTCTGTGCAACCCACCCACATACCTGCACATGTATAGTTAGGTACATACATGCATGAGACATGCTCACACAACATCTCTTCTGAATTTATATTCATATTAGATCAGCCTGCGGAGCTATTATTCAGGCTGTCAGAAAGGATTGCTAACACTTTGCAGCAAGTAGGAAGCAGAGGAGGAAGGGGATGTTTTTGTTGTGTAGTTTTGAAAAGATTCACTTGGTCTTTGAAAAGATACCCCTAATATAGCTGCTAGATTTCCAGCAGTCATTTTGCCCATCTTTTATTCTCAAGTGTGACAGATTTATTTCCCTCCCTTTTTTCCCCCACCCCCAAAGTCTGTAATAGCCAGAACATATTTCTAGCTGGCTGCTGCTGGCACATAGGCTGTAGCAAAAGATGAAGATTTAAATTTAAAACCTAACCATTAACGTGAAAGGCAGAGACATACAGTTAGGGACATTTTAGATAAGAAATGATTTTACTGATTGCCTCTTAGTTTAAAAATGAAAGCAATAACTGCAGCACAACATTGGTTTTGAGTGAGAGTGCATGTATATAACAAAATAATTATTTGTGGTGGTGATACTGGCCCTTAAAATATCTTTTCTTGGGAGAATGCACCTTAATGATTAACAAGATTACAATTCTGGACAGAGGCATCAGTGCTAAAATTGCATGTGTTGGATTCCTCCCCCCCCCGTCTGCCCCAGCTCTTTCATAATTACTCAAAGAATGTGGAAAATGTGACTAAACTCACATAACAGCATTATGTGAGCACTGTTATAAATTTGACATCTGATATGCAAAAGCTCAAAATTAGTAGAGCTGTAGAAGAGAGGGGAATTGAAATACAAATATATCTCCCTTAACCTTCTACATTTTGCTGTTCTTCAGGCAGTGTTAATATGTGCTTTTGCATACAGTATATGAAATTACTGTATATACAAAGTAATAAATGCTTAGAATTTGACAGCTGCATCTATATGCTAAGACTATGACCCCTTTTAAAGTAATACATCTATTACCAAAATCTAGCCGTTGAGATCCCATGCTAGTATTGTGGTATGCTTCCCTAGTGTTTTAATGTGCTTTCTGTACATCTCTTCATCTATTTTACATACATGAAAATAGTAAGTAATTTGCACCTAATCTGAAAAAAGAATCACCCAATGCAAAAAGTAAAGCCTTTGCTTATTGCTTCATTTTTACAGTAAGAACACATAT
The DNA here is from genome assembly GCF_000705375.1 of Tinamus guttatus. Next base: position 76,779 of record NW_010583110.1, read on the forward strand.
TAAAGGTGGGTACTTTTTTGCACTGTACTCCTTGTAGTAATTTTGAACGAAATTGAACTTGTAGTTGCTTTTATTAAGGAAATGTTTAACAATGCATAAAGGCTTTGCCTCGTTTCCTTTCTGGTACTGTGGAGCCTTCAACACAGTGACTTGTAAGATGTGTTTATTGTTTAAAATCTCAGCATCTAGCACTAAGAATATAGCACCTTCGTTGAGGTGATGTACAGGAGAACAAGCGAATAGAGAACAGGCTTCTGATCCTTCTAAGAGATCATAAATCCCAACAAGAGTAATTGAGCAACAGAAGCGGTACTGCTGATGGTGTGGTCTCGGAGATGTCAAGCTGGAAACTTCAAATACAGGCTTTTAGACAGCAAAGAGGGCAAGAAAGACTGAAACACAGGTTGTCTTTTAAAATTCAGTTTCACTAATATTATATTTGAAAGCCTGTTACAGTAGTAGTCTGTTGGTGACTTATTTTAATAGCTGTACAATGTGCATTTGTCTTTTTAATATTGTAGGTTTCCCTTTAATTAAACAGCTGCGAGACATGAGTGCGGTGTTAGTGCTACTTCCTATGGTGCTGTTTGTTATGCACACAGGGGCTCAGCGTGCTTGCCCCAAGAACTGCAGATGTGATGGCAAGATTGTGTACTGTGAATCTCATGCATTCAGAGACATCCCTCAGAATATTTCTGGAGGGTCCCAAGGCTTATCGTTACGGTACAACAGCATTCAGAAGCTTAAATCAAATCAGTTTGCAGGCCTCAATCAGCTCATATGGCTTTATCTTGACCATAATTACATCAGCTCCGTGGATGAGGATGCATTTCAGGGGATCCGCAGGCTGAAGGAATTAATTCTAAGCTCCAACAAAATTACCCATCTGCACAACAAAACATTTCACCCTGTCCCTAACCTCCGTAATTTGGACCTCTCTTACAACAAGCTGCAGGTGTTGCAGTCTGAGCAGTTCAAGGGCCTTCGTAAACTCTTGATCTTGCATTTGCGATCCAACTCACTGAAAACGGTGCCAATTCGAGTTTTCCAAGATTGCCGAAACCTTGATTTTCTGGATTTGGGCTACAACCGCCTGCGGAGCTTATCTCGTAATGCTTTTGCTGGCCTTTTGAAGTTGACAGAGCTCCATTTGGAGCACAATCAGTTTTCTAAGATCAATTTTGCCCATTTTCCACGCCTCTTCAACCTTCGCTCCATTTATTTGCAGTGGAATAGGATCCGGTCTATTAGTCAAGGATTAACATGGACTTGGAGTTCCTTGCACAACTTGGATTTATCAGGAAATGACATAACAGGGATAGAGCCTGGGACGTTCCAGTGCCTGCCCAACCTGCAAAAGCTGAACCTGGATTCCAACAAACTTACCAACATCTCTCAGGATACCATCAACACGTGGATCTCACTCATCTCCATCACTCTGTCTGGAAATATGTGGGAATGTTCTCGGAGCATTTGCCCACTGTTTACTTGGCTTAAGAATTTCAAGGGAAATAAAGAAAGCACTATGATATGTGCAGGCCCTAAAAATATCCAGGGCGAAAAGGTGAGTGATGCTGTGGAAACATATAATATCTGTGCAGAAATCCAGGTGGTTGTTACTGAGAGATCGTATCAGGCACCTAAAACCGCCCAAAGACCTATCTTTATTCCTAAACCAACCATTTCCAAACTGGAGAGCAATCACCCGACATCTGTTATACTAACCACTCTTGCAGACCTCCCAACGCCCGGAATGGAACCAGAGTATGAGCATGTTTCCTTTCACAAAATAATTGCTGGCAGTGTGGCCCTTTTTCTTTCCGTGGCTATGATTCTTTTGGTTATTTATGTGTCATGGAAGCGTTATCCAGCCAGCATGAAACAGCTCCAGCAGCACACTCTTATGAAGAGGCGAAGGAAAAAGGCCAGGGAGTGTGAAAGGCAAATGAACTCCCCTTTACAGGAATATTACGTGGACTACAAGCCAACAAATTCCGAGACCATGGATGTATCAGTTAATGGATCCGGGCCCTGCACATATACCATCTCCGGCTCCAGGGAATGTGAGGTATGAACCATGATCCTCCTAAAACCATTTCAGCTGCTGGGAAGGAGAGGTAAATGTTCGAAGATACTGAGGTGTCTCTAATCTCTAGAAAGCTTAATAAGCTTTTTTGATTTGGGGTTTGCTCAGTGTGAAAGATGATCTCGTAAAATTATGGTCAGGGAAGCGGCAGTGATTATCTCAAACAGTTCAAATCTATCCAAGATTAAGATTTAGTTGAAGTAAACAACTGTGATAGCCGGAGCGTTATTCTTCTGTCACTTATATCCATTGGATTGTCAGTGGCTTCAGAAGAGTTCATTCTTTAAGTATTGGTAGAAAGGGAGGAGTTTAAGAATTTTTCTGTTTTAAAAATAAATAATGGAAACCTCTTTACATGTCAAATCTTGGGACTTTTCTGATCTATTTAATGATAATGCACAAGATGATTTACTGCATTTTCTGTTTGTTTCAGAAGCAAATCTAGGGATCACAGAACTTAATTACAACTTTAATGTTGCACACTTGTGTCCCTGGGTAAGGTGGAGCACACATGCTTCTGTATTAGGCTTGCTGAGTTTGAGCCTTATAAAGGCCTTGAACAGTACACTTGCAGTTATCTGGGTTGGGATGGGAAGGATTGTGTTTTGTTTGTTTTTGTTTTGTGTATACTTTTAGATGCTAACGAAGACTTAGCTTGTGAGACAACTCAATTAGCTCTCTATTAACTTTATTAACTAAGTTTCACACTTGTAGACCATGTTTTCACTCAGTAAAGTACTTGAAATACAACTAGGAAAGCCTTTAATTCTTTTGTCTATTGTTCAACTTCACCAAGAAAACACCATATTTTTTCACTGCTGCGTGGAAGTGTTGAGTTGATTTTCTATTAATGTGTGTGTAAGAAATGTTTTCCCTGTTGAGTATCATTGTTTTCTTTTAATGTATTTTAAGAAGCATTTACATAATTATGTTCCAGTACTTTTTACTTCGGCCTGCATACTGCCTATTTATAGGTCTGTTGAAATGTATTCATATCTGTTTCCTCAGGTTGGATTTGATTAGAATAGATATGACAGGCACTATAAAAGATGTGCTGAAATCAAGTAGTGGTCAGTGGGTCTCATTTCTATGAGCATGAGGTCTGAGAGGTGGATACTTGGAAAATAGGGTGTCTTTGAGATGTCTTAAACTTGGCACCTAAAACTTTTGATCACCAAAGAGCTGGGGGAAAAACAAAAGTGAAAGGGGTATTTTCTCTGGAGCAGTGTCTTCAAAAACAACGACCCTTGTCATTTTTATGAATATCATGTTTGTGAAGTTTTTGTTTTGTCTTTTTTAATAGCAGCATGAGTGGACCATGTCTGACGTTAACAAAGTTATTCAGCTTTTCACTGGATGTCACAGGGAGCAGGAACTAGACCTCAATGGCTTCCTTGTATTGTTGGTCAGATTTAACACCACTAAAATTTCATTAAATTCAATAAAATGATGTTTAATTTTCAGTGCTGTGATTTGGAGGACTGCTGAATCCCTCTGCTCGGATTGAAAGTCCCTCAAATGTAACTATAATCTGCACTGGAATTTGGTTACGATCCTAGTGCATACATGATACAGTATGTCTGCAGTCTAGAAGGCTACAATACAGATAATTTGGATTATGGCAGATAAATAAGAAGCTGAAGAGTCCTTTTAGGTCTGGTAACAGATGGGTAACATGGCATAATTACTTCATGGTAATGTCGGTTGTTACACACATCATTAAACACAAGGGAACCCCAGTTCACCTGAGGCTTTCAGGTATTATTACAGTACAACATGGATTTTACTCACTTACTCTGTTCAGGGATGTAAAATTAAGATAATGCTTGAGTTTGTTGAACTCATGCTGTGGGATTGTTGGATGTGGTGTAAATTGCAATAAATTGCTTTAAATGTAATGGTGCTGTCCAGACTCTTGACTGCCAGGAAGTATGCTCTGTATTTGCAAGGTGATTTATTATCCATTGCCTATTAGCGCAGAGGACATCAGGAGACATGAAACAGCTGATACTTGAGGACGCTTGTAGCAGCCATAAGCTCTCACTGAAATATCATTGTCTGCTTGGATTTAACATTCTTTGTCTCCATAGTTACCAGGTTCCACTTGTAAAAGGAAAGATATGCACTGTACAGTACTAACAAATTCTATGAAAAAATCTTGATAGCATCTTCAGCAGTGAAAAGGTTTAATGACTGGGGGGAAAAAGTAAAATGAAACACCTCATTATTAATAAGGAATTTATCCGGACAGATCTCTCGAAAAATTATTATTTTGCATGATTGAGGAATAGCTCTGGGATGTCCTCTCATAGGTCTGGCTGGCTCATTCATTGTGCTCAGATGGAGTTTTTTTTGTTTTTTAAAGACTATTTAGAGGGATGAATGTTTGTTTATCAATATGATGGCAGAGGTTTTTTTCTGAATGAATTGCTTAACTTCTTGGTTCTACTTTTTAGTAATATTTCTCAAATCATTGCGTGCCTTCAGTTGTTTTCTTCCCCTCTTCCACAGTCCTCTTCTTCCTTGCAAGCACCTCAGGTCCAAAAACTTGTCTCTCTTGCTGAAAAGAAATTATGGGTTAATTCCATTTTGACATGGGAAGACTCCTGAAAATCTTTTCTCAGTAGAATCTGGTGATGATAGTTTATGAGTGAGTCCAGGGTTTGTGTGGGCATACCTATCACTTTCACAGTGCTAATCTTATTTAGAAGTGTCCAGCTCAACTCAGATATAAATTACTTTTTTTTTTTTTTTTTTTCTTCCTGTGGTAGTATTTGCTTTGAAACAGAATGCTTAGGTATTTATTCAGGTTTGTTTTTCACAGCGGCTAAGTATGAGCAGGATTATTCTTTTCAACTACAATGGGATTTCTAGGATATAAAAAAGCTATACATGTGTTTAAGGACTGTGCTGTGTTTGGTCTTGTACTGCAGGTGAGTGAGTGGCAGGTTCAGTCTGCATTACTGCTTTTTCTAGTTCATGCTTTTGAATTATTTCTTGTACTAAAGAAAGCCAGAGTCGGACTTAGTGTAAATGAGAGTAATTCCCTTGCCTTCTGTGGGATTACAGTCACTCACACCTGGCCCATGGTATTCTATTTAGTCTATTGGCAATACTTTCCAAGAAAACTGGATGCTTATGATTTTGGCTCTCACCATCCAGTTAGCAGTCTGCTGCTGTCTCATTTTGACCTTTGGTTTGTGCATGTGTGTTGTCTTCAGTCACTTGTGTATTTATTTGTACACTTGCTGAAAATGTGGGAGCTATAAAAAAGCAAGTTCACAAATCAAGCAGGGATATTATGTATTCCATATATACTGCACAAAATATTTGTATCACACACCATGAAGTTATGTGGGGAGAAGGAACTTTACTGCAAAAATAATTTCTCCTTTCTGCTTGAAGGTTATTCATCTACTATTTCTCAGTTATAAAAGAAAAAAAAAACAATAAACGAAACAAGTGAACTTTTCTAAGCACAGTTGATATGAAACCCTTTGAGAGACAGGCCCCTTTATGTTACTTTTTACACTTTGACTTCTCAGTCTCTAACCATACCTTAGTGTCTGACAAGCAAGCCCACCTGCTCATATCTAAGTATGACTCTGCTGAGATGCTCTTGCGTTGTTCATTGGAGTTAAAACCAGGGCAGTTGTCACTCCTATTCATACATGCTAAGTCAGTCACACAAAATCATGTTAACTATGAATTCGGCTTCCTTCTCTATTGCCAGTGGGAAGAAACAGATCAGTAAGAGAAGATCATGTATGCAAACATAAGGGCCACAGTTGACCTCTTTTTGAGGCTAATTTAAAAGCAAAAGCAAAATATGCTGGTGATGTTTATTTATTAAACAGTGTTATTGTCTTGTTTTGAACAATATGCAGAAAGGAAAAGAAACAAAATATTGAGTATGACCCAGAGAACATTTAGTCTGAGGCTTTGGTTTTGCATAGGCTTTTGTACTTCTGTCAGTTGACTTTGTCAGGGCTGCTCAGGAGTTAGGCTTGAGCTTCTGGGGAAGTGCAGCCTTGTGAAAGACAGAAATCACTCCTAGATTTTAGAAGTTTTTTTTTTTTTTTTTTTTTTTTAAAGACTTTAGCTTTTGGCCATTGTCTTAAACCCACGAGGCAGTTGCTAAACCCTTCTTGGTAGGGGCTGAAGTTTTGCACAGTTTGAGGGAGTCAAAGGTTAGAGGAGGAGGTAAATATTACAAGCTCCTTCGGGTTTGGAGGTGACTGTGGAAGTTATGCTTACATAAGACATCGGTATTGCAAAAAAAAAAAAAAGTCAGTATATAGAAAAGTGTACTACAAAAGTACTAGTAAAGTAAGAAAAAATGCACAGGGGCCCATTTTTTCCAGGGTTCAGCATTTGGGGAGGGTGAAGTTTCTCTGTTATTTGTTACCAAAATGCCTGCCCGTATTTATGGAAGAGCTCAGCTATCTGTGCATCAGCAGCAATTGAGACACAGACTGTAAGTTTCAAAAGGAGTTATAGGAGGAGGCAGAATGTTTCAGAAAGTCTTACTAGGTGCTTGGTGGGAGATGAACTTTTCTGAAATTTGCTTTTACAGTACAGGTGCTGCTGAGAACTTGAAAAAGTGCCTTGGCTGAGATCCTGCAGTGAGACAGTGACAAAGGAAGGCCCATCTCCCAAACTTCAGTTAGGCCTGGGACTTTCCTAACCATATTGCGGTCATTAAAGGTGTTCAAAAGAGTCTGGCAAATAATTGAGAGAACTCGGAAATTGCTCTGAGTCATCCTCTTTCCAGTACAATAGCCAGCTATGTGCTGGGAGGGTAGCTGATGGCAGTTCATTCTCTCACCTTCCCTTCACCTCTTTATCTGCTTCCTTTAATTTGGTAGGAACATCACAGTTTCTGGTTTTTATGCTTAGTGAGTACTGTTGGAACAGAGCAGATGCTGCATTACAAAAGCTTTTTACAAGAGAGGAAAATACTTGTATTCCTATTCTAATCATTGCCTGGGCCTTGTGAAAGATTCCTGTGTTGCTGGAGTCGTGACAGAACGAGTTTGCCCTCTCCATCTCCTTTCTCTTTTTCTCTCACCCCTTCTTTTGTGGCAACTCTGTGATGTACTGCCATTATTTTAAGGCGGGGGGAGGAATCAATTTTGGTTCATTATGTAGCTCCTGCCAGGAGGCAGAATGCTAATAGAAATAGGGAGGTATCTGTTGAACCTGTTCGTTTGTTTTTTCATTTAAACACAAAAAACTCCTCTCCCCAAATTCTCATATTAAAAGTAGACAAAGAATCTTATTAGCAAGTATCGTGCTTCTAGAAATGTTGTTCAAACTCTTCTCCAGGATAATAGGGTCTGTCTGATTCTTGGTGTTAAAACTGCTAGCTAAATTCCACATCCCATTCCAGCACAGAGCTACCTGAGCTAGTCTGGGTATGGAGCTTAGCAGAGCTGTGGCTGCACTGCCTTGCTCTGCTTCTTGGCTGTGGTGAACCCTGCACATAAGCTGTTTTTAGCAGACAACCTGATGCAAGTAGAAGAGTTGGATACTTTTTAAAGCTTGGGGGCTAAAGCTCATGGAGATGGATTTGCCTGTCCTTTCAGGAAGGTGATTGTTTGCTTTAGTGGCATAACAAAATAAGCAGCCCTCCATCAAGCTGTCTATATTGTAAGCATTGACATGAAAAAATCCTGTGTGATTTGTATTTATAGCACACTAACATCCTGGTATTTGGTCATTTCAAGCCAGGTATTTCAGGACTGAACACAGATGGATTGCAGCAGTTGTTACTTATCAACTTTCATCACATCTGTTTGTTCTTTAGCCAAATAAGCTTAGATTGCTTTAGATCTCCCCATCTATGCACAAGAAGAATGGTTAAATTCCTAGATAATTCCTGGGGGGCAGCTGCCTCTCCACCTTGCTGCAAACTCTAGTTTTCTTAGGAGCTTACATTGCCTCCCTTCCTACATAAGGGAGTTAGATGAGTGGAGCAGGAGGTTGTTCGTTCATGGGAATATTGGCTTCTTGGCCTAACAGGGTTGTTTGCTTCTTTTACCCATTTACCCATTACCCATAATTTTTACCCGTTGCCCCTTGTTCCGTTGCTGGCCACCACTGAGAAGAGTTTGGCCCCATCCTCCCTCCATTCTCCTCTCAGATACTTATACATATTGATCAGATCTCCTCTCAGTCTTCTCCAGGCTAAACAAGCCTAGCTTGCTTAGTCTTTCCTGATACTGTAGATGCTCCAGTCCCTTAATCATTTTTGTTACTCTAAAAGAGACAAAGCGTTTGTTGGATGCATTTAAATGTTACTGACAAGGGCATAAGAAGTTCACAGATGCCAGCAAGCCAGAAAATCTTCCTAGTAGCTCAGAGGTCTAAGGCTATCTCTGTGGCAAAGGGCCATGCAGAAAACAACAGGACTTTGTGAGTATTCTTGAGCTTGGTTCTTTGCTTTCTACCCTTTTGTGTCTAAAAAAAGATGACTTTTGCATAGTATATTTTAATCTGTAGATCTCAAAACACAGTAGATGTGTACCATTATTCCATTTTCAAAAATGGGAAACTGGGGCAGAGAAATAAGGAGTCTGTCCCAAGTTGTTCCCCAGCATGTAGATCACTGCACAGATCAAGATTTGCTGTAGTGAGCATTACTGAAATAGCTTAAGAGGAACAAAGTACCAGGCAGAGTGGAGCGTTTGTCCCCTTAGTTTTAATTGTGGATGACCTACTACAGTGTGTTGAGTCACCACAGTATCCTGTTAAAAAGCGGTAGTGTTTGAGAGAGCTCAGAACCTCGTGGAAAATATACATCATCTATCCTAGTTGGATTCTGTATCAAGGAAATTCACTTTGCACCTAAGAATTGTCTTGCAGATGCAACTCTATGTGTCCATGAAGTTTAATACATGGAGTGTGATATGGCTTGATTAAACAACTTTCCAGCAGGGCTGTGCCCAGCTGCAGCACCTGTACTGCTCCTGGTAACCTGGCTGCGATGGGGAACTTGGTCACTGTGGGTAGCGCACCAGCACAGCATGCTGTGCTAGGGAACATATGGAACAAAAGGGTATGTTCTGAATCCGTCTGTTTGAATGTAGTGCTGAAAGGCGAGAGGTACTGCCACCAGGCAATATAGATAAGATCTCACCTCCAATTTTTCACTTTAAATCCTGTTATATTAATGACAGATGAAAAGATTCAGTGCTCTGTAGTGTTCTGGCCTATGTGGAATACACTTGTTATTCCCAGACTGTTTCTCAAAGAATGAAAGTATTTTTTTGTTTGGGTTGCACCCAGCACACTGGATTTCCATTCCACAGAGTCACCATATCATAAATAGTATTTGTGGAAATAGTATAGTACAGAAGAACAGCTTTGAAAGGCACCCTAGGAAGTAGAGACTCAATTATTTGCTCTGCCTCATGGTAGAAATGCTCTGAGGAGGGGAGAGTCCAGCTGTTGTACCTGTCTGGTGGCTACAGTGAAGACTCCTGTCTCTAGGACTGGTAATCTGGAAGGCAAAACTCTCAAACACAAAAGATCCATCTGCTTTAGTAATGCATATCTAACTGCACATATGCAGTTTATTTTGATCTCTACTAAATTACATACACATAATAAATTAATACAGCATCTCAGCACTTAAACAGGTGATACCTCATTTCTGTTAGTAAAATACAACTACAAGTATACTACTATACAAGTAGTATTTTACTACATAATAAGGAAAATTGAAGGAAAATTGCGCTCTAAAGTCTGTCTGTGCTTCTCTCACCGAAGCCTCACTCCTTCCTTCAGACATAAGGAAGACAGGAGCTTTATAGATTATCTCCAATAGCAAGTCATGCTAAATATTTCACTGTATTTAAAGGGAAATATCATAAATTCGTGAAGCAGCATTGTTCCTTTCAGGAACACCATCTTGGGAACTGCGTGATTTGGCTTCAGTTTTTACACCTTCTATTAATGGCTAACAGGCACTAAATTGGCTATTTCCTTGGAGATTAGCATTCCCTTTTGCCAGACAGCAAACATTTTGGGGCAGATGCACAGCTTTGTTCTAGCTCTGTAAGCCCAGGTCTCTGCTCGGTCCTCTGAATGTGGCCCTTTTCATATTACTCTTTGGTACCTTTGACTGTTCCTTCCCAAGCATTTGCACTTGGAATGCTCACTGTGGTTTCATGCCATGCTATCTAGAAACACATAGCTAATTTATGGGAATCACTTTGAGACTGAACATGATTAGAGAAAGAGAAATGAAGCACAGGAGTTTGCTATTACTTTTTCATGAGACCTAGAACTGGTACTAGGTAGTGTTGAACTAGGAACTGACATGGGCAATTCTATGGGAATGTAATTGAGTAGGGCATGATGGGGTTCATAATATCATTATTCTCTTCCTCCTTTTTCTCCCCGATTTAGCTGATTTCAGTAATGCAGTGATTATCTAGTTGGGATTTGGGTATTTTTAGAGGGGTTTAGAGTGGAATCAGAGCTCTGAACTTCCTGAGTTCCTCTCCAGTCCTCTGCCTCTTCAAGTAGTGAGGAGAAAGCAAATGGTGTCAAGAGTTGCAGGATGATTTTGTTTTACTTCATATTTCAACTCCAGTTAGCATAACCGAGCTGAAATGTGTTGCCTTCTATGCAAGAAGAACACCTGGAGTCTGCACAAGGTGCTAGTGACTTCAGCTGTGGGTGATCTTGTGCTACTGCTTAAGGGAATTCTACACTCCAAGAACATTCCGAATTAAATCTTGTGTTCACATGTTGCAGTAATATGTCCAGTGTTCCCCCTACTGGACAACATCAAGGTCTTAGTCTTCAGCCACCTGAACACTGTTTAGAAGGTTTTGCTTTTACAGCAGATGTTCTCCCTCTGTTGATGTTTTGTCTTTCAGTCTATTTTTGGCATAAAGCATTATGGTGTCTGTGAAGCCTCAGATTCTCCACTACCTTGTTATGCTTGTGTTGCTATAGGCGGTATTCATGCTGTGATAGGTGGCATAAGAGGAACTAAGGGAAGGGTATTTTTCTCTTAAATATAAAAGCCATCCTGTTTATTTTTTATTATTATTTTTGTAAAGTACTTTACTTTTGTGAAGTACTAAACACAGACAAAGTAAACCATCTGGTTCCTGTCAGAGCTGCTGTAGATTACATACGTATGGGGAAATTGCTTATTGATTTAGCCAAGTGTGAACAAGTGTTACTGGGAAACCACAAAAGTATTCATAATACTAATAGATACTATCAGAAGTGACGTGATGCACTTGATTCTTGGCTAGACGGCATCAGGTTTTAACCCAGGATTAAAAAAACAACCAAACGAAATGACCAGTTCCTTTTATATAGTCTGTGCTATTAAACCTTTAATGAAAAACTTATTGGAGACAGAAATGCAATACATTTAGAGGCAATGTGTGTTTATTTTATTGGCCTTACCTGTACCTTACATGATAGAATTAGGCCTGGCTCCTCTGCGCACTGTTAAGGCACTTTGTCACTAACAGAAGACCAGTGTGATATCGGTGTCATCCAATTTGATGGATGAAACTGCTGCCAAAAAAGTGTTGCAGAGAAATCTCAGAATTCAGCTTTGTCACTGTTAATGTCTGGATGATATTTTCCTGGTTATACTGGAAGATAGGTGCTTGTGACTTGCATGTCCAGAGTTATTTTCACAGGTCCTACCTAAAATGTACTTACAGATGGTCTACTTGTTCCTATTTAATAGGAGGCAAATAGGAAGCAGGCAAATGTTGCTGTCAGTGGATACCATCTAATCTGACTTCTTGCTGCAGTGAAATCTGTAGGTATGTATAGGAGACTTTGTAGTGATTTTACTCCTGGAAATATAAATGATTAAACTGCTAATTTTTTTTGTATTCTGGAGGGTGACTGATAGAGATGACTGATCTTAGTCTTGCTATATAGGTATAAGGAAGAAGGAGTTTTGAGGGAAATACTATTCACAATAGATTACAATGCCACTGCAACCAATCATATATATAAACTTATATGCAGGCATTCTGCTAGATGTTTTGTCTTCTTTCTGTTTTAGAAGTGTTGTAAGCTCATGCATGGAGCCAAAGTAAGGTAAAAATATTGTTCAAGGTAGGTGAGTAATTTTGACTCTTAAGTTGTTGTGTTATAACTTCATGCCTAAAATGAATAGGAGCTTTTAAGCTCGGAGCTGTTGATCCAGGTTTTTGGCATACACAGATATCTTGCATGCATCCTATGCTAAATTCATATTTTGCAATTGCCGCCTTTGCAATTGAGTGAGCTACCTTCAAGAACAGGAAACAGTATAGTAATATTGTCACGGCTCTCAAGCTGAGTCAGTATTGCTGAGAGGCAAGGATAGGCAGCCTGGCAGCAATACCATACTAACATGGCATTCCTTGCTGGAGCTGATCTGGGATCTGTGCTGGTCACACAAGCTTTTTCAGAGCTCTTGAACACTGTGGTATGCTGCACATCCTTAGCACTTGTCCTTAGCTGTCTAAACCACAAGGCTGTGGTAACCGTAGAACATGTATGGAGTATGTTTGTGTGCCAGATAACCCAATAAAAGTGAAGGTGTCCAAGTGGCACCCTACCTGCAGAACATCAAGAAAATAATCTAGAATAACCTTAGAAAAAGCATGTTTCCATGTTCAGAATCTCTGATATTCTTCTGCAGTTGAACCACAGCAAAACTCCACTAATGTGGAGGGGAGAGGTGATAGGATAGTATGCCCACTCCGTGAAGTCTTGTTGAAAGCTGGTGGAGCTCCTTCCATTTTGAAGGAGTCAAGCAACTAGCTAGCCTCTAAAGGCATGAGATTGAAAGGCCGGAGGTAGGGAAGAAACTAAGATATGGAAGGGCCTGTTGAGAGGTAGATGGAAGTGTTTGCTGATGGTGATATCCTGGTGAGAATGCGTTTGAACTGGAATTGTTAAATACTCTCTTCTGCTTGTCCATAAATACAAGCTCAGCTAAGGGGCAATGCCAGAGTTCAGAATATAATATTTGTGACGGTATTAAGTTAATAGAGGTTACATCAATAGCTGTAACCTACTAATTAGGCATCTGGGGGAAATTAATGCATTTGCTGCCAACAAATTCAAGCACAATTTTCTAAATTCTTCATTTGGCCTTGAAAACATGCTAATTCATCTCTCTCTTTAGACTAGAGCTCCCTAGCCATTACTTCTTGTTTGCATAGTTTAAACTGAAATGTAGTACTAAAGGTGCTAGTGCATCCATTAGCTGTCAGTTGGACCAAAGTTGCATGTGTTTGCATGTTGGATTTGCAAAGGAAGGTGTAAAAGAGCCCAGACCTGCACTAGGTTAAGTTAGTTTCACATGTAATTGAAAAATACCCTGGGATAAGATCGTGGAGTTTCACTCCCAAAAGATTCCGGATGCAGGAGATTAATAACAATGACTCATCTAAACCTAAAATATTTGATCTTCTTTTTCCACACTGGGTTTAGGAGACATTCATTTTAGCATCATGAAGAGTAATGTATGTACGCAAATAGACTGTCAGGAACTGCATGTGATTGCAGAGTTTGCAATGAACTGCTTCTGTGGCTCCCTAAATGGAGACCAGATTTTTTGTTAAACTGCAGTAGAGTGCTGTGCTTTTTGTTAAAACTGTTGTCTTTATGCATTTCCTTGAAGCATAAATAGTTATTTACATGTGCAATTTCTAAAAGGTGCTGAGGCTCCTCAGTCTGATAGACTTTTAGTGAAGGATCATACTGGCAATTTTGAAGAGGCAAAAGCCTAAGTTCTTGACCTTTGTAAATGGCAAGACACCTTTTCTTTTTTTTTTTTTTTTTTAAATGTGGATGTTGCATAAAATGGATGCACTTTCTGTTCTCTTTGTGGATAGTTTACTTAGGCCCAACTATTAAAAAACACAATTTTTAAAGTTTTAAAAGAAAGCTAAATGATTTTCAGTGGAACTTCTCATGAAAAAGATATCCCTCTTTCAGCGTAAACATACCAGCTTTCACTAATGTCCCTTTGACTGAGTCTGGCAGCTCTAAATACCAATATACTCTTTTCTTAGTGACAGTAGGGTACTTTGATGTTAAAATTGCCACTAGCTCTACCTGTTGTACGTAAAATAAGAGGGGCAGTATTATTAGCCAGTGATCTTTATGGGTCAGTTATATTTGTCTTGTGCATGATAAAAACTTTATTAAAAGCCTTTCCTAGTGATATTGCTGCACTTCCTCAAAGTTATTTCTTTCTGAGTCTAATAAGCAGATGTTAAATCTTCTGATATTAAGTAGCTTTTTTTCTTTTTCATTTTATAGTAACGCAGCAATAAATCATTTAGGCCTGAGCACATACAGATGCATCTTGTACAGTGGCTTCTGGCATTTCTAGTCCAAGAAATATCAATATGAGAAATATCAATATGAGGCACCTATATGGCCTTGTTACTTTAGTAGGCTGGTTATTGAAATGCTGATAAAATATCACTCTGAAGTCCATGAAAGCTTCTTGGTTCAGCATCCTGGCAAATCAAGATTCCATCTGATCAGCTTAACTAGTGAGGTCTGTTGTGTATTAGATGAAGTAACACGTCCATATCAACGTGATCCTTTAGAATGGCAATAAATCATGTAATTTCTAACGTGCTCAACGACAAGGTTAGTATTTCCTGCTAGTACTTAATTTGTGCTGTGTATTTAACTTCATGGCAGAGGATCAGCAGTATCATGTTCATCTGATCACTGCTCTTCGCAAGAGCAGATGATAGTGCCCTGAGTTATGGTAAAATAATTCAAAACTGAATACTACACTTGATAATAATACTTAAGCACATTACATATTCCACGAGCTGTACAAACATTAACTAATTAGTACCCCCAACTAATACATAATACTCCATCATGGTATGTAATTACTTGTAGAGCTTGAAAAATTATTCGTTGTGAATAAATTATCAGGCAAACTTAGCTAATTTTTTTTTTCTGTACTGTTCATGATTTTGTTGCAAAGTAGTTGCAGTTCTTGTGGATGTACTTGATCGCGTTTTTGCCATGATGGCAAGGCATGGTATCGTTTGTATTCATTATGAACGATTCCTTTAATCATTTAGTGTTGTTTTGTTGTTGTAACTTTTTGTAGTATTTTCAGGCACAGTGGATTGTGAAGACTCGGTGTGCTAGGTCCTAGACATATGCATATGAAGGGCTATGCATATGAAGGGCTATGGATATACAAAAACCATTGACGAGGGAAATGGAGATGTAAGGAAAGGATATATGAATGGTCCATGGTTGTCCACTGTATCAAGTGAATCCATTCTGTGGGATTGCACTGGAATTAAATGCGTGGCTGTTGGCAGTGCCTTTTCTCTTACGTCACAAAAGTCTATCACAATGTCAGTATATGTGCTTAATCTCACAAACCTCAGCTTTCTTATCTCTAAAGTAGGCTAGTTATTTATTGTCTTGGTATGGGAGTTTTATGAGTCTTGAACATGGTGGCACTCACAGTGAACATGTGTTGCTATTTGAACAGAGAGAACTGTTCAGATAGGGCCCCTGTGTTTTCCAGGCCCTGTGTTACTATGTTTCTCCCCACAAACTGTTTACGAATTGCCCCACATCCCGGAGCAATTCAGATCCTCGGTTTCGGAATTGATTCCTTGAGAAGCCCAGCTAACTAGTGCTACGTAGTGATAGCTGCTCACATAGCAAGTGTGGCATACAATCTGTTAGTTCTTTTTTTGCAAGTGTGTACTGTATGTATATTTGTAACTTTTGATGTTTACTCAGCATTTTTGAGAGTAAGAGTGAGATTGAAAGTGTTTAATCTTGGAAGGAGAAGATTAAGTTGAGCCATGACTAAAATTATTTTAAATAACTGATTTGGAGCCTCTCTTCTGTCTCACTACATAAAAATTAGAAGATAGTGAAACTGAAAGATAGGAAATTGGAGAGAGAAATAATAAATACTTTTTTTCACAGAGAGAAAGAACTCCTTAATGTAAGATGTCCACACACTGAGAAACGCTTGGCTTTAAAGAAGAATGAATATTTATAAAGCTAGCAAAAACTGAAAGTAATGCATAAATGTGCAAAATCTTATTCTTCATCTCTAAGTTAGTCTCAAATCGTGAGGGATAAGGTGACACTGCTTCTAAGTAAGATACTGTTCATTGTCTCGCTCTAGAGTTTCTTAAGCTTGTGCTGGAGCAGCTACACTTCTGTGAAGAGGTTGATAGACTTTGTTTCTTAAATTCCATTGTAATTATATGTCAGGCCGGGCTTTACTTTTTTTGAATATTTATGAAGTTTTTAATAGAATCTCCTGTCCTTTCTGTGATAAGCACACAGCTGCTCTGATTTTGGTGATTCCTGTTCAAAGCCATACACAGGAAAGAAGCACTTTAATTTGTGTGTTTATGTAGATGGAGCTGAGTGCTAAGGACAACACATCTGCAGAGAATTTTTCTTGTATTTCTGGTTCCTGTCACTCTCTTTTTTTAAAGAAGGTGAAAATACAAATATAGTCCAAATGCAGTATGTTAGTCTGTGGAAACTCCAGAGATTATTACGGTGGGCAACAGGATCGTTAGGGTAACCACAGCAACTAGCTGTTTCTGCATGCTTTGCAATGAGCATTCTGCTCACTTGTCAAATGCAATGACTTCTGCTTTCTTGTCAAATGCAATGAATTTATAAATATACTCCTGGAACAATACTCTTCAGAATTGTCCCTAGTAGTTCGGCACTGATTTAATGACACTCCATTTAAAAAAAAATACTTAAAACAATTTGTTTGAGAAAATGAAAGGCATAGATTCCTCAGAAATAAATATGTCTGATCTGATTGCAGAATTGATCTCTGATCTTCAAAGAATTAAAAAAAAGAAAAAAATCAAGACATTAAATTCGTCCTCAAAGTAGCTCTAAGAGCTTGAATCTTATCAGGGGGAAATGCTACTGTTATGTGGTTGTGGGTGAGAAGGCTCTGTGTGGAGCCAGTCTCCCAGGTTAAAGGAATGACCCCTGGAACGGCATAACGCGATGCCGGCGCATCTTTAGTGCGGCAAGCGCTTCTCAAGGCGGTGGGTGTGGAGAGCTGGCAGCGCTTAGTGCCAAAGCGCTGCGGTGACGGGGTGCTGAGGAGCAAGAGCTGCTGTGCTGGGGAGCCCTGAGCTGGAGGGAGTGGGATCCATTGTAAGGGGTGTGGATAGAGAGCAGGAAACTGCGAAAGGGACCTGGCGGGTGCTGCACTGGGCGTTAAGCAGTGACCATGGCTATACCCCAAAGTATAACTGAAGCAGCTGGGGAAATGGCTGCCTGCTCTCCTGCATTTCAGTTACAGATATGTTGGCATGGTGTGTCTAAAAGATACTTTGATAAATGCCTGTTTCCTTGACAACCAAATACCTAACTGGTGATTGGTCAACTGATAAATATTTTTAGGATTAAGCACAGTTTATATCCTGTTGCCAAATTGTGCAGAGAATAGAACATTCAAGAAGGTGGAGACCTATTCCTGGCTTGTGCATAGCCACCCAAGGGCATTATCACTTTTTTTCCTCAGCTCTGTACTCCTTCCTGGCGGCAACAACAACAAGAACGTGTGTGTGCCCAGGCACACACACACACATGTACACAATTTATTTTTCTATAAATACAAGTAGCCCCCAAATGGATATGGGAACATTACAAAGCAGCATTAATTCAAAGTCCTGATGGTTTTCAATTTCCGTAGAACCATTTTGCTTTTATCCTTTTGTATATATGGAAATTCAATACAATTTATTTAGGCATCTATCATACATACTAATCATTTGATGGAAATTTGTTGTAATACTGAATTTTTTGATGAAAGGGGGCAAAATTAATAATACACTCTTTTCTATCCTTTCCTGCTCAAATACTAAGCTAATGAGATCTCTAAAATAAAAGAAATGAATTAAACTATCCTAAAGACTTCAGTTGATTTAAAAAAAAGTTCATAAAAGTGGTCTGTCCAACTGGAAATGTAATTGAACAGCAGTATTGAAAGGTCATAATAATTAAGGGATGGAACTTGGCAAAGATATATAACACCTATTTCATGCTGATAGAATCAGTGTCATAACAAAATCATAGCTCTGTTTTTGGTATCAAGATGTCATTTATGGGAAGTCAAGCGCTAACTGGAGGTGCAAAAATAAGATGCCATTTCTGCTCTTTAGCTTATTACAAATTATGTTTAGAAGTTTTCTTAGGAACAGGTTTGCAGAAGGGGAA